>JANHGO010000002.1:21130699-21228506 GCA_024606505.1 Aquila spilogaster
ATTGGATTTTCTTTTACAATAACATGCAGTTCACATTCTACTACTGTAATGAATATTATAATGTGTGCTTTCTAATATAATATCTGGTGATGCATTTCTAGAACTATTTCTCAAAGCTTAAGGATATTCTTGCTATATCATGGCTCAGTACATAGTAATCATAAGTTTGTTCTGTTCACTGCATAGCCTTAAGGATATCTTTTTCTGAAGAAAGGAAAATATGAATCCCTAGATTCCTCTTTCAGATATGGTGATTTAAATCTGTGAATCTCTGCAGATTTGCAACAATGTTGTTGCAACGGCCAACTCCCAAACACCTATGGCTGCTCTGATAGCCAGCACAGGTACAATAAACAAGTGTTAAACTTCCCTGAAGCTTAGAAATAACACTGAATCTTGGGGCTACTAATCCATTTTGCAGGTAACGTGCCTGAAACAACTAGATTCCTTCTAATTTTATGAAAATCCAAATGATGGATGGAAAGGGTAGGCATAACCATGAAACATTTCCTCCCTTTTTAGACGCAAGAAAATTGAGACTTAGATCATGGAGGCTAGCAGGCAACTTTCTGGGGAATGTGCCTGTGCTTGATATCACCCAGCTCAATGTCCACTGGAATCAGCAGGCCCAATGTCTGTGCACAGCTCTGGGCATTGGGCCAGCAAAAGCATTGTCTGCGGACAGATGGCTCGAAGTGACATTCCCAGGAAAGTCACACTTTGACTCAGTTACTGAGCCCAGCTATTCTACAGGAGTCGATATTTTTTACATTTCTGAGACATCCTTTCATTTTGTTGTGGATGAGAGGAAAGTGCTGGCACGTGCAAAGCATTTGATGAGAAGAAAGAAGAGCAGAGAATTCAAGATCTTTTTATATCAGAGATTAAGCATTATCACATATTTCAGAAATAAGAAGTACAGGCAAAAAAAGGAATAATATGAAATGAGACAGGACCATGTGGGTGAGAAGGGATGCCTGGTTGTCATAACAAAGCAATATCTTTCTGAACAATTTAGATCTTCAGGGAACATTTCTTGCTGAATTTAGCTTAAAAATAAGGCAATCAGAAAACACTGACATGCTGTGTCTTGAAGTGATAAAAAACGTACAAGGATCTCAGCCTTGGGGATTACTGTATATGTTCCATTCAGATAATAACTGAAAATGAGTTATATTTTGTGCTGTATAAATGCTAATTAAAATAGAGAACATAAGAAGATATACCAGTACCTTGCAGTCAGTAAGAGTGATGCTAGTGACTTAGTTCAAGGGCACCCACAAAATGATCCCTCAAGAGAAGCAAGCTAATGAGATAAAAGATGCTCACTTTCAGGAGTTCAGCCAGCGACCATACAAAAACTGAACAGAGCAGCTAAAAATACATTTTTTTCTTAACTCCTCTCGGGAAAGCACAGATTTGGAATTTAAGGCTATATTAATTTCTGGCAATTATGAAAGGGAAAAAAGTAGCCTGACATCACTGACATCATCTAATATCCAGATTTCCTGAACAAGGTCCCCAAAAAAATTTCTTTAATAGAAATCTTTGACATCAAAAGAAGCGTAGCCAGTAGGTCAAGGGAGATGGTCCTGCCCCTCTACTCTGCTGGTGAGACCTCATTTGGAATACTGTGTCTGCATGTGGAGTTACCAGTGCAGGAGAGACATAGACCATGGAGAACATCTAGAAGAGGGCCACAGAAATGATCCAAGGGATGGAACACCTTTCCTACGAGGACAAGCAGAGAGATCTCGAGCTCTTCAGCCTGGAGAAGAGAAGGCTCTGGGGAGATCTGATAGGGGCCTCTCAGTGCCTAAAGGGGGGCTATAAGAAAGGAAAGGGACAGCCTTTTTAACAGGGTCTGCTGTGATAAAACAAGGGGAAATGGTTTCAACCTAAAAGAGGGGAGAATTAGATTTGATATAAGGAAGAAGTTTTTTATGGTAAGGGTAGTGAGGCACTGGCACAGGTTGCCCAGAGAGGTGGGGGAAGCCCTGTCCCTGGAGACATTCAAGGTAAGGGTGGACAGGGCTCTGAGCATCTGATCAGCTGAAGGTGTCCCTGTTCACTGCAGGGGAGTTGGACCAAATGACCATTAAGGGTCCCTTCCAACTCAAACGATTCTATGATTTTGTGATAAGAAAGCTGAGGAAGTAGAATGGCTCAAATCCGCCTCAAAATTCAAGTGAGTCCTGGCTGTTACAGACACCAATTTGACGTCATGTATCCCAAGTTTAGATCAGTTTCCTGTTGATAATTACAACAGATTAGTTACTGCAGATGCTATTCCTAGTACTAATCCTTCTTTGGAGGTAATCTGATGTCATGCAATTGTTTAATTTTTAGTTATTGATCACAGGATTTATGAAGCACATGAACCCAACAGGGAAGACATGCAGTTTAAGACAAATGTATTTTAGAGTAAATATTGCAGATAGATGAAACTACTGGAAAAAAATATATAGTTTTTGTACTTCTCTTGTAGATGATCACTGAATTGAGTTGTCACTGTCACTAAGGAACTAAGAAATATAATGAAAATTCATTATTAAATCAAGGGGAGCAGCTATCTCCAATTGTGCTTCTCAGAACACAGTGGGATATATATGTATTACTGAAAACTTAAGAATGGAGAAAAACTCTAAACTTCTTTTAAATGTCAAATAGTTACATGCAAACTTAGAATATCCTATAGGAAAGACGAATCACCATCCCTTAAAATTTATGGTAGGCTGCCTAAAAAGAGAAAACATGACCAGTAGATTAATGTGGCGCAGAGAAGACAGGAGGCAGCTCTGGGCAGTGGCTGCACAGTGAAATTTCAAAGTAAGATGGTGAGAAAAAAAATAATGATTGGAAAGTGAAATTTTTCTGTTCTCATGGAATTGAGCTTTCTTTTTCAAGAACAAAATCAAGAGACTTGAACATGTGACAGAGGTTTGTATGTAACAAAAATATCTTCTTTAATGCAATGCACTGCATCTTCTTTTTACTTGCAAGCTGTGATATAGACTTTCTCTTACTCTTGCCACTCAATTACAGACTTCAGGATTACGTTATTAAAAATTAGGAAATTATTTCAAATATGGAAAGATTTATCACAGGAAGAGATTGGAATTTTAAAACCATAAAAGCTTGAACAGCAATGTAACACCTTCAGAAATTCAGAAAGCTCTGTCTTTTTCCCAACTGCAATAACCTGCCAGTTTCAGGAGAAACTTGAAGTCAAAAAACATAACAGGAAACTGCTAAGTTAAAGTTTAAAAATACATATGTTCATACAGAGACAGCCACAGACAATAAAGAACGGTGTTTAACTGCCCAGATGTCAGTATAAACACATCAGCTCATTAGATGTCATAGTGGTGTTGTGATATAGAATTGTACAAAGTGCTTTTCTATTACCATTTGTATTGTGGTAACATCTTTCTTTTGCAGCAAGAAAACAAGCAGAATTTTACTAATTAAATTTTTAACTCTTTTTAATATAATTTGTCTTAAAGAGAGACAGCTGAATAGCAAACAAGATACATCAGCTCAGTGAACATCAACAAAGAAACAAAAAAACACATCAGGAAACCAGAAAGAAATCCAACCTCTAAGCCCAGTAGGAACTAGGTGCATTCTTTCCTTGGCATGTTCAAAGACAACACTTGGGGAAATGAAAATAAGATTCTGAGTGTTAAGTACTTACTCAATGATGATATAAATGAGCGCCTTGTTTTGAGAAAAGGGCATTGACTAGAAGAAAAAAGAGTAGAAAAATATAGATCAGAAAAAAAAAAGTGAACTAGGTAGACACAACTGATGTGAGAAATTCATGCTGTTGCATTTTAGCAAAGATGATCTGCTTGTCCGTTACTCAATATTAAACTCTAATTACTTTTGCACTATAATTTATACAATTAACTTCTGAACACAGCCACGTCTGTTTGGAAGAGATGGAGAATTTTTTCCTTTTAGCACTCAGTGGTTCCAAATTTCTCCAAAGCCTATCATGAATGCCTGTATATGCCTGCCTTACAAATATGAACTCCAGGCTTTGCTGGTGAACCTGAAGAATTTCCAAAATATTTAGCAATCAATGACAGAGAATCTGTGCTTGGACTTCAGTGGAAAAATCTTAGCAAGGATACCTCAACAGGCATTACAATCCTCAGTGACTGAAAATATTGTTCCTTACAAAAGATGTAAGATCAAAAACTAAACATGAAGCATGAAAAAGTGGCATGAAAGCAGAGAGAATTAAATGGACATAGACACACCCAAACATTTTGGGCTAAATTTCAGGGCATGCAGAGAACAGTGATTATAACTGAGTTTGTAAACAACTATTTTAGAGACTAATTATCATGCTTCTCCTGTCTGATACGGCATCACAATGAATCACATAAGAAACGTTAGATGTGCAGCCCTCAGTTGTGCAGTTCTGATCAGCTCAGACCTTGGTGTGCCCACACCCAGCTGAGCTCACCTCTGGACATGGATCTCCCTCAGCTGGGGACCACAAGGTGAGAGAGGAAGCTTCTTCCCTCTCTCACAGGGATCTCATACAGAGCAATCTCCTTCACTGGGCTTTGTGGAAATAGGCAAAGCCCAGCCCTGTTTAGGGGAAAGTGATCATTTAACTCCCTGTTTCTGTAAGCCCCTCAAAAGTAATCCCAGAGTGGTGTGGCTCAAGGCTTGTATTGGAAACCACCTGTATGATGTGACACAACTCCATGTGGCATGGCAAAAGATTTGATAAGATGTTCAATACTTCTAAGATGCAGAAGATAAGAGCCAAAAAGACAAGGCAAAGCACTCAGGCCTAGTGCAGCTCTCCCAGCAGAAACACCACAACAGCTCTCACTGGGGCTGGGAGCATTGCAGGGCTGTAACATCACACACAGACCTGCTGCCCCTGCCAACTGCAATCAATAATCCTACAAGAGGGAGAGAGAATTTAATGGGTTCGAAGGACTTTGCTCAAAAGTACTCCTATCGTAACAGCAACCCAGCTAGAAGCGCAGCGCGCGGCTGTTTTGTTCATCACATTTCTATACATTACAGTAGCCTGAGGCAGCTTTTTCCTTCCTTCCTTCTCAAACGCAATGAATTCCGCCACAGGGTTTTGCAGCATCTGATCAATATTTACTTAGCAAGACAGTTTTAACAAGAACAAAAATATTCTCTCGTGCACTGACTTTTTTAAAACCTCTCAAGATATCCATGTGGTTTGGAAGCGAGACTTAAAGCCTTTAACGAGGAAAAGGAAGCAACTCAGAAATTGAAATTGATTCATTTTTAAACATTGACAGCTGTTCAAAGTATAGCGCATACAGAATAAAGTTCATATTCAAAAGACAGATCTTCCTTACTGAGCTTTAAATGCAGCGTTGAAAATTTAGCTCCTGAAACAGGTAGTGAATTTGAGCTCCACTGCTTCTGTGCAAATTGCCCGTGGTAAAATTGTGATGGCTATCAGCATAACTTGTTTTTTTGGTAATTTTTGTATTACAACTCCTGTGTGTATATTTTTTTGTCATTTAAATACATTCCTGTTCAATAAGACTTGTTAAAAGCATATAAGCAATATGTTGACTGTGCTAGATAGCATTTTTGTGGTTTGTTCTTTTCTGGTGAAGAAAGTGTGCATGTTATTTGCACAATGCCATATCAAAATAGTCTCTGCTCACAGTGAGGGTTGTACAGAAAGGCAAAAATAAGCTACTTGTAAAAGAGGTTTTTTCTTGATGTTTTAAATATTCTCCACTGAGGGAGATTCACGTTTCATTTAACACTACAAATCTGGATGGTAGAAATTCTTCCAGAGGAAAGTCGAGGAGATGTTAGTAGTGGTGTTTAGTTATTGAGAAAAATATAATTTTAGAAGAATACTGCCTTAAGGTAAACTTCTCTGATGTTGCAAAACGTTTATTTCCTTTAGCATAAATCAGTGTCTGAAAAATAAAAACACCTTTTTTTCACAGTGTCTAATTTTTTTTTTAAGGATTAATTGAAATATTTCAGATGTTATCCGCTACTGATAATAAAAGAGCAGCCAAATTCAGTAAGGCTAATGAGAAGTTATTTAAGAGGCTAAGATTCTTCCTACTACACTGAAAATGACAATGCAAAACCATACACTGCTTGCAAAGAAGCACTAAGGAATCCACAGTCTAGAATGACAGAAATAAAATAAAAAGAAGTCTGACCTTGTACATTTCTTCCTTTCAGATCCTGACCTTGATCTTTCTTTTTGATCCATTGGTTTTGTTTTAATGGTTGCTTTGGTAGTGTTTTTCTGGTGGTGGTGGTTGTTTTCTTTCTTCTTTCTTTACTTATTTTGGTAGGTATGGATCCTGACAGGTTCAACGAACCAAAATGCCCTGCCATTATGTATTTGCATGACGATAAACATTTTGGACTCATCATTCAAAAATATCCACATTTCATAGCAAACTCCGAGCTCAGACTCCGAACAGACTTCAACCCTTTTCCAGAAGGCATGGCACTCTCTTGAAGAGACACTTCACAGAATCACAGAATTGCTCAGGTTGGAAAAGACCTTCAAGATCATCATGTCCAACCACAACCAAACCATACTATCCTAACTCCTACAACCCATCGCTAAATCATGTCCCTGAGCATCACATGCATACATACATACATGTTGCACAAATCAGTGCTGTGTTCTGCATGCCCTACAGTTACATGGATGAAAAAGCAACTAATCTGATACTAGTCAGAATCAAATTTTACTTTTTTTTCAAGCAAGGTATTGCCTAATATTTTAAGTGCTGTGAGATGTCTTCAGTCTTGTGGGAGGGTATTACCCAGCAGAAATTTCTCATTAAGTGACTTGAAACGTGGCAGAGAAACTAGAGTAGACCAAGAGTCAGTGGGAGACCTTTAAGTGATCTGCTGGAAATTGATTATTACTTGTCAAAGCCAGTAAGGGTTAAAGAATCAGCTCCGAAGTTTCCCTAGACTTTCTCTACAGCTCCTGACACCAGATAAGAGTGTGCAGCTTGGAAAACGCCAGTAGGGTCCTCAGTGCTGAGACTGGACTGTAAAGTTTCAGGCATAGGACTCATCCATAGCAGAAGAAAGTAGAGCAGAAGGGATTAATGTATCTTTTAATGTTCCAAAAGCTTTAGAAGATAACAGAAAAAAAAATGGATTGAGAACCAGGAGACTATTAAGCATGCTTAATAAGCAACAGCTTCTCTCTTCTACTGCTCGTATTTGATCCTCAGTTCCATTATCAGGCTTAAGCCCACTAAGACTTCCTAGCTACTAAGTTTTATGGCATATAAACTCCACAGGACATAAAATTCCTACAAACATTATTTTCCCACAATGAAGATAGGTTTTCAGAGTACAGAAAACTTCGAACAGAGTAATTTTTGTTGGACACCTGGAATCGCTGCCTGAAGACCAGCTTGTTTTAAATGCAAAAAACGTGCTCTGCAAAACCACAGTGACAGTCTCCTCACACCAAGATCATGAGGTCGTAAAGGATAGAGATGTTACAGGGAAAGTTCGAAAACCACAGGCACCAAAGACAGAAATCCTGCACTCCTACACGGGAGAGGGAGAAGCAACTATCGTCTGAATATTTGTGAATCCTTATGAGTTTGTTCCCCACACAGAAAGATTCCTTCAAGAAATTAGGGATTTGTTGAATCGTGTCCTGCGCTCTCAGACTCCTGATAGATTTCTGTATCTTATTCATTTAAAATAAACTGTTCTGCTACACTGCTATAACAAATCTCTTTCAGAATAACGAGATTTTTATGCAAGGCTTATTGGAACTGAAATGAAGACTTGAAGTCACAACATAACAAATCATTTTCATTCCTGGCATTGTGTAATTAGAATGCACATTTCATTTCAGTTACTTGCCACCCACCTTTTCCTCTACCCCCATTCTTTCCCAGTCAAAACTTAGGATGCAATGTAATTGGAGACATCAGTAAGTATGCTTCAGAACAAATTTCTTAAAAAGCTTTTAGTCCAGATTTTTCTAAAACAATGAATGCCAGTAAGAGATAAAACAAGAAAGCATTAGAATACAGTATTTCATTATCCAATTCTCAGTTAGTGGCTACGAAGGTAGAAGTCTCTCCTCTATTCTCCTTCATTTACATAAAACCTATACCAAAGCAAGTCTGCCCTAAACCTATCAGTCATTTTTCAGCACTTTTGGGTTTGGAGCAAAGAACAGATCTGCATTCCTGTGTCCATCACATCAGTAATTCACGTTTATTTCCAAAAAACTGCAGTTAGTCTTTCATACCAGAAGTTCCCAGTCAGTGCTGCTGCCTGAAACGCAGTCAAGCAGCCACATATTGCCTGCCCATATGTGAGAGTTCTCACTGGGTGCAGCCAAATTCCTTATGGGTGGTCGTGAGAGCCCATTAGAACATGACTAGTCAAGTTGGGCACTACACTATTTGTGAATCTGCAATTGTAACTCCTTATATATTTAACACAACCAGACTTACAGTGCTGAATTAGGTATCACTCAGAATCTCAGCTCAGCTATTTCCAGCTCCCCTGGAATGTAAGGGGGGTTATTTTCTGCCATACTTCTCTGCTCTCTTCATGTGACAGCGTTGCCCTCTAAGGTGGGGTCCTGGATTGGTATTTTCTTCCAGAAAGAATAAAGTGTCCAAGCAAAAGGTAAGAAGAGAAATCTGAACTTTCTGCAGATTTTCAGGTCTTGAGAGGTCTGTGACATTCTGTTTTCCAGACTAAGGCATTTAAGGCTAAGGAATATTTGTTCTGACAGAATTATTTCTGGTTAGAACTCACACATGCAAAATGAATCTAAATATTAGATATAACCTAGCGTGTTAGAAGCAAGGTGACAACTCAAATTGCTGTTTTAGCAAACAAGCATGAACTCTTAGAGAATCTTTCTGACTGAAAGATAAGTAAATAATTAGACTCAATTCTGTGAGACTTCTCCCACACAAAAGCTATTACACTGCTATAATAACTTAGCAAAAGAATAACGTGGAACTGTTTGTACAAGTGATAATGTTAGTGTAGACATTGCCATGGGGTAATTTAGTTGGAGATGAAAGTGTTTATAAACAAAAAATCATAGCAATAATCTCACTTTCTCATCTGGAACTGTACTCTAACCAACTCCTTCTGTTCATTTCCCATTCTGCTGTGTTTTTTTAATTTGTTGGAAGGTTATCACCTTAGTGCCCAAGGATCTGTACTAGATCAGTAATTATTTTATTATGTTTACAAATTGCATAATCTTTACAGAAAATAAAATTTTTACTCTCAGAATCCTGATAAAAACACAACAAAAAGGCACCTCAGGAGTTGATCTAATCCATCTCTTTACCACAGGGAAGGATCAGCAACAATAACTGTTTGCGATGGTTATCTCTCTAGCCCAGCTATCTATCACAGTTTGACATGATGATCTTTTCCAACTGTGATGAGGCTATGATCTTGACTTGCTGATTGCTCAGTTTCCTAGATGTACTTGCAGGCACTTCTTCACCTAGCTCCATGCAAAAAGGACACACCCCCAGCCAGTGTCTGCCCTTCCCTGTGTGGAGGAATCCCCCAGCAGTTTGGACCAGCACCTCTCAGGATGGAGTCATACATCATCAGGGCTACACCGACCATATTTTATAAATTCGTGCTCAGACCCAGTTTGAAAGACCTCAAACAGTGAAGATTTCAAAAGCTCCGTATGAAACCCAGGCTACTGCTTAATCTGTAGAAAGTTTACCCTAATACCTTTCCTTGCCACACTTAAAATGCATTCCTCTTGGTCCAACCATCACAGACAAAAAAAGCTGCATTTGAAGCCTTTGTATCCCAATTACTCAACCAGACCACGTTTTCCCAACCCTTCTCTGTGTTTTCCTCTGGACTTCCCTTAAAAGAATAAGCAACGTGAGACTTCATATCTGGTGTGCGATCTTCCCTCACTTCCCGCAAGCTGCATTTTTGCTCTCCCCACTGCAGTTATCAGAAGGACCTCTTAGGCACTGTTTGTGATCCACTTCTTCACCCGATCTTCTGCCAGAGCGGCAGGCAGAGCTGGTTCCTCATCTGTGGCTGCCCTTCCCTGCCCTGCAGTTGTGCATCCCACTGACTGACAACCACAGGACTGGAATTCTAATTCTGTTTCTTCATCCAGATGCAAAATAGTGGTTTTTGTTTGTTTGTTTGTTTGTTGTTTTTTTTTTTTTTTTACTGTTTTTGTTACAATCTTCATTTGATCTCCCCAGACACAGAATTACCTTTCAGTGATGTAATGTTTTATTTTTCCTTTCCTAAACAAGGAACAGACATGCTTTGCTCACGTGAAAATCAAAAACAATACAGCAGTGAACAAACACAATGGTAAATACTACTAGTATTCAATCTCTCTCCCCTTTTGCCTTACTAGGGCTTTATTCCCAAGTCTGAGCATTGGAAAGAAATAAGAACTGCTTTTATGTGTTGTTCTTTTTTAATTGACTCCCCTCTTTCTCAATCTCTCAGCTCTTTACCTTTCAGAAATAATTGGGATAATTAATGGGTGAGTTGCAAATATACCCCTGCTGATTTTCTCAAAAGAAACAGCACTTAGCAAGAAAAAAAATATAAAGAAAAAAGAACAAAAAAAATCACAAATCAAGCACTTGCTATTTCACAAACAGATGGAAACAAAGAAGGAAATGGAAATTCTAGGCAAGATGTTCCTTCACACCATATGCAACATTGCACCTCACTGCAGATTCATCTTGTCACTAATGCAAAGAGTTTGGACATCTAAGCTGTCCTACCATTTCCTGGTACCAATTTCAATGTGATTTTGAGCAAACCAGTAACCCTATCAAATGTCAAAAGCTGTTTCACACACTTTCGTCGCTTAAGCACCCTGCTGCCCCCCAGCTACGGGAGGCATCTGCATTCCAGTGCTACCACCTGCTGTAATGCTGACACAGCTGCCAGAGCACTTACTGTGCTGTGTTAAAACAGAGAACTGGTCTCCTTGTAAAGCAACAAGAAAAATAAAAATCTTTAGCCTGATCAGTTCAGTGCCACCAAGTGCGAAGCCACAGACAAACTTGTCATTTTGGAGAAAATAGAGAAAATAATGCTTATTTCAGAGTAGCTCATGAGGTTCAGTTAAATGGGATTTGTCAAATGCTCTGACATCCCTAAAATTATATGGTCAACAGAAGTACATGAGTCAATGAAGCTATATGCCATAGCAACACAATAGCATATGTTGCATGCTATAGAACATATATAGCGCACTATATACGTATACTATCCTGCTCCTACACACATTATGTCGCAGCGCACAAAGAACAATGTGCAATGCTCGGCTGCCCGGTCCTGGTTCAAGAAAAGGAACAAGACTGGAAGGATGAAGCTTAGCCCAGTTTTCATCTACATGAAAGCAAAATCTGACAACCTGTGTACAGCGCCCAATTGCAACTGGCCTCTTTACAAAGCTGCTTGTAAATGCTGTGTCCTTCATCCCTGGTACGCCACAGGGAACAGTTTATCCAACATGTGAATTTCTGTTTTTTTTTTGAATTTAAGGCAGACACTGTCACTAGAAACAAATAATGAAGAAGTTTTCCCTAAAAACAGCATCTCGCTTCCTCAGTATTCCTCAGGTAATACTTTCCCAAAGGAGTTATTTGTTTATTCTTAACTTCATGATGGCAGAATGAACTGCATTTTGCCCTGAATTATGCAGAACTATAAATCAAAAGTATTAAATACATATTTTTACTTTTGCCTTGATACAAGAGCTCAAGAGATATAAAGTTAAAATCCTTTATTTCCAAAGCAAGGCTTCCTGATTTCGAAGGTAGTCACCTGGGGAAGATGACACTCCCATTATCTCAGCAAATATTTCAATATTTAGACAGAATGGAAACATTTTCTGAGGGTAGTCAAATGTCATGTGCAGGAGTAACAGACTGGTCACCTGGCACTGAGCTGGGAGGAGGAGAATGCAAGATTCACACTTAGTCAGGAAAAAAATATATTTGAATTCAAAACTCTCACTTCTCACATATATACCATACCCAGAAACACAATGTAAGTCCACATTTTCTGAACAGTGCTTTTGTACCCTAAAAGAAAGATCATCTCTAAAGGAATGATCTGCAAAGTATTACCCATTCTAGATCTTAATGACATTCTGAAATTCCATCATGGACACTTCATTTCAAGCACCATCACGTACCCAAAATGTTCACACTTGCTTCTCTTGGCTGGATGTTTTAGTCTACTTATTCCATACATAGATCAACTTCTAAGAGAAAGAGAACCGCTAGGAAAAAGGAGCAAATGACATATGTTCATGTACTTCATTCTTAGCTTTATCGATCAGGTTTGAAAATCTAATTCTCTGTTAGCAAATCTACTTTTGAAATATAAAAATCATGAGAAGAGGATACTCTTGAAAGACGTTATACCATTAGTGAGTAAATATTGAGAGAAATGAATTCGTTTTAAATGCTGTGGTTTTGAACTATTGAACAGAACTTAACGTGCACAGCACTGATCGCGTAGTACACTTTCAATATTCTTACACAAAAGACAGCTATGTAATTGCAACCTAAACTCTGGCTCTCAGCATTAGGAAATCCATACGGCTTCCCAAAAGGCCTTCTCTGAAACTTTCAGAAAACACCAGTAGGATCTGGAGGTAAGCAAGAAATGCAAAATAAGGCCCCAAAGGAGAAGATACGCACCCTGTAAGGAAACTACAGTAAACGGTCAATTCCTTCCTCTAAGACAGCTGCAGCTATTTAAAGCATTAATGAACACTCTGGTGAAGGAACTAACTACCCATAGATATGATTTAACTACAGGAAAAAGTCAAGCTTGAATCTACCAAATATATTAATATAATCTAACTTTAATATTAAAATCATGATATATTTCTAGTATCTCTGTGGAGGAGTTCAATAAAACAAGGTAACATTTAAAAAAAATAATCCTATTTTGAATAGCTGTGATGCAGATTTTATTTATTTTTTGGCTCTTGTTTCTGTCTCTATGATTTCCCAAAAGGTGTATATGTTCAGGGTCATTGCAAAAGGAATGATTTATCATCTAAATTCTTAATTTTCCAGTTCATTACCAAATCCTCATTTACTTTAGTACCTTATTTTCCTCTGGCCAATGCATTATCCTTAGTGTTTCCAATTTTGTATAAGTATACCATAATATCCACAGAACATTAGAAAAAAATAATTATGTGCAGTCTTTCTGAAAAACAAATCGTTACAACTAAACCACAGTCTCTTGATATATGAGAAGAAAAAAGATGGAAAACACACTTGATATCCATTCACCTACTAGAAAAGCACCTCTTTCTTTCCAGACAATTAAAATCGTATGTTTGGGGCTGTAAAGGATATTACGTAATTTCAAACAGAGTAGAAGAACATTAACATGAAATTTAAAAAATACTTCAGGATATTTTCCAAATAGAAAGAACTCCATGTAGACTAACTCATAGCTTGCTGGATATATTAGCTCTCTAGTAATATCATTATATCACACTGAACCATAAGAACATATATTTCAAAGAGAAGGAACTAATAAAAGAAATTCAAATACCAGCTGGGATAATTTGACCTTTGGTTAATTTCTTCAGAATAGAGACAGCTCTTTAATTATGATACTATTCCAAATAATATCAGAGATAGAATTACTGTGGACACAGTTATTCAGCTAAATCGCCAGCATTTGACCAAAGGCATCATTGTTCCATGGAGGTACATTCCTGACTTTACCAATATAGTGCAATGTGTGCACAGATGAAGAATGGAATCGCCAGAGCCCCATATCCTGATATATTTATCTCCAAACCTATATACAAATTAATATTCCTAGTTTTAGTATATTAATGACTTATAAGAATAGCTATGTTGCAAATACATAAGGAAAAGCCTTTAAAATTAATAAGTAGGAAATAAGTATACCAGATGTTTCAACTGCTATGTTCTCTGATTAGAAAAAGGTAATTGCTTTAAAAGATGCTTTAGAAAGTATATAAATGCAAAACACTAAATAAGTGCAATTTAACACAGATTTAGCAGAAATATTACTAGATTAATGAAAAGACAGTATATGAATGAAACACTCGCTGATAATACCACTGACAAGTTTATTGAAGCTAGTATGTAATTAATTGCTAATATATTTGCAGGCAGAAAGAGCAGTAAAAATTAGGAGGATAGGAATACAGAGGAAGTTTCTTGTAATTCTGCCTGTACATTTAAATCACAGCCTAACATAAAATAGTCACCTTAGCACACGCTATAGTCTACAGTATTAGCAAAAGAAACAGGATGGTGCTGCTTCAAAGAGGCCCAAGGAATTGCTAAATCCCACTCCTGTTCCCTCTTACTCTTTTTAATGACTTTACATGGACCCAGGGTTGAAAGACAAGTTCCAAACCCCTGTTTATCCTGGAGAAATATCATGCAAAAACTGGCTCTCTTTCTTTCATTTGTAGTATGGAAGTTCCAAATACTTCCTTATGCAAACTTCAGCTGTGGTTAATATGCAGCAATCAGAAAGGAAATACATGCAGTACACTGATTCCAAAACACACCAAATTATGTTACGATCAATATCTTCTTCCATCCAGAAACCTATTAAACACCAATGAAGGTCAAATAGCACCGATCTAATATTTCTCACTGTAGATATTAATGAACACATGGAAGTATTTTGCACTAGCTTGAGCTTCAGATTCTGAAAGGGGTAGTGATGCAATTTCTAAAGAAAATATATCACAGCAATCTCATCCTGGGAGAAACAGATGTGAATAATCCTGCAGCAATGTGAAAATGTCACACTTATTCACATGTGAAATAAAGGACTTACATTAGTGTTCTTTTCTGGCCATTGAAGCAAAGTCCACTGCCAAGGACATTCTGTAATGTGAAACAGAACAGTACTCAGTCTCTGCACAGGGGATGTGTCCTTGCTTCCTGTAGCCCGGCAGCTACATGCACCCCCAGTAAGCAGAACAGCAGCCTCAGCACACAAGCAAGAGTCCACTATTGCCAATGAATTCTCTGAGGAAAGCAAGAACTCCTCTTGCTGTGATTTCAGAGAAAATCAACTCACAGCCCAAGGCAAGAAGGGCAGTTTGCTACCTATAGATACCTACAGAAGAGTGATCAGTACTCATATTCTGCAATTTTTTTGGTAAACAGCAATGTGTTCCCCATTCTCACATCACAGTGAAGCGATTACCATACTAGCATTCCTGAATTTTAATTACAAAGTAAATTAATAGTAGAAAGCATATTAAAAGCTTCATCATAAAATTGTTCCTGCTATTGGTTATTATGATTCTCCCTTATGTTGTTTGTGCCACGTCTCTTCAGTGAAGAACTGGATCAAGATGATACAACTTAAAATGAATCATAGATCTAGATGTAGTCTGACAACTTTTCTAATGCTACTGGGACACTAAACTAAACAAAGCAAAATGCTAACACCTTAGTTCTGTTGCACATTATGTAAAAATATGTATTAGCCAGAGAACATCTACTGTAGTACACTGTGTTCCTCTTATTTCTGGAAACTTTTTAATGGGAATATGTACAGAAAACCGATTTAGGATTGCTTCATTTGATGAAGCATCACTACTATTCAGTTTTGCAGATGCAGTCTCATATTGTCACATTAAGGAACAGACATAAGTTTAAATTCCTTCTGACTGAAAAACATTGGAAGACAGCCTCTGAAGTACTGCAATGCAACCTGTGCTACAACAGAACAAATTGGAGATTTAACTCTAGCTCAACCCACTACTAAATTAACGACCATCATTACTAAACAGAAGTCTCAGCTGACATATCTATTATGAGACTCCTGTTCTGAGGGCACTTTCTACATCTTCTCAGACAGTGAACGTAAAATTAAAAAACAGGGAAGTTGATTAGCTAAATATCAACTACTACCACTTGCTTCTCTGCCTACCCCAGTAAAAAACACTGTTTGGTTTCGTCTGCTGCTATAACGAAGGGCTCCCTCCTGCCTTCTTGTTTTCATCATTAATCTCCGGCCCTTGTTTCTGATCACCAGATATCAGCCTTCTGCTTCTGAGCAGCTACTCTGTCACCATATCACCATGACTGATCTTCAGGGAACATTCAGCATCTTCCTTTCCAGGCCCTTCTTGTACAACACTAACCGGCTGCAACTGAGTAGTTGTATGATTTCAGACAGTCTGTATTTGACCAATTTTTGTGTGAAGACATGTTTGAAAAAAACAAGCATTTTCAGGAAGTGAAAATATAAACATGAACTACCAACTGGTAGATGCTTTAGCCATAAGTTCCTGAACTGAGTGCATATGATGACAGAATGGTCATTTATTTTTAAAATAAATTCACTGCTATATCAAAGTAGTTGAATCATATTAATTGGGGTTTCAAGGTGCTCAGGTTCCTTGTAGGTACCAGTTATCTAGGCTAACCTCCTGTTCAAAGCTTTAGATACATCCAAGTCACACATTTTGATTCTTTGATATACATCCCAAGAGTGTACTGAACGCTCATTTGTTCAAGGGTATTGGAGACCTCCAATAATTCCAGTCCTGCCTACAGTGTAAATGGAGTACCTCCACACATCCCAGCACAGCCATTCTGATGAAGCAGAAATAGCAGGAAATCTTATTAAGTGAAAATTAACCACTTC
This sequence comes from Aquila spilogaster, assembly GCA_024606505.1. NCBI lineage: Eukaryota > Metazoa > Chordata > Aves > Accipitriformes > Accipitridae > Aquila > Aquila spilogaster. The sequence continues at coordinate 21,147,407 of JANHGO010000002.1, forward strand.
ATACATATAATGAGAAATTTGATTTTGAAACTCCCCCAGATGCAATCTATGAGAGAAATGAGAAGCATCATGGCTCTCCTCTCCTTTACACCTTACTATGTTTCAACGTCTTAGAATCTACACCACTAAACAGAAAGTAGAAACAAACCTCTATAAACTTTGCCTCCATTCTGTACAGCCAGGAAAAAGGATTCAGATCTGCCCTTCTAAAATCAGGGTGACTCCACTTGCACAAAATTCTCCTATCAGCACAACTGAGAATATAACATCACTGACATAAACAGAATTATTATTCTTGCCATACCATAGAAACATTAAGAAAAGATTTGGTCTAATATTTCAGAAAATAAATATTTCCAGTTCAGTTTTTGAGTCTGAAGGTAGAAACTTTTCTGGAATAGTACTGAAGCCTATGTCTTAGTAGTGTCTTACATGCTACAGAAACAGTTTCTAAAAAGTGAATAAAAAATGTTCATCTTGTCACATTTTATACTTTTGGGGTACACTAATCTGACAGCACTGTGAAATAGCTTTTCTGAGCAGGAATGAACCATTTCTATGTATTTATGAATGGTTCCAGCCCAAAGCTACTGAGTTTTTACATTTTCTCAGCTATCTACATAGTTATGGATTATAGACCAATGGTGAAACTCATGAAATGACTCCTTCCATATGTTGACAGCTGCTGTAATGCCAAAAAATAAAGAAATGGCTATCCCTCACCACCATAATACCAATAAATTCTAACCACTCGACATTGCACAGGACGTTAATGGTTACTTCTTCACCATTATCACAGCACCTGATATAGCACTGGTAGGACACTGACCTGAAGTGTTTGTACTCTAAACAGGATGAGACAATCCAAGTAGAGGGTTGCATGTGCGGGCAGAAACAGAGATATGTCTGGATAACAGGCACAGAAAAACTGGATGGTGAAGAGGAATAAAAATGAAGCGCACTTAAAAAACGTTCACAGAAAATGTGACGATGAAGCACAGTGCACTGCCAAGGTGTAGTTACAGGATGAAATGTGTACATACAAAGGAATTAAACAGAGCACCAGAACCAGAGACTACGTGGTGAAAGAATAATGTAATTAAGGGAAAATATTCAAAAGAACAATTTGTTGCTCTATAGAATAGATACAAGAAAGACATTCTGCTTAACAATCTGGAAAAGGGATTTGGTGAAGCACATATATGGAGATTGAAACAGTTCATGAGAAAGCAGCAATGAAATGAAAGATTCCTTTTATTATTCTATTTCTTTTAATCTTGTTCTGCATTTGGCAGATGTGTTTTTGAGCTGTTACTGTGGTCAAAATGACAAGAATCCAAATGCTGAAGGTAGTGCTTAGAAATGTGTAAGTTTTTTTCAAGTTTTACTAAACAAAAGAGCATTTCTGTCAGCGGCAAAAAAAAGAAGAAAATCTGCAGATACATCACACTTCTCACTAGAAATATAAACTAAGATCCCATTTTGCAGGAAAACAAACAAACAAACAAACAAGAACATATATATAGATGATGTACAGAAAAGGGTGAGAACCAAGCAAATTTGGATATGTTTTCAAAATGTAAGAACTTCAACTTGCTGATTTCAGCAGAAACAATCATACTTTCTTAATACTCTTGGTTCATGTTGTTTGCTTCTGGAAGCAATAGGCTGGATAAAATGAAAAATGTAAATCTGAAACTATCCCAAGCATACTACAGTGGATTACTCTAATGCACATTATTACACTTCTAAAGATGGAGATTACAGATTAATATAGAGACAAGTAAAAAAAAGGTCAAATTATACTAAAGCCTTCCAGCCACTGGGGAGAAAATAAATGAAGAAACATATTGTTCACAAAATGAGGTACTATTCACCACCTTCTTTACATGGATCTGTCACCAAATATGCCCACAATATTTTTTAAGGTTTTTCAATTGTCTGTCATGCCCTATTCTCTATTGTTTTGTTTTGCTTTGTTTCTATGGACCAACCACACTCTTAAATTTTCTTATTTCCTATTTCCATTAATTTCTTCAATGTCTCCTCCTGCTATTGCCATTAAAAAATTGCTAAGGGGATGAATTTCAAACAGCCAGTCAGGTAATGGTTTCTAAATTCAAAATTTCTCCAGCTTTCTCCATCCCAAATCATCCAACTAGAGATCACCCCTTAAAGTATGCAAAACACACTCCTGGCTTCTTGTTCCGGCTTCTCTCTAAAGATCTTGATTCAATTTTGCATCCCAAAATGTGGCTTGAAGCAGTTTTCCCTATACTGCTCTAGGCTTAAACTATGGGAATTTAATATGACAATTAATGCCTATTTTGAGAATGCATAACCCTAATTCAATTTCTGTCAGGAACCTGCCTTTTAATTTTGTTATCTAACAATTAGCAATCACATAACATGAGACTTCAATTTCTCCATGTAAACAAAGCAGAAAATGTTCAGATTAAAGTGCCTTCTAGAGCACAAACTATTATCATTGCTAAAATTAACGGATAAAATTAAAATTGTCCTTTAAAATACAGTGTCTCATCACAAGCAGAGAAAGCTGGGCTATAGAGTTCTAGAATCAATTCTATGCAGAACATCCCAACCTTGACTCTTGGCTTTTGAGGAGAAAATACTCATCAGTCCTAGGAGCAAACGAGAAGGAGACCAGAGAATTAACAGAAAACATTACTCAGCTTCATCTTCTTTCGTGAGAAATTCCTCTGTCTCTCATCCAAGAAGAGAATTGGAATTAGGCCTCCTTGGGTGACTTAAGGGAGTAACACAGGCTGCTGGAGGCACTGCTGGGGCAAGCTGCCTGCTTGCTCAGTGCTCTGTCTAAAGACACAGCAAAATGTGCAAAAACTACACCATTTTAGTGCCTGTGTGAGACATTAAAGTTTCTCTCTTATTCTTTTCCTTTCTCTTTCTCTTTTTTTATTTTGAAAAAACTCGTCAAATGAAGGGAAATGAATCACTGCTCACAGAAACACAATAATCCATTCCCACGGCATGACTACCTGTTATCCTGGCACTGCTTATCATGCATTACAAAATTTACAATAAAAATCAAGAGCAGGTAAATGAAAAATTGAAACACCACCTAATATGTATCATAACGTTTAGATTCTTTTTTTCAAGATTACTTTTCTGTGAATGTAATCAGTGACATTTCTCAGTTCAGCAGATAAACTGAACATCTGCTTTTTCAAGTATGAAGATGAGTGCTGTGACAGGGAAATATTTTGCTTTTTCTATAGTATATCTTGACAAACCATTTAAATAACACTAAGATATGGTCTACTGTGTAGATCATCACTTGATTTACAAGACATTGTACATTAAACAGTAGTGTTAGATTTTGAAAGAAACAGATGTAACATAAGGACAGGTGTAATGTAGATGGATATGGATAGATGTAACATAGGACGTAAACAGTATTTGTTAATATGAGCAATTTAATTTATATACTTCAAAATTATAGACCAATCCTGTATCTACATTTGCTTCCACTTCCATGAAGTGATTCTCAGTCATGATGAACTGTAATACATCATAAAACCTGGTAAAAAAAAAAAAAAAAAAAAATATATATATATATATATATATATATATATCAGTAACTTCACCTTGATCCAAGCCATCCCCATAGCAGGTTTGGAAGTGTGCACCATACCCAGAAAATGATGACTTCAGGAAATTATGACTGTCAGGAAAGAGAAAATTCCCCACACACAGATTGCCACTGCTCTTCCTCTTCTATTATCAGAACTGTATGTAAAGTGTCTTCAATATTGTCTAACATTTCTATTTTCCAAAGCAAGAAACAATCGCATTCACAGCATATGCTGTAACGCTGTGTCCCACTGAGAGCCTGATCTCATTCACTCTTTGTCAGGCGCTATGGAAACACTACGAATCCCAAATGTACCAATAATGTGTCAGAAATGTTCAGAATTTTTTCTCCCACAAACATGGGAAGGCATACATACTGCAAAGCTCCTTACTACTGTTAATTATTACTATTATTCTGCACTCCTTCGGTGTATGGTGATATCTTTAGGATTCTTGCACTGAGCCAGCAGAGAAATCATAACAGAAACGTGAAATAGGGACCATAAAGAAGTTGTAATGCTGAAGTTAGCTTATTTAATACACTAAAAAAGTGAACTTCCTGGATTTTAATCTAGCTTTAATCACTTTGCTTAACTTGGCATTGAAGGTTTTTGAAAGCGAACGCTTTTCTCCCTTGCTGCGCGTTTATTCAGCCTACATATCCTTTACAGATCACGATGATTGTGATAAGTTCTGCCTTAAGTCCGTATGTCTCATTTCAGCACCACATCCAAGGCAATTATTGTCCTAACTCATAATAATCTGAAAAGACCTTTTCTGTTTCCGGCAGCTCAACTATTTTTATTTCATTTAGTCATTTTGTTTTCCACTCCTAAATCTGTTAGCTGCTATGCCAATTTTATACAAAGCTTTCTTTTCTTTGTTGTTTCTGCTATACTGAATGTGGTTTTGATGACAAAGATATTTCCACTAATATTGTCTACCAGAAAGCTTGATGCACATGACAGAATTACATGAAATTACCACTGCAGGATTTAATAGTTTAAATTCTATATGGCTGAGGACCATTTTCATTTCAGTCTTGCAATTGTTATTATTTTAAAGCAACAACAATAACTTCCCTATCTAGGTTGTACTGCAGGACATTATAAGCTCTATTTTTGCAGAATACGTAAATGTGCAGCTTGGATGCTTGTTGGCAAATGAAGCATAATATAGCGTTAAAGCTTACTAAGGTCACTGCAGAAGGCTTTGAGACAGGATGCAAATGTTTACTTTAGTTGTCTTCTGAACAAGTGCAATATTCTCTCTGCCTTCCAAACTCTACGTACTTCTTGGTCCTGTCTCAAGCGCCCCAAATGAAATGTGATAAAAACAATTAGATACATACAATAAATTCTGTCTGCAAGGCTTACACTGCTATTTCTGAATGTGATTTGTAGTCTTTTTCTACACTGAGGAGAGTGAGAATAGTTTAGGAACCAAAGCAAGATTCTTGCAGAGGATTATTTAATACTTCAGTTGGAAATTGAGCAAGACAGGCATTAGATGAGAGTCCTTGATGATACCTCAAGTACTGTTGGACTGTAAATATCTCCAACAGCACCAAGAAGAATGTCAGTGCAGAGATTTAGAGAGAGTAATTATGGGTTTACATGGCTCCAGCTTGTTTGCTCAGCTTGTTTATGTAAGAGTCTGTAACCGATGAAATACGTCTCCATAAACCAACGTTTGCAGCTGTGAACAGCCCATGGTCTGCTCTTGGAAGATTCCCTCAACAAATATGTGTACACACCCCATTGCTATGGTGTCTGCTTATTTATCAATTTTTCTTTTATAAGATTCATTGGAAATTTTTCTTATTGAAATCAATGAAGTATTTAGTCTTTTATCCAAATTTTCTGTTACTTTTCACTAGAGATTCCCTTCATTAAAGGATAAAAGGGAACTGTTGTAAACAGTCAAGCTTAGTTTATAACATTGTTGTGCTGCTTTTTTTTGTTCTGTCTCATCTTAGGAACTGAACACAGACATCCTTTACAAATCTATGGGCAGCTCGGATGGCTTTCTGCTTTCACAACACTGGCTTGCCACAAATACACAGAACTGCTATGCTGATACACAAAATACAGGAGTCAATAAAGCACTCAATTGCAGCTGCAATTTACTAAAAATCCTTTACATTCTTAGCCCTGCAGGCAATTCTGTGTGAAGGACAGACTTCATGTGATTTCCTGACCTACAACAATCTCCATCATCGTCTCTATTCTACTATTCCTCTAGGGGACGTTGTTCAGATCAGGAGGTAGGACTAAATAAATCCATCTCCAGAGACTCCTTCCAATCTCAAACATTCTGTGCTGGAAATATTTTCTTTTTGCTACAGATGATGTATTGTGGTTCCGATGACTCTACTGGCTCTCCTGCTATACAAAAATGGAAGCGTGGGCTTCCTGAGGGGATATATAATAAAGAGTATTTCAGATATACGAAGCTCACGAATACAGATATTTCAGGACATGCATTTGCACTGATTGAGAAGGTATGAGAGAATTTTCATTGATAATAATAGTTTTATTTTAAAAATTGATTCTGTGACTGAAAAAAACATTATAATGTGTTCTGTCAAAAGATCATTACAAAATCAAAAAAAAAAAAGGAAAAATCTTTTAAGAGAAAAATTATCCAATTTAAGATAAAAGAAAAAAATCAGAAGTTTCATTTTTGATGTGTTTTCTACTAATTTTTTTACCCACTGGAATTGAGCCTTTCAATTATTCTCATATTCCTAGCAAGGCATATAAAGCAGAAAAAAACCCGCAGGTCATGTATTTCTTGTGCAAGCAACACAAGCCTTTTTTTTCTTTTTTTTTTTTTTGACAATCAAACCTTTATTCATGTAGAAACTTTAATAATTTCCTAAAACAAGTGTTTCAAGTGTTTCATGCTTCTTTCTTTAATTTTTATCCATTTTTTATCCTAAATCTAGCAGTAGCAGTCAGCATTTTTGTTTTGGTGCAATGGTCTGCATCTAAAATGTTTGTCATAGTACGCAGCTAAGAAAGACATTCTTTTATTAGAAAATGCATACCAAAATTAAATTAGCATTTTCAGATGGGAGAATATATCTGAAACTGAGGAAATACAGTCACTGATGCTTAGTATGAATGATGTACTCAAAATGAAGATTAAAATAATTAAGATTGGATGTAACTGACTTTATAAAAGAAGAATCTTCTGACTGATGTAAGGAAGCCAACACCATTTGCTTCTGTACTCTGGCTTTCCGGCGAGATAATGGAGTCTTGCTCTGCAGAATACAAGATCTCACAGATGCGGTAGGTGGGAAATCCTACTCCCAAAAAGAAGTCAGCGATGGAAAATCTCTCAATGACTTCAGCGGGATTAAGATTCAATCCAAGGACTTCTTACCCTGTGAGATCTTACAACGTGTTAAAGTATTGGATCGGAAAACTGATCCTAAGAAAAGCCAGGATAAAGGAACTGACTGAAAATAATACCCAGAGAATACTCTTGTCTTTCACTTTATCTCCAGAGGCATTGAATAAAAGACAGAGGAAAATAGCTTAATACAGAGAGGAATTTTCTGTCAATATTCAGTCATGTTTTTTCTTCAAAATTTACAAAACATTTCAAGCATTGGGAAGAGAGGAAGAATTCAGCTAAATTGTGCTGTTATAGGATGAACCAACCCAAGTCAAAATGCAGTGTTGAAATCAAGATTTTTCTTGTGTGATTGGTTTAAATTGCTTTCAAGAAAATAGCTTTAGTTATTTTGTGTTTATATTTTTTTGCAGAGATGTCCTAATTTGACTGACACTTATCTCTGATGTCTTTCTCATCTCCTTCGTAATAGAAACAACTCAGAAGCTATTTGCCTTTGAATTTGAAATGAGTTTATTTCTGAAGTTCAGTGTTTCTCTGAAGGAACTGTACTGAACTTTTACTGCCCTGTACAAATTTCTTCTTCATAAAATTAATTGCCTACGTCCTACTGAACTGTTTAAATTCCAAGTATTAATTGTGAAATACATTTAATTGATAATCCTGAAGAAGATTTTCAGATTATATAGAATTTAAAATACATGATTACAATTATATAAATACAGTATATGGATTGACGTCTACATACATGTGTTTCTATAGCTTTTATTATTAAATGAAAGCAAAAAGTCCCTTTCCTTACTGCTATAGTGAACTAAGCTGCTATAACACATAAGCAAAAGGCATATAATATTGTACTTTAGGGAGCAGAGTAAATTAATATAGATGCAATGGGAGAGAAGGGGCATTCAGCCATTTTACTTTAAACAAGACCATTATTAAAATACATCCTACAACACAGTATCAGTCCTCAGTACTACACATATTCTAAGGCAGGTAAACCTGTAGTTTGCTTTCAACAGAATATTACCAAAGAAGTCCTATAGCATTTTTTCAATGCTTGAAAGCCAGAGAGAGAGTGTAATGCAATAGATAGAAAAGAGATAGACAAGGAGAAGGTGAATGTTGAAAGAGAACAAATTAGAAAAGGAAAAAAAGAAAAAACACCAAATAAAATTTATATTTTGAGGACTACCTTTGCAGACCAGAGAACTAGAAATATGCATTTACCCTGAGAAGGTTGGGTTAGTCTTGTCATCATTCTAAAGACATTCTAGAACTCAGAAAACTTAACTCAAAAACAGAGTGGCTGGAGACATGACCTATGTGTCATCTCTACTCTTTGACTGGCAAACTCTGGAAAGAATATTTAAAGATGCAGCCTACTGTGTGTGTGGCAGATAAAGCTTTTTCTCTCTCACAGCACTGAAAAGCAGCAGCATGTTTTAAAACTTGTCATCTCTGAGAGGCAGAGTTAAACTGCATAATAAGCCCTGGAATACTAATTAAAATCTGAAAACAAAATATTCAGTTCTTCCATCACTTTAAAAATTGCTTCAATTTTGACAGAAAATGTTCAAACCAAAATATATTTCATGTCTCATGCTGGAGATACATCAGAATTTGTTTCAAGTCTTCTCTCACAATATAATCTCTTTGCCAACATGTTCGAACAAATCACGTTATTCAGCAGTTTAGAGGACAAATAATTACAGGTGCATGGGGTAATCTATTCATTCTGAATATTCAATACCTAGAAACTCTATTTTATTACTATTTTTAAAAGCAAAACAAGGCTGAAATATCCTTTGTTGTATGCAGGCTCTCCACCAGCCTTTCACATAGACGGGAACTGTGTGGCCTGTTTATTATAAAAAACCAAGCAATTTAGGTTGAATTGAACAAGTGAAATCATTATTGCATGGAGGTTTCCTGCTTTTATGGCATGTGTGGACATATATAAGTCAAAATGGTTTTCCATACACATTTCTCCAAACAACATGTCAGCACTGTGCTTCTAATCTCATGACCATGAGTAGTGGATTTGGCCACATACACTTGCGCATAGCTAAATTTCTCCAGCAGCATAAATAAACTATTCGGAAGAGTGAGTAAGAAGTGGAAGAAATGGCTGGGGGTGAAGAGAGCAAGACAGAGGAAGGAGGAAAAGAAAGGGATGATCCAATAAGATAAATATTTTCAGGAGTTACATACAGAAAGTTTTATAACATTGTGTTGCAATTTACACAGAGGTATGGAAAAATCAATACAGTTTCCACCTCCCAGAATTCTAGAGATGCCAGCTCAAAAGGAATGTAGCACTTAAATTATGTATTTCCCGTTATTCTTGGTCAGCAGCTGATCTCCTGCTGAGCATTGTGAAAAAGTTTTGGATTCCTAGAGGACAGCAGGTGCTGTCTAGCATATTTGACTGATTTTGTGAGCAGAAAATGAAAAAGATGAAAGGCAAAATAAGGATTTGAAACTAAAGATGTATTTTCTCTTATAAGAAAACATAGAAGGTTTCAAAGAAGGGAGAATTAAGAATAATCTGTTCAAAAGTATATTATTTGAAAACAAGGAATGTCTAGTAGATTGGATGGAAACCCAAGCATATATAGATTTGTTTTCTGCCAAAAAACAGGGTCACTTACTTGATAATACACATCAGTTTGCATTTCAGTGCAAATGCTGGAAAGGTAGTGATTGCAAAAGATTTAGATCATTTGAGACTGTGGATCAGAAATGTGGTGCCACTTAGGATTCAGCTACATTCTCAGAAGCTAAAGTTCAACTATTCAACACAATCTCCAGGAAATAAAGGTTTTCAAGCATCAGGTAGGTTCCCCACAGCACATACCAAACTCACATACCAAACTGCTTATTTCAAAGACCTAGTCAGGTCAGACAGTCCCATTCCTGATCTCCACACAACAGACCAGCTGGAGGAAAACAAAACCAAACCCAACCAACCACACCAGCTGCATTCTCTTTCCTCTACAGACTATTCATTCTCCTTGTGAGAGAATTCCCCTCTCTAAGAAAAATAAACAAGTTAAATCAGAATTATACAGTTGAATAGCACACAGCCAATTTTTCCTAATTACAGAGACAGGCCATCAACTGACAGTCGTTACAGTATTCAGTAGTAATCAGCTGGACTGATTATGCATCTTTTCTCACAGGATTCTTTACTTTGGCCTGGTGATATGGCTAGAGGTTAATGTTGAACAAGAACTCTATCAATCATCATTCTCAGAACATAAAAGCTGACATGGACACATATGAAATTCCTGCTAAGATATTTAGAAATGAAGCTCCTTTCATTTCATTTAGAAATGAAGCTAAAAGTAATTCCCTATCTGACCAGATTGTAATTCCTCCAAGACACCTGGGGACAAACTATTTTTATCCCTATCCATAGATGCTAAGTGTGGACTGACAAGTCTCTGGATCTCAACTCTCACACTGCAAGGCTAACAGATGCTATGCAGATCATCTGGTACGTCTGGGAAATGGCTGAACCAAACAGTATCCACGTCCATCTTTTATGTAACAGCAAAAGTTTGGGTGGGATTTTACTTTGCCTTTCCTCTCCTCAGTCTGTTAAACAGCCTGGCTCAGCCTGAGACACAGATGATAATGGTGAACTGTCTTGGGTCCAACACGTAAACTCCATTCATATGAGGCTTTGACAATAATTTATTTAGTGGGATCCAGGAAGATAAAGAAATTAATGCATTGCATCCCCTCAGCTAACAGGTTTCAAAGATAAACCCATTCTAACTATGCCACTAGCAGCAGAATTTCCAGCAAATTCATACAACCTCTATAAAAGCGCTGATTTGGCCGAAACCCCTCAAAACATGCCCTAGCTTGAAAAGTGATTTCAAGAACTCAAGAAAATGAGACAGAAAACTATTGCTTCTATTCAGCTCTGAACAGAGTCGAAATGTATAAATCATGGTTCACAAAAGTAATACGGGGAGGAGAATTTCACCGCACCACAGATGATGAATCTCTAGCAGATAACCTTCAAAAGATGCACACATCACTATCACAGAGAGAAAATTCCAATGGAAAGCAATTTCACACTTCTTATACACCACTATAATCAGCCAGAAAATGAATTAGTATAGCCTGAGGACAAGGCATTATCAAACAGGGTCTTGACCCAGTGAAGCACTTAATCTTAAGCACCTGAGCTGTTCCATTAAGTCACATATATGAGCAAATTAAACTTGGACCAGCACTAAAAATAACTGAAATTATTTCTAGCAAGTTATTCATTGAATGCAGCTCCTTGTTCGATTCACAAGTCACGCATAACAATACCCTTATTTTTCAAACTGTACTAAATTATTTAGCATTATACCAGCATATTTCTGTCACTAGTGCTTGGGCTGAACAGCATTCATAGTTCATGAAGTTCAAAGTTGTTATAAAAATGTTGATCCATCATATATTATTTACAAACAATGAGCCATACCTTTTTTTTCAGTGACAAATAGCATAGCTTCTAGAATAAGGTTTCTGTTTTGCATACTTTAACACATTCAGAATTCACTAATATGTATATGACATTTTCTTTTTAAAAAAAAAACTTCCTCCCTTAGTCACTACACATTTATGAAAAGTGACAAATTAAATCAAAGTGTACTATTTTACTTTTATCTGGACAGCTAATCTGACGTATACATTTCTAGAATAATATTAATATTGCTGTACATATGCTATAAGTTAATGCCTCAAAAGAGAAAGCAGATTTACACAGAAAAAAAAATTGTGAAAGGAAACGCTCCTTAATCAGCAATACAGTCCCCAAATGACACAGGAACAATGACATTTTTCCAACCAAGCAAGAAAGAAAACTTAGAAACATAAGAAGAGATTTTACATTTTCAATATAGCTAGATAAAATGCCAGAGATTTGAAATATGGCTAAGAGCTAAAATAAGATTAGGCAGCCCCAAGATTGGCTTGAGAATCATTCAGCTTTAACCAGTAACGTGAAACATCTGCAGAAGACAAATAACTTTAATATATAGAAGTACTGTAAGCATAGATAGGTCAGCCTTCCTCTACAGAGAGTTTGGTTTGGCCATTTTGATTCAATCTAAGATGATTTAAGTTTTCTGAACAATTTAATTTTGCTGTTCCAAGAGTTAGGGCCTTGACCAAGGGAAAGGTAAAATGAAAGCAGAAATGACAAAGGGAAGATGAGCCCAGGAAGGCAGGACTGTGGAAGGACGGAAAGGAAGCATCAACATCTGCAGCACTGATGTACCTGGAGAATATTACATACTACTACTGCAGACAATTTAGTATTACTTTGCTGCATAAATTTTTGGCAGGACACCTACTGGAAACGTTACGTACGCACATTCATGGTATAAAAACATCTCCTTCTAACAATTACAACAGTAACATAGCATTAAATGCGTGTTTAGTTTATGCATAGACTATATACTAACATGGTGAATAATACCAACACATTTTTCATTTTTTATTTTCTATTACTTTATAATCCCTTACAAAAACCAGCATTTTTAAGTAACCACAACTCAGTGAGGTTTCAGATTGCTGTTCCCTTCTAAACTGAGGCTTGGAGCTTTCACATGCTGTGAATTACATAAAATCTTGAGTTACATTACCTTGTCAGAACAAAATACAGCCAAAAAAGAAAAAAAAGAAGCCTAACCACAAATTAGTTATTGCTGTTATAATCAATTTCTAATTGAAGTGGGATTTTAAAGTATTACTTAAACTACAACAACACTTACTGGTCTCAGGGATGGAAACCAAAGGTCTGTTTCAGCAAACTTCTCAAGCAAATGATTCTCTTCACGCTTGCGAAGTTTATTGGATGTGGACATGCAAGTAAACCCTAATCATTTAGGGTTTCATCACTTCTCTCTTCTTCACAGTCTCATGTGTTCACAGAAGGTAGTAAAAAGAAAAACAGAACAAAAACAAATACCAAAAAACCCCATGTTCGGGCTAATCAGACTTATACCTAACTAAATATAGGCATTCCCTCACAGATTTGCTCTGTGCGCACTTGATCTGACTGAGGAGACTTCTGAACAAAGTAAAAAAAATAATCTAATCTTTTCATTAATTTTGTATCAATTCCTTTCTTCAAATGACTCAACGTTAACTCCTTTTGGAACTACAAACTTTAGGAAAAAAGCATATATTTAGAAAAAAAAAAAGTGAGATAAAGAGATGACTTTCCATTGACCTCTCCCAGTAAAGTTTCACCAGAGATATATTAAACACTAAAGGTACCAGAAAGATCTTTTCTTTTTCCCCCAGGAGGAAATGAGAGGCCGTATCTGCATGCTTATGTTACTCCTTCAGAAAAGAATTAAAAAGATATATTTGCAGCCTGGAATAAGGATTGTTTCTTCATCCCGTGACATTAACCTGCAGTCCATTTCATTTTTAACAACTAAATGATGAAATCATTTGCCACTGGCAGCAATACTACAGCTTTACTCTCTAGCTTCCTCATTGCTGCTGTTTGCAGCTGGATTGACTGAGAATGTTCACCCATTTTAGGAACAAACCATCTGCTCTATTTTTCTACTGTTTGTCAGATTTTTTCCCCTTGCTTAATTCAGTACCCCCTTCAGCCCCAGGGTGTGCTCCCATCACTCAGCAATGACCAAACATCAGTGTGCCATCAAAACTGTTTCAAGTGAAACCGCAACAACTATGACAGAAATGCACACATACTGGTACTGAACCTGAAAATGAATGGTCAAGTGTTGACACAAAGCCCCCCATATCCCAAATCCATAGCATTATACCTTTGAAACGAATCTTTGCAGCTGGTGCACACACCAGAATCTTTAGGAGAGTACATAAGCTAAACTTTTGCTCTTTTTTTCAAAAGGACCACATGCAACAGCCAGAACCTTTTCAGTGTACGTCAAAATCAAATTCAGAATAATCACGTGTAGGGCAATGCCTTTTGTCTTTCCTCGCTGTTTCATGAATAATCATTAAAGATATCCTACCAATGTCTATATTGTTGCCATACAGGGTGAAGTGACGATGATTCAAGGAAAGAGGTAATAATCCTAAAAGACAGGGATTAGCATGCAAGATTTCACGTGGTTAGACTAGAGCCTTGTCAATACAACTCTCTTCTTCATTCTTTTCATCAACTTTTGCTTGGCCAGATACAAAAATCTCCTTCAGCTGAATGTTTGAATGTCTGCTCTGGTCAGTATTTCTGAGGAAAGAAATAGCCATGATACAAAACATGACCATAAGTTAATCGCTAATTACTGATTAGTATCTGCAGACTGAACTCACTTCTCATCTGACTTCCAGCTGAATACATTTAAACCGCAGATTCCTGACAGAATTATTGTGATGGGAGGCTGAATATTTCAGAGATTTCATCTCCTCTTATGACATTTCCCCTGCTGCGACAAAACTGAGCACATTTACTAGAGAATGGTAGAATGGCTTCTGTGAAGGACTCCTGAGAGGAACAAGCAGATGAGGTTTAAATGGAGAAGAGTTTTACTGGGATGACCTGATTACAGAAGAGTGCAGAGAAATTTCTTGGCTCAACATAATACATAGTACTGAGGATGCCTTATCTCCTCTTGTATTACCTGTGCATAATAGGAATAGAATTGGGCCAGTGATGAGTCTTTAAAAAGGAAGTACAAGTCATCAATAAAATGCTCAGCCAAAAAGTCTGATAAGTGGAGTGCTTACAATCACAGCCAGAGGTCTGCAGGCTGTTAAGCAGCAGCTGGAACATGAAAGAGAAGTCCAAAGATTCAGAGAGGAGGCTGAGAGACCTTCTTTACCATTGATTCTTGCTGCTAAGACAACAGGATCAGAGCAGCAGCAGAAAAACTCTTTTACCTGGCAATCGTGGATCCCCAGGAAAGAGAAAAGGGATAAGCAAGAAAAAAATTGCTGAATTCAATTCTCAATTTGCCTCTCAAAATGAAGAGGCAGAAAAATCTCCTCTATGGCTCAGATTAGCCAGACAAAAGAATGGGCTTGACAGGCAGATGCAGAGGAGCTTGAAAGCATTTCTGGATTTTACCTGTCCTTATGCTGCTAAGGCTGAAAAAAAAATGCTTGGCACAACTTTTCATGCATTGCAACAACAGAATAGAGAGGAAAATGAAGTGAATAAAGAGAATAACTGTTCAGTTAGTTACTGAAGGATGTATTTTTCCCTTTTCCCTTTTACAGTTCCAGTTTCTTCTTAGTAACTGAATGAAACCTGGCCACAAATTCTGGAAATCATTCATTCAGCAGCAGGACACCAGGCACTGAGTATACTGCTTTGCTGACCATGAATAGTTCATAATAAGCACTGGTTTCCAACTTCTGAAAACAAAACAGAAAAACACTTAATCATGGGTTGTTTTTTGTTGTTTTTTGTTTTGTTTTGTTTTCATTTGTTTTTAACATCTAGGGAAATCACATACATACAAAAGGAAAATACAGTATCAAAACCAGAGAAGTCCACTGTCAGCAAAAGGCATGACACACTCTTCAGCTTCTTCTGATTAATAAATGGATCAAACAAAAAAAAGAAAAAAGAAAAAAGTAAAAATCTACAATGATATTGAAAGTTTTTGGAGCGAGCTTAGAAAGCATTCTGGAAGCAATGGGAGGGAGTTAATATTGCTAAGCATTCCCACCAATTTAGGAGTAAAAAGAAACCTTTATGTTGCGGAATTCTCATTTGTTAAAACATATTTGATCTAAAGCTTTACTGCCAATGTCTTGGGTTTTGTTTGTGTTTCAGATAATACTCAACATACGTGTTGGAAAATTATTCACAACCTGCCTGGATTATTTTAAGAAACTTAACTTTATAGGGAAATTAGAGCAAGGTAGAAGTGCAAGCAATTAAAAAGTGGGCAGGAAGAGAAATACAAAAACGATGCTTATTGCTTTCACAGCATTAAACCTTCTCATAAAACATCTTCCTGTTTGTGGCTGAAAATGGAACAGCAGTAACACACTGATTGGAGAAAGTAATCTCAGAACAGGGTGCTGGATCATGGGCTGTAATTTACCACCTTTCCTGAAGTAGCGCAGAAAAAGGTTATCTGGGCAATTTGGGTATTAATTGCAGAATAAAGAGTTTCTCTCTGTACAAAAGTGTAAGCAAAATTTTGTACTGATCTACATCCCTGTGCCATTGGATGCAGGGATTCTCTGGTGACTTTGTAAACTTCTTTATCCTTTTATTGGAAAAAAAGGAAAGGAAATGTACTTTCTCCTGTTGTCAATTTCTGATAGCAGTTTTCATGGATACTATATTTACCAATGCTGGTGCTCACATAATATACTTCACGACATCAAAAGGGATTACTAAAAAGTGATTTAAAAGTGAACACTAATTTGAGCAGAGGTTACTTTTGCTTTTTCTAAGTTTGTTTTTTTCTTTTATGCTTCAGCATCACATTATAGTTTCTCTATGAATGATGAAACCAATTTCTTTTCAGTGAAAACTGAAGCAATGAAAGTAATTAGATGTTTCTACAAGCTGGTAGCTGAGATGCTCAGAAGATGCTAAAATTCATAGTAAAACAATGAAACTCAATTGTAAAACTGCAGCTCAGAACCAGTTTAGATGTGCTAAAGTGAAAGGAGTTTGGAAAGGAGTAAATACAGTTTTCTCAGATGAATAAGATTTTTAAGTGATTACTTGTGATCCCTGACTTATCCTTCTGGATAAGTCACGTTCGTGATTTCACTGAAAATTACATCCTTTTACAAAATGCTTCGAAAGCTAACTGCAACACTTCCACGTTCTGTTTAATTCTCTGAATTCATAGCAATTTCTGTTGAGGTAAATTACATTTCTACTGAACCATACAGCCTTAATCTTTAAAATCTTTAAGCTTTTTCAATAATGTTATACTTAGAATGACAAACTGGAGAAAAATATTACAACGGGACACCATAAGGAATTTCACTGTCTAAAGAAGCAGTGAGACAGTGTGGATTTATTTGTTCCTTGCACCTGAACAACATTAAGTATTTAATATCATGTTGCAACAACCAAAGTGAGATTGAAAGACCTTCAGTTAGAGAAACTGCTATTAAATTTTCCATTTTCATCCCTGAGAAATTCTTATTAACCAAAACTACATGGCATGTAAGGCAGAGATCTTTATTTTCCCTCTTGTTTGGGTATGACTATCCAAAGATGAACGTCAGTGCTTATCAACAAGCCAAAAATACAAAACGTATGGAGATATATAAAAGGATGATGTCCAACAAATCTCAAATACCACTGCGCTTTACTAAGATGCACTGAAATAGATGAAAAGAATCTTGATTATGAAATCAAACCTTATTTTCCTGGGTGGTGCAGAAAGAATAATAGGACTCAACAGGCTAATACAAAAGCTTGACAAACATCAGCTTTTTACCCAAATGTTCACATTGTGCTTTCCTAAGCATCCCACTTACAGTTTAATTTGCCATCAAAGCTAAAATCAGAGGTAGTGAGACAAGATAGTAGAACAGATCTATCTTTTGGGAAGCAATCCACTTACTAAAAGGAGATTTATATTTATGCTGCTCTAGGTTACATCAAAGAGCAGTTTTCCAAAGACAACATGTAGCAAAAGAACTGGGAAGGACATACATAGCTCTGAATCACCTTCTTCTCCTGTCCCTTCGTCGCACCAAGTGCGGGCAAGCTGTTTATTTGAACCTAAAGCCCTTTGGACGTTCTCAGCTCAACAAACAGATATGATATATTGCTACTTACACTCCTCCTCATCTGTTGCTATGGCATTGTGCCTGCTCACAAGGTGATTGGACAGTTTTTCTATGAAAGTCGGCACCAAAGATCAAAAGCTCTCCCATGGTACTGTGTTGCCTCTGCCATCTGTTTTGCATCATGTTTGACAGGTCCAGGGAAGAATGGACGAGAAGGTAACATCATGTCATGCTTCTACGTATTTTTCCTCACTAACTGACATTCTGTCCCACTTTTCTTTTGCCTGTAACTTGGAAAAAATGTAAAGAAAAACAACAAAATGTGAAACACAAAACAAGGGAAAGCAAACAGCCTTCTTCATGTTACACTTTAGTCTGTAACACATAATTAGTTGCTCGTGAACAGATACAAATAGATTTCATCATACATGTAAGCAGCTGCAAGCACCCTTTAGCAAGCAATAAAAAATAATAATCTTACAATTCCCATCAATCTAAGCTGAGCTGTGAACTGGTACCCTGTTTGCTAACACATACTAAATAATGTAAGACAGCTGCCCAGAAAAACTTCATTTAGAACTAAAAGCAACATCAACTCTTTATGAAATAAAAGTGTTAGGTAAGAAGTGGAAAAAGATTAATTAGCAGATTAAATTGAAGATTAATAAACAGATTTTCTGAGAGATTGGGTTGCAACAGCTTAGTTTATGAGAACTTTTAAAAGGAGTGAAGGAATTAAATAAGAATTTGCTGAGGATACATCAGTCAATTCTAACCTTCAGGCATATGAGTATTTGTATAGTATTTGCTCTTTATGCATTACTGCTGGAAGACAGGAGGAAGAATGCAAATACTACTCTTCACTGAAATACAGAAACTGGGTTGACTAAAGGCAACTAGTTTTGCAGCATTCTGGTTGCTGCATTGCATGGCAAAGATGCACAGATTTCTTTCACTGTTTCACAACTCTGAAAGTTTTTCTGCTGTATTAAAGAAAAAATATGTTTAAGCATGTGACTTAAATCCCATTTGCATTGATGTAAGAACAGTACAAAGACCTACAAAACAGTTTTCAGACCTTCAATATGAATTGCTATTTCTGGGTAGACTCCAAACCACCAACCTGACGAGAAATTCCTATTTATCATTCCTGACCCTTTCAGGTTCCCAGATTCTCACTGTAGGGTCTGAAACAAAGACACAAATATTTTTCTCACAACAGGCACCACATCCTTCCACTTCCCTAGTTCTCCTGTTAAGAAAGGACATGGCTGCATATCAGAGTATATGGGCATTTCTTGGGTCCAGATGAACTGTTATTAGAATATGGCTATTTCCAGCAATGTTCAAGAGAAAAGCTATTATCATAAAGCTAATATAGCCAGTCCTCCAAAGAACAGCCTCATTGCTAAATTATTTACACGCATTATTTTTTTTCTTCCCATGCTGATACACAATAAATGGTTTTGTTCTCATTTACAGCAGTACACATTTCGGCTGAGATTTTCAAAGCCAGGAATCCCTTAGGTAGCTTTGAAAAGTGAAACCCAATCTTTTAGTTTATATCCATTTATAATGGATTTGCAAGGAAAGATGCTCTTTAATTCCAGCAGGCAGCTTATGGTTATTCAAATGACTTCCTGTTATCAGAGAACCATCCTTCGATATTGTCATTAATTATCAGGCAACCGACTGTTTAAAAAGAATTCTATTTGTAGGTAATGATAAAGAGGAAAAATGAAGACAGATTTTCTCTGCCATAAAAGCTGTAGAAATTACATAATTAAATATATTTAGTCCAAAATATTTATGGCTGTACAATAGCTTATTTCAATTTATACGATACTGAAAATAAACCAAGAGATTTGATTAGTATTTTTGCATGAAGATGTATATAGTATATTTCATGTTCAACCAAAGCTGCAAAATGTTTGTTAATGTATACTGAGATATCCAAACAGTGATTTACATTGTGAAAAAAAACTCATCTTCTGTTGTTTCTGAGCATTACAATGTCAAAATCATTAGATTTCATTATATGACAGAGTGTATTGTTCCTTCAGGTGGCCAAGGAAAGAATGGATGAAAAACTCTGAAATAAAAGTACAGCTGTGCAGCATCACCTAAATGGACCTTAGATTAAGGACCATTAAAAATGATGTGCTGTAGATTTATGATTTTGTCTACTATTATTTTGTATCAGAGATTATTCCAAGCCTCCTGATTCCAGTACAGAATCTCATTTAAATTTTGATCCCACTTTAGATAGAAAGATTTTTATTAGCATTCCCTGGTGGTTCCTTCTATGAGCCTCAAATACATGATTAACCTCCTTATCAGAAACCTACTCAAGTATTCATGTAACGTTTGGAACTTACCTAGATTCTCCTTAATCTCTAACCTTGTTTCAATATCTCCCTCCTGTTTTCCTTTTTTTTGCTGAGTAACCTTACAGTGTTTTCCCCAAATGCTTTCAGCTGCCTCTTGACATTTGGTTAAACAACAAAAATGGCTATTAATCACATAGCTCAAAGCTTCCAAAATAAAAATAACAGAGCTGCACAGAACACTGTAAACATGAAATAAGGTTACCCTTTTAATTTTAATTGCTATTAAATAGATTTGCTGATCCCAGCCAATCAAGGTGTTTTTTTCTTTTTGTTTTGTTCATTTACATTAAGTATAGAAGAAAAGAAAAATCTCTTTATAGGCTGCAGCTGATGCAAGTTGCAGGTGCTACAGTAACCACCGCTCAGTGCTCACACAGTATTAACTGATATCCACTGGATGCTACTTCCAAGTCAGAAGCAGAAGGATAAAACAGTTCTTAAAATGCAAAGCAAAGTGACAAACTGCAGACCCAGTGCTGAGGATACTCCCTTACTCCTCCTGCTGGCTCAGCACGACTATGGGTTCCTTATCCTTTCTAAATAAATCTTCTTCCATATCTACTCCAATTGCCCTTGTTTCAGCTGGGACAGAGTTGATTTTCTTCACAGTGTCTGGTATGATGTTATGTTTTAGCTTTAGGAGAAAAGCAGTGTTTCAGTTGTTACTGAGCAGGGAGGTATAGAGCCAAAGAGATTTTAGTTTTTCAGCTTCCTGTAGTGTCCTGCCAACAAGGGGGGCAGAAAGGGCACAAGAAATTAGAAGGGGACAGAACCAGAATGGCTGACCTAAACCAGTCACAGGGATATTCCATACCATATGACATCATGTGAGGAAACTATAAAACTGAGGGGAGCTTGGCCAGGAAGCTACTGCTCGGGGACTGATTGAGCATCGGTCAGCAGGTGGTGGTCTCTTCTTATTCTGTTTTAGTAAATAGTTTTTATCTCAATCTATGAGTTCTACTTCTTTTTCTGATTCTCTCCTCTATCTCACTGGGGGTGAGGGGGGAGTGAGAGAAAGGCTGTGCAGTGTTTAGCTGCCCATCAGGTTAAACCACTACACCAGTCTATGACTTGCCTCAGAGAAGACTTTCTGAAGTTTTCTATTTCTGACACAAATCACTGAAGCTTTTACCAGTTATTGACCTTCTCTATCCTTCCACCATTCTTTGAAGATTCAAATCTCACTATGTCAGTTCTGAACTGTTCTCACTACTTACTACTCTGCAGTCAAGATTTTGTTACAGTTGATTTTCATTGATAATCCAGAGTATGGATGACAGTCTAACTGTGAAGATTCATCTCAAATATCTGAAACAGAAAGTCAAGACCTAACTCAGAATAAAGAAGCAATATGAAATTGAAAATGAGATTTGGTGTATCATGGAACTCTCAACAGTTCAAGAGAAATGTGGAAATAAATAAGGAAGATGGAGGAACAACTGATTTGGAAATAAATGTTGACACTAATGCCAATGGAAACAAGCAAATTAAGAAATCAGATCATGTTAAGCCCTTTGGATAATTGGACCTGTGTTTACAGCCAACAAATCTAAACCTGACTTCAATCCCAAGAAAATATAACACAGTTAAAGAAATATACCAAATCAATAACACAGTTTCATTTGCTCATATCCACTGTAGGTGTATGCATCTTTGGAAAAAAAAGAAGTCACTGCTGCTTGCATAAAAGGTCTCAGCTCTGATGAAAGAGGAAGAGAATATCTTTCCTTCTGTTAGGGAGCTCTTAACACGTGAATACCAAGTTCAGTGGCAATATAGTAATGAATACTTCATTAAAACAGTTTCTGAAGATAAAAACAAGACAGCAGTTAGCAGAAAGAAAATCAGAAATAGTAGTAAAATAATTAGGTCATGTAAATATCTTAACAGGCTTGCTCTGTTAAATCTCTCTGCTAAATCAGACAGTGCATCCTTATCATATTGTATTATCTCTGACAGAAGGATATAAGAACAGATAAAAACCCTAACTCCAAATGACACTACAGGATCAATAATGTAGTCAATACAGCTACAGGGAACAAGAAATTATCCGAGTATATTAGTTAAATGTGAATCCACATATGGAAGTGTGTCACACAGAGAGGGAAAAAGTGCATGCGAATAACTTCATGCTGATACAGATGCCTGCATAAAACAGACAAATTGAGAATTAAGCAGAATTCCAAACAACCAAGATGATGAAACACCATGGAGAAACAATTTACTTATGCCAATGTCAGCTAACACATACACGAGCAATTTGAAAAGACACACTATTACCATTTCAGATTCCTGAGGCAAGTAATGTGATTTAGAAACACTTAAACTTTTTCAATTAATCTTGCTATAGAAAGAGAAAAAGAAAATGCATTTTAAACAGTGTTTCGTAGTTGTAGTCAAACTCAGGGAGATTCCAACATTCACTTGCTTACACTTTGTCCCTACACTCCTTAGTCATCACTCTCCTTCTGCCAAAGCTCCAATTTTCCATTCCCCCACAATAGAAGACTGTCCTACTGACAGTTATGGGGTTATGCACATCTTCAACCACATGAACTGGGTCTCCTTTGCAGACTTCACTGACAGGGGCAGTGACAGTAAAAACCAAACCACATGCATGAATAGGCATGATGAGCCTCCAGCTGAAGCTCATCCATCCCTAAGGAGTTGAGCCTCCAACTCTCACTATTCACAGCCACTTGGCCTTTGCCTCTCTTTTCCAAGGAAAAGGCAACAGTCCAGCTGGAAGGCTCTCAAGGTTGGATACAGCATCCTAGCTGGCAACAGGACACACAGATGTAGGTTATATTTTTGATGGAGGCATTCTTATGCCTTTGCATTGTAACAGCTATATAGAAATATATTCCAGATTTGTTTGTGCAGGGAAAGGGAGAGCATGGTTCTCTGTACATTAGCAGTTGAACCTTCACCTGGGATAGCAAAATCCAGGGTTCTGGTCTCTTATCAAAGTCTACGTCTATATTAAACTGCCACTGACTCCTCTTATTCTGAAAAATAACACTGAAAATAAGTTGTATTCAGATGTCTGCACAACTCTGCTAAATGGTCCTTGCTCGTGGCTATAGCTGTATCTCAGTTTTTAAGCAGTGATATTTACAGAAATTGATAAAACTATCACAAAGAAGGAGTGGCATCTGCTACCCATTCTAGCTTTTCCTTTAGGCAATAATAACTCTGCTGTAAGTTTTAATTTACTTTCTTTAGTATTTGTTTCCATTACTAACACAGAGCACTCTAATTTACTACACTAGAGCTGAAAAACCTGTTTGCAGGTGCCACAAGCACTGCCGTGAAGTCAGGAGAGAGTTTTTGAGGTCTAAGGAGGTTGTTATTCACAGTACTTGAGGCAACAAGCAGAGGAGGAAATAGATCAGCCCATTAGAGACCTTTTAGTGCTAAACAAAATGCAATAGTAGAAAATATATTTCAGAGAACAAATGTGAAGTGTCAGGGATGATGGGCAGGATGAAGCAAGAGCCTTCCTTTCTGTCTATAAATCTGGTGATAGCCACAACAAGCAAAAAGGAGTCAGAGGCAGTGCTTAAGGGCTATACAGCTCACTCATGAAACAGGATTACTGTGATAAACACATTTAAAAGGTGCACCCTTTTCTCCCTCTGTTTTAGACAGACAAAAACTAGCTTCAGAAAGTAAATGTGTAATTTAATTTTCATGAATCAATTGTAAAATAATTTAGAACTGCAGTCTAACAGAAATGCTGGTACAAAACTCCCCAGGTATAAATACGGATACCTAATGCTACTTCAGCAACTCTATTTAAACTCTTTTGATTACTGAAATATTGAAAATCTGTATGGAAATTGATACTTTTCTTGATCAAGTACAACCAATATGTAATAAATATTTGCATATTTATAACACAATTAATGAAGTACACTCCTGAAAAATGAAAATTTCTTTACAAAATGGATATTTGCTGGTTAAGAAACTCACCTTTGTTAAGACAGTAGACCAGTGAAGCGGATGATTTAGCAATAAAATAGATACAGAAGTCTCAGCTGTCTTAGATGAGCATTTGGCACTGATTTTAGAGAATATAAAGAACAATTTCAGCTTTCTCCCTCTGCAGGATAGTACAAGGACATTTGCATTAGAAGGTAAATAAAAGTCAAACATAAATCTTGTTGCACCTCATGTTTCTTGTCACAGACAATAAAATAATAAGCTCACAGGCTTATATTTAAGTATCAGCAGAAACACACCACTATAGGAAAAGACAATGCACATATATTCAGGCAGGAGAAATTAAAAGTTAATATAGAATAACCCTGAAAAGAAGTAGTATTTGATGCCAAAAGTATATATTGTCAAACTTGTCAGTACAAAGAAGTCTCAAAGCCATCCATATTAAATGCATATTTGCCACAGGTTTATTTCTTAAAGATTAGTTCTGTATGAATTGCAAGTCTAAGTTCTTAGTGACCAAACCAAAGCATTCCATAACACATCATAGAAATTTCATAAGGAAGGCCTGATAGGTTACCTAATGCAGACAAGTTCCTATTACTGTTTTACTGATTTTTAAACGAGTTCAATTATAAATAATCCACCAACTGTACTGCCAATGGAAAATTCTCTCTTACTAGACTTTCTGGCCCTGGCCTTTCATCTGAAGTATTATCTTTAAGTGGTATCTTTCTTTTATTCCTGATCTTAAGTGGTGGTTGTACCTTAGATATTTTCATTCTCAACAATTGTCAGATATTTTTAATGAGTTCTTCCTGATCTCTCTCAGACTCGTAAAGAATATTGTGCACAAAGCTATTCCAGAACCATTTGTACAGTGAAAGCTTAATAATTCCTGCAGGTGTACATGCTTATCTTGTGGAGTCAGAAATACATCTTATTCGACCACAAGGAAATCAGAAAAAACTTGAGTCAGAGACTTCTAACTTTCAGCTTTCAACAGCACTGCTTAGGCTTTGTATTACACCACTTTCCTCCTGTCTTATGGAATGATTACTTTCCCACTGAACTTTTAAAAATACAATTGAACTACCTCATTTCAGGTTCCTTATACCTAACATAAACCATATTTTAGGCACACTGACAACTTTCTCTTTGCCTTTTTGTTTAGGTTGCAGGATAGCATATGTCTACAATACTAATTCACATCCAGGAATTCATGTTCATCTTGAATAAAGGCATATGGAAAAGTAGTGGGACAGTATTTTAAGCTTTCATTTAAGTTCTGATACTATATCCACAAAATCTATTGTCTTCAACAAGTATTAGATTACGTTATTCATAATCTATGTAAGCAGTCTGCTAGCTAGTGTATCATGAGGAAGAACATCTGAGTCCTAATGTATTATAACATTAGCACTGAAAAAGAGTGAAGGCACGCATAAAGAGCTCAATAAATTTATTATAAAA
Source organism: Aquila spilogaster (assembly GCA_024606505.1). NCBI lineage: Eukaryota > Metazoa > Chordata > Aves > Accipitriformes > Accipitridae > Aquila > Aquila spilogaster. Next base: position 21,172,924 of record JANHGO010000002.1, read on the forward strand.
CCCATTACTAAACATTATTTAGCATTTGCTCCTGAGGCTGTTATGCTAAATTTATGGTGTTATGGTTTCTGTTCAACAGATTCTCTGAAAGTATTACATAAAAGATTAAAAACTATACTTATAGAAACAATAGGAATCGTATCTAATCACATGAAGAACAGGGATTTGCACTTTAGGATCATCCATGAAATCTTCAGAAAGGACTTCCCCCTACATGAGGAGGAAGAAGATTTTCTGTATTCATTTTGTGTCCTCTGCTGTTAATATTCCTAGATTATACGTACGACTAGAATTTGCAGTTTCTGGGGTATTTGAAAGGATAAAGACAAGAGAAGACAACAAGAATTGAACTCTGAAACATTCAAACAATCTCCACGGAAATGTCAGTACTCCTCCATTCCAACCCTCTCATGCAGACGCTGTCAGTCTCCCATTACCTTGCTGTATACCAGGATGTGTCAGCAGACACTTCTCACCAGAGTATTCCTTCCAAAGCAGATCCCCTGCTGTGTTTCCAGCTCCAAAGCTGCGTTAGTTTGGTAAACAAATACCCACTGCCTTCCTCAGCATCAGTGTCAGAGTGCTGATCTGTCATTGTTCCCTCCACACCAGAATGCCAGTGGCTTGCAAACTGCAACCAGAATTACTGCAAGCATCTCACAAGTAGCTGAACAGTAAAAAGTGTTTGAGCTACAAAGAGCTTAAAAGAAGGTACTGACATAGGAATATACGCTGTAACAAAACAATTAATGGTTTATGAGAGATCTTGTACAGAAATGAAATTAAAATATCATATCAATATATTAACCCCAAGATAAATTTAAATAGCTATCAGGAAGCTGGAATTCCATTGCCAAGCAGGATTCCATTGCTGTCACTAAAGGTGATAGCAATTTGGGGATAATTATATCCTCATACAATTTTTATCCCTCTGGGATTTCAATCAAATGCAAATAATTCCAAAGACACTGCCCCTTTGAGGATTTCCTGTAATTTTTAGGCTGTGTTCTTATCAAGATCTTAAATTAGGGACTAAGCTACAGAGTTTTGGAAGTGCTGACATTCTTATGGTACAAATAAGTAAAATTTGATCAGACATACAAGGACCAAAGGGAGGCTTCACTTACTGTTGAGTTTCCATGTAGAATTCAGGTGCATCGTCTTTATTTTAAACTAATAACTACATTGATCTGAAAATAACAACTCACACTCTGTACACATACTGAGTGTGATTCCTTGAATGAATCACTATTTGTTTTTCATGGACACAGGCAAGGTAGCAGTCAAATGACTCTCAATGCAAGCTTTGATCGAACTGCTTCCTGCTTAGTTCCAGAGAATCCCATGACAACTGCTGTCCACTCTGTCTGTATTCCTCTCCAGCCTCCCTTGCAGCCTGTAACCAATGCATGGGAACACTATATCTTGAAATTAATTTCAGGTTTTGCTGCTTTCAGCTGAACAAGTTCTTTCTTTGATGTCATTCACATTGCTTCATTGCATGAGATTCACTTCTTAACATCACTTTAAAATATTTCAGTCTTTTTAATTCTGACTTTATAGATTCATATCCTTGAGGTATAGACACAATGGTGATCCTTCGCAAACGTATGATAACTTCCACTTACATAGTTACATAGATTGAGTTCAGGCTCTGGGTAATACTGAATGCCCAGTTCCTACTGACTTAAAGTCTCATATGACCAGGCCCATTAAATATTATAAATTTAATTTTAGTCCAATTTAATTTTAAACTAGTTGCCACAGTAATGAAGGTTGCTCTGCAAAGTCATTCAATCAATTCAGATTCTACTCACTCCCAAGCAGATATCCGTAACTGCATCTGGGAAAATGAAATTACTTTTTCTGACAGTTCTGATGTTTTCCTTTTGCTCATTGCTGGTGTTACAGTGGCTGTATCATGATTTGGCTTACAATTTCTCTAGAAAATTTCAATTATAGCATTCACACCTTATTTAGGAAAGGGTTATTAGAAATGAATGTTATTAAACATTAGGAACAATAAAAGTGTTGGGAGCACATGAAGTCATAATAACTGTTAGGAATGTATGTTATTTAACACTAACAAGAATAAAAGTGTAGAAAGTATGTGTAATCTTATTTCAGTCTCTAAAAGGCCAAAAAGAAGTTAATATTTTGTATGATGAAAAAGGCAAGGGAATGCTGGGCAATCTGAGAGTTAACAAAAAACAACAACCCTGAGGTTATCAGTAACCTTCACATCTCCTTCTTATTTAGACATATATCTAATTTAAGGGGGAGAGGAAAGCAATTTATATCTCCAGAGACCTACATTTAATTAGTTTTTAATCTGTTTCCACACCCAGTGCCTCTGAGAGTGATTTTTATCTTTAAATACATATAATTGGATGTGTCTTAATTGAGAAAGCCTACAACATGCATAACAGAACTCCTAGGAGTTAAAATGCAGTTTTATATTGTAATATGTTCATATTGAATTTAAAATCCAGTAAACAGGGTTTCACTGTTTGCTGGAGTAAATTCATGAAACTCAACTTCCAAGGCACTGTTCGCAGTGCATAGCATATGTGAAATGCTGGAAGATCGGAGTCTAAGGACGCCTGGAAAGCGTTATATATCTATATTTTTTCATTGTCTTTATAATATCTCCCACCTCTTTTGCAACACCTCTGGAAAGATCAACTTGATAGTGGAGGAGGAGGGGGAGTATGACCGTATACTGTCACAAATATACAAAAGTTTAAGTTTGAAATTTAAACATTGCAAATATCCACTCAAATCAAAATCATTTGAATTCAAATTAAAGTCAGTCTTCAAAAAGATAATTGATAAACTGCCTATCATACAGAATGCTTCAAGCAACATTTTCTGTCAACTCTACTTTTCAGCATTTACATTGCGGTACAATTTTCTTGTAGAAATATCCTTTCATGCAGAGTAATATATATCAATATAAGGATGTCAGCTGGGATATTAGAAATACAAATGTTTACTTCAGAGTGCAGAGAGGAATTTATCCTTCTGCTGGAACAAAACTAGAAGTTGCATCAAAAATGAGATTACTCTTCTGCACATCCAGCTCCTTTTTTTATTATGACTATCAAGAAAGAATTCGTTTTGATTACAATTTTTTTACACACTTCAGAAATAAATATCTCCTGCCACCAGATTTAAACATCTATCAGTCAGCATACTCCTGATACTGTAGATTTGGATTAAAAACTAAGCAATAACAAAAATAAAAATATTCACTAATTTGTGACTTCCCTGCATCTCTTCCTTCACATTCTCTCTCTCTCTTCCTGTCATGAAACCTAATTCTACCATGTTTTAACTGGAAAAGGATATGAAACAAGATAATTATTGTTCTCTAGGCATAAAACATTACTCTCTTTTAGTGAGGCAAGAAGTCATCTAAGAAAAAGAAAATCTGAACTAGGATAAATATTAAAATATCATTTCTTGTCTGTGGTGATATTTCCTGATAATAAAATTATCTTCTCTTGCATTTAAAGCAGCTTTCTAAATGGAAACAGAGCAGCTGTTTTTCTATCATGAGCTTATAAATCTTTTTATTTAATTCCTAGACTATATTTGCTTTTCTGATTATATGCTTTGATTTCTTATTTGTACTCTTAATTAAATAATCAAGCTAGGACTCAACTTTAATTCAGCATCCTATCTTTTATGATGCCAATCAGCTGTATAAAATGAGCTTTTGTGTACAATAAGAAAGAATAATCCTTGATCAAGACACTGGACTGTGCATACAGTACAACAGAGAAACACAGTAGAAAACCTTGAGCAAGCCCTTACATCCATACTGTATATGTAGAGACGCATCCAAAATGTAACACAGCTACTTTAGCATGGTTTTGCATATCTCACATGGCATTTTTCTGCACTATGTCTAGAAAGGCTCAAGGAATTGTTCAAACTGTGTAGAAGAAGGTACTCAAAGTGCTTGTTTCCCATTTACTGTATAACTATAAAATCCTAATATGAAAATAAGGAAAGCACAAATATATCACATAATGACTCGCTACCAAAGCAGAGTACTTACCCTGTTGCCACGAGGAGAAATCTTTTCTCCAGACTTGCAATATTATGACCCATCTGCTGCTCTGTAAATTCAAAGCATCTATCCAAGCTCTGTATGGTCTAACATGAGTTTGCAGAATGTACTCTAACCATAACAGCTTTGGGTACTAGTGCTAACTGGTTTACGCCCCAGAGAAGCATGCTACCACAGAACAAACACAAGCAACTTGAAAGAATGTCCCTGTACATCAGCAGAATGAACAACTCAATCAGTAGCAGAAATTATATCATCTTGTTCAGAAAATAAGTGTCTTCTCCAGAGCAAATTATGTTTAATTGGAGCTACATTTGTTCTTCTAGTCCCGTGTTACTACATTTAAAGTTAGCTCAGGGATTCTTAAATGTACACCACAATCTGCAACACAACATATATTCAGATGCTCTGAAGATGCTGCTTAATAAATCTAAGCACCACCAATCACTATAGTTTGGCATCTGGCTAAATGTTGATCTTAACACAAAGGAACAGAAGAGGCAACCCTTACCCTGCCTCCCTGAAAGAGAATTGTGCATTGCAGAAATATCTGTGTCAGGCAAGATGAAGAGTTGTTACACACTAATTCTGAGTTCATTTGAAACTCCAAACTAATGGCAAGGAAGTGGGAATGCCAATATCTAAAGGGCAAAGGAAGGATCAAGGACCAACTATTGGTAGTAGCTTTGTGAAGAATGTTATTAAACGTAATTTCAACAGAATAAGAACTTGTACAAAAAATGGCCCTGATATGGACAGGTGCAGCACAGCTAAATATGCCAACAAAACTGAAACAGGAAACATCAGAAGGAAGATCTAAAAAATGTTGTCGCAAAATACAATAGTAGAAAAATTCAGATGGGCTGTTCTGTTAGAATGGATGTGTTTTTCCACTGATAAATATTCCCAAAACCTTGCTGAGAAAAAGAAGAATTTAAATAACTTGTCAGTTTGGCAAAATTAAATAGAGAACAGTTGATTATCTCCAGTTATCCTTTTGCTTCTGAGCACACATTTCTGACATTTCATGACATATTTATGACTTAATATAAAATGGATGTGAGTCTACAGTGCTTAACACATGGGAGTATAATCTTTTCATATTATTAGTGTACTGCACAGACACAAGATCACTCACAGCCATATAGATTTCAGTCCTGTGCCCAATGGTTCTACATCTTTCTGCTGGAAATATCTAATATAATTTGAGTTACCCAGAATAAATATGGCCAGGCAGTATGACATAGAAGGACACTAATGACAATTTTTAAATAGTGGCAAATGTGAATATTTTTCATGACACTTTTCTTCTGCTAAGTATGCCTTAATACTCTGATTGGATTCGTTAGATTTCTGTGAATGTCACCGAATATATCAGAACAAGAGAACATATTCTCTGAATTTCTGCCACAAAATTAACTGCCAATAATGAGAAGCAGATACTGCTTTGTAGTAAAATAGACAGATGGTCAGTTAATCTTAGGCCTTGGCAAAAAAAAAAAAAAAAAGAAAGCACTATAAATAATAAAATAAATGAACATATCAAATCCAGTCTGTCTCAGTCTGGATAGATAAATTAAACTCTATCCATGTTATTTTTGTCCAAAAGCAGTAAGTATATTGTAACAAATAAAAATCCCCTGTGAAGAATTGTCTTCAGCCAGAATTATCTGCTCATATTGCTCCAGCAGTTGTCAAGTGGGATTGATAAAAATATTGAAAAGAGTGATATTCTTTAAAGGGAGTCCTCTTAAATTTTAAGTGTTCTCTAAAAATTTACTGACAAGCTATAAAACTCGACTTAACTTCATTCCCAAGGAAGTTTGAGAACAAAAGGTCTATGATATCAGACATACAATATTTGTGAAAACTAACATCTAAGTACTTGTTTTATAAATAAATTCATGTAAATGTAGATAAAAATATTCAAAAGATACAGAAATAGAAAAAAATAATGGAAATACTCTGTAATTAGTGTATCACCTTCCAGATTGCTTTTCTCTTGTCTTTGTTTTGCAGCTGCAGAGATTTATGTAAGCATGCAACGAGCCACTTCATATGAGGTTTTAATTCAATCAGTCTCTCTTTAAAAGAAGTAACAATATTACTGGGCATTTGCTTTTCCTATTCAAACTTGATGGAATAATAAAAACCCTTCCTATGAGTGGAGCTGTGCCATACAATGTAGATGTCTTTATTCCTATAATTAATTCCTTCTTTTGTATGACAACAATAATGATATTACAAAATATTTTTTTAAGGAGGGCTATCCACCCATAGTTACGCCCCTAATTGTAGGGGTTACAAATACATATGTAACAATAATAAAAAAAACAAACAACAGCAACTAAATAAAACAATACAAAAACTGAGTCCAATATTTTTTCTTCTACTCCTTCCATTCCTGAAGTTAAACTACATTCAACGTATACATTTTGTTCATTAACCAAAGTTCATAAAGGCTCATAACAATTGAGTAAATGCTTTCAGAGTAGAGAGATTGGGATCTTTCTGTCCTTTCAGATCCTGTACCACAGTGGAAAAAAGGTTGTTCTCTTGTCTATCTGAAGTTCTTAATAGTTCCACCAGCAATAAATACCTCCAATGCTCATGTTCAAAGCCAAGAATAAGATGACAAAACTACAATTTCAATACTTTCAATAGCCACAAATAAAAACAAATAAAAGGAGGAAGACTGATACAAACGAAATAAGCAAAGAAGGAACAAATTAGGGAACTGAGTGATATGAAGGAAATATGAAAATTGTGGTTACTGAAATTATAAAGTGTGTGCAGAACTTGATACTCTTTCTATTCCCTGGTGAGGCAGTCAGATTCTTATTTAGAATTCAATCATAACTGATTTTCATCTGTTGATGCAAGATATATATACACCAGGTAGATTCATGCAAGGAAAAAAAAGAAGGCATGTTGTTCCAATTAGGTGGTATAATGCATTCTTTCTGCCTTAAAAGTTTAAATTCATAAGGTGTTCCTTATCTATCAACAGATCACTAAATTTAAGCCAGCAACTGATTTGAATACAAAAACCCTCTGGAACCCAAGTAACCAGAGCAAGAATTCAGTCCCTGCATTCGCTCTCAACCATCTTTTCATTAAGGCTTGAATCACGTAACTGCCTCTGAAAAACCACCTCCTCTGTTTGGGAACCACATTGGACCCTGACACTACAAACAGAGCAAGCTACTAAAATGTAGCTAAAACCAGACCATGTTAAGCAGAAAAGCTACTTCTTTTCATTTTTATTGCTATGACTAGAAAAGCCCAGGCAAGTGCCAGACAATCTTCCCATTTCACTGCAGACAGTCTGGACATCTCCTTTTAGGAGTAACAGCATGTGGCACAGCTGTTCCAACACTTTCAGCCAAGACAACAAGTTTAAATAAAGACTGATTATGAAGGCAAACAAATTCACCTCAGTGCTTTCACAGGCAGCTAAGCAGAGGCTCTCACCTATTTTTGAAATTTGTGTGTACAATAATAAATCAGAAATATGTAAAAGGTGAAGGGAGAGAAATATACAGATGTGTACTTCTGTTCTCCAGAAACTACAGAGAACGGCATGCTGATCAGCCCTGAGATATACAACTAGTAGGAATGAAATAAAAACCAGGAAACAACTCATCAGTTATTGTCAAGTTATTATAAGATTTTTTTTTCCTATTTCAAAATGGAAAGGGTCATTGTATCACTAGGACAGCCTGAGGCTTCACTGTTAAAAATCAGTTTTTTCTTTCCCCATAGGTTGGCCTGAAAATGGTGCTCAAAGGACAGAGCTGGCATCAGAGCTCTAGGTTTAATCACAACAGTCAGACTCCCTCTGCTTATTCTTTCCTTTTTGTTTCATTTCTATTTGTTTTATTTTGTACTGAAGCAAGAAAATTAATTATTTCTCTAGTAAGGATATACCACAATGTTCACCTCTCCCCACCACCCTCAAAACAAAATGAAACAAAAACTGTCGGCACAAGCCCAACTAAGGTATCCAAACCCCATACAAGAAATATTTTGTGTGGAAAAGCCCTAGCCTTTAAGTTGATATACAAACTGTTACTTGTTTTCATATACTCAAAGTTAATATGCATTTTTTTAAACACAAATCTATAACCTAGAAACAGAAGTTTATGATCAGACAGTGCATTTGCCTGGAATACCTAGAATGGCTGTACAATTCAATACATAAGGTGATGTATGATGGATGCCTTAATAAGCCAGTCTGAGGTAGATTTCAGCAGTCTTTCTCCCTGTGGCTAGCACAAAGATGCCTGAATATATCAATGTTAGACTGAAAATCAGAGAACCATAGAATGGCTTGGGTTTGAAGGAACCTTAAAGATCAGCAGCTCTATGTCTGTCTTGTGTTGGGGGTCCCAGGCCTGGATGCAATACTCCAGATAGGGCCTCAAGAGGGGAGAGTAGAAGAGGACAATCCTATTCCTCACCCTGCTGCCACCTCCCTGTTGATGCAGCCCAGGATGCAGTTGGCCTTCAGGGCTGTAAGAGCACACCGCTAACTTATGTCAAGCTTTTCATCCATGAGAACCCCAAAATAAGAAAAATAAATTTTAGATAGAAAATATTCAAAAAGATTCAAGGAACTATTTAAAAAAGGAGAAAAAAAAAAGGAAAAAAAAGCAAAAATATTTTCCCCTATGCCTTTGGCGTTCATTATAAAGTCTGTAAGAAGGTAGAGAGGAGAAAAGTAACTGAACTACAGTCACTTGAGGGAATCAGTTCTAGTAGCAAAAATCAAGGAACAGTATTTTAGAGAGGATTAGTACTTTAACCTTCACAGAAAGTGACATATAGTTCCCAGTAGTTAAAAGTCCAGTCATATTTGCCAGGAGCTTTGTGAGTCCATTTTCCAAGTTAGAGGGGAAAAAAAAATGTTGGCTAAGAGAATAGGAGAGATGTGTTTTCCACTCTTCTGAGCTAGTTCATAAAGATGCACCAAAACAAACAATTTCCTTTCCTACTATCAGTGGAAACAGACAACTGACATATTTTAAGAAGCTCCTGAAATTCTTTAACTTGCACGCTCTGTCAAGTCCTTCCTCTCCTGCTACACAGGATGTTTAAAATTCACCCAGTGGATTTTATAACAGTGTGTTTATCATACAGTGTTGTGATTCAGCTGGATTTGCATATCAAGCAAAAGAGGTGGAGTTGCTTAATCACTTGTTCTAGCAAGCAAACAATTAATATTAATTGCAGTCTTCCAAGTATCATTTAGCTTCTTATCCTTCCTGGTGCTGATTACTTTGTATCACTTTTGTGCAAGGAGCTTGTTATACATTTATTTACGATACGTGTAACCCTGGAAACACATCCATGTGTTTTGAATCATAAGCAAAATGATATATGGGATGCGTAAAACAAATTTGGAATATATGTACTATTAAAATATACCAAATATAGTTTCTGTATAAGCATATCTAATTTAAAGCCTCTATACAGAAAATTTGCAAGTCTAGAGTTAACAAGTAATTAAAGTACCAAAATATATATATCTAAGAGGCAGATAACTAAATATCTCAAATTAACACAAGAATTAAAAACACTTCTTTGTCATTGACCTTTCAAAGACTGGAGACAGGAGGTAATGTCTGGATTTGCAAACTGGCTAAAGTATGCCAATGTCTCTTCTGGAATTACTGTTCTGTCAGGGATGGGGGAAACATAATCAGACAAAAACAGTGCTTTCACCTCCTCCAAAACCAGTACACAAATAATGTTCTGTCTGGTTAAACAGATGCTGCAATATAATACTAATTCAAAGTGGATTCATTTCAAAGCAGTGGCATTTTCTACATTTCACTTTCTAGGGAGTTAGAAACCATTCAATTAGCACGACAAAAGAAAAAATGATGAGCTGTTCTCAGATGCTGATTTGCAGTCTATTCTGTCATCAGCCAACTGGCAAAGAGGGATACCTCCTTACCTGCACTGGGACTCCTAGAGAAAAGCTCATATTCTGATTGCAAATTGGAACTAATCTTAATGCTCTAATAACTGGAAGTGAAACACTGTTAGATTATAGTAAAACAGTTTTCATATCTAATGGTTTTAGTAAACATACGTGAGGTTTGTTCTCCATGAAGAAATTACCCATGAATGAATGTGTTCACAGAAAATACTTATTAAAAAAATATTTTGGAAAAGGGTAAGAAAATTGGTCACATTGGAAAAGTTTCATGAGAGGATTAGGACTCAAAACGAATAAATGAAGAATTCAAGGTCATTTTAATCTGGGCTACTGCAGCATTCATATACTCAGCATCTTCTGGCTGAAGAAAGGAGCTTGTCAGTATCATGCATTTTTAGCCATGACAATTAAAATATTAAATCCCAGACTACGAGTTGTAAGATGTCATTTTAGGAGAGCAGCTTCTAGCATTACATTTAAAAGGGCAGAATACACAGTAGTGACTAAAATCAACAGTTCTGGCCATAAATAAAACAGTTAAGAAGTTATCTGTCATACAGCTGCAAAGTCATCACAGGAAAAAAAAAGAAGAAGAAGAAATAGAACAATATAATTAATGAGGACTACACAATAAACCTAAAATCAATCAACTGATGATACTGATGAGGTATACCTGTGGTTCTGGGATGCACAGCAGTAGTAGCTTGTGTAATCATGGAACAGATTTTCTACAATAGAGTGAGAAAGCAGAGAAGTATGACTAGGTATCATCCTTTAAGTTCAGAGAAGAATGAAGGGACACTTTATAGCAATGCACATAACAGTGAAAACAAAAATATCCTTTTCCAGCTCTAACACAATAGAAATCCCACTTGTTGAGACAGCACATTAAAGGTGCAGCATGTGAATCATTTAGACTGCTTGAAGACAAAAAAAAAAAAATCCATTTCATTAAATTTCTTAGTCAATATTTAAAAAAAATAATGCTATAGCCATCAGCACCTAGCTCAATAATGTTTAAAATTATTGGACTACTGGAACTAAAGGACTTCCATCAAGCACACAAACTGCAAACGTACCATTGGTGTGAGTTATAGTCACAAGGACAGCATTAAATTCTCTAAGGCACATCTTAACTGTGGGGTATAAAATGGGCCCTAAATATCTATCTTAAATGAGTATGTCAGTCTGCCATGCCTCCTCACCCAGACAGTCAGCTTTGCAGTCTATATAATCACATCCTTATCAGAAGTTTCTCATCTCTGCGTAGCTTGTTGCCTGTTTAACTTTGGTAAGGTATAAGGTGGCAGCTACATTAATCTGTCTTCATAAAGTCCCTTCATCTCACAGTTAACTGAGGAACACTTTGAACAGCAGATAAGAATGGAAGTTTCTGGAATTTGAATTTCTTTTACCCTACTCATGGCATTGAGGCTTAGTAGTTGGCATAACGGAGGCCTGGAAAGACATTCTTGACAAACTAACTTTTTCCCTTCTAGTCATAGCAAAACTCAGGAACAATAGGTCTACTTTTTGCCATCTTGCTCCACATTCACTTTCATTTGTTGCACCTGTCTTTCCCAGAGTACCGTTCATAGTATTATATGTACCTATATTTTTTCATATAGTTTGAATTCATAAAACAGCTATCCCCTTCTATACAAGCAAAGTCAAATTTGAGTTTTCAGTGTGCAATCACTGCCAACTGATGTTTACACAATCAAGTATTAATAAAAGACAATTTGACAGATAACCCTTCCTCCTTCAAAATAAATATTGGAGAAGCTTGGTGGGTGTTCTGAATGCAGAAGATTGTGGGAAGAGAAAGACTGAAAGGGAAATTGGCAAAAATGATTAATATAACTTTATGAAAGAAATAATGCCTAAAGGTTAGCAGCTGCAAAGATAAATTGCCCCTAGAAGGGACAGATCCTAGTTACGGAGAAATGAGCTATCACTTTTGGATAGCTTAATTTATAAAAGAAACAAACTTCTGAGCCTAGAATTATTTATAGAGAGATATTACAAGGATGTCCAAGATGTTAATAACAATGAAAGAGAACAAGGAGGGATAATGGTCAGACATCTGTCAAGAGACAGTGTGGGATGGAACATACCTTTTGTTTCAATCAGCAGACCAATTGCCTCTTATTATATAAAGGGAATTGCAAGCAATGAAATATTTACTCTCTTAGAATTGGTAAGATTATCATGTATATTTTTAAGGATTCTCTGTTGCTAGGGTCCTAGAGATGGTGCCTTTAGTTGGACTGCAAGAGCCACCCTGGAGCTTCCAGCATTTCACCTATTCTGGTAGCGTACGGTAAGGTGGAGCGCGAGCCAAGAAGGAACTACAGTTCCTGTTAAACCCTTCAAAGCAGGCAGTCAGCTACCACAACTTCACCCCTAGCAGCTTTCTGTCTCTTCTCTCTTCCTTCCCTCACAAAGAAGTTGAACTCCCATTAGGAAGCAGGTCATAGGTAGGGGTGGGTAGGCCCTGAGGGGGCTGCACAGCACCACCATTACAGCCCATACACTCAGGCAGGTCCGTGCTGAGCTTCTGGGCCATACAAGTGCTCTGCTCAGCTACTATTTCTTCTGCAACTATCCTACAAATAAACAGAGGGATCCAGCTCTTTCAACTGTTGCCTTTCTCAAGCATTTAATTCGTTAAGACATTAAAAATAAAATAATGAGTACCTGACAAGTTATTTTAGCATAATTGCCTAAGGTTACTACCATTTTGGCTGAAATGAGGAATGGTATAATTACAGCTGAAGGGAAAAAGCAGCCAAGTTGCAGAAAGCTATGATAGTGAGTTAGTGTATTATAAAGATGTTAAACCTGAATTATTTTCTAATACTCCTTCCTCAATTTTCACAATCCATTTCAATACATAATGTGCCAGTATCTGTTCACATGAAAATCTAAAGATTGAAAAGACATTACAGAAATACAGATGTCACTGGGAACACTTCAGTGACCTTTAAGTAACAAAAAGCATAGCCTTTTACTTTAATAGACTCTGACATTATTATAATTCTGTTCTGGTTAACCACAAAATGTGAGTTATTACATATTTTAATCAGGTCAACTGAGATAGGATGAGGATTTTGAAACAACCAGAAAGAACTTCAGTAGATTACATAAATCATATTCTGAATTTGATAGGTCTGAAACACAAGAAGAATTATTGAGGCCTTTCAAAGAAGGACTCGTGAATGCAAAGCATAATAATTATATTACAGTCAAAGAATGGAAAAGATGTGGATTTTATTTTTAGCTCCTCAAAGTAAATTTTCTTTTCACTTTGGGGACAAAATTGCTAGATTAAGACATATCACAGACTAGGTATCTCGCCAGGCAAGCAGTCTCCAACCAGTCATCCTGGCATAGCACGCTGTTGCACTGTGTTAAGCAGCAGCTGCAAATACACATGCTAAGGGAATCACAATCACCAGCTTTAGCATATTAATATGCTTTGCATCCTGTATTAGGAAGGCAAAAGTTCAGTTCTCAGTCAGATCAAACACATTCTTGTTATTTACAGTTCCTGGAGTTACCACTTGCCACAGGAAGCAGACCTTTTGCAAGTACCTTCCAAGTGATTAGAAAATTGAAGTAACTTTTAATCTTGAATCCCACCACACCATGGTTTGCATTAATGGTTTCCTTAGTTTAGCCTCTGCGCTGCATCGCAATTCAGCACAACTGCTCACGCTGCCAAACTGCTGCAACAGAGTTCTGAGAAACTTGTTAACTAATAGAGGAAGAAAGCAGAGAAAAGAATCAGTTCTCATAGAGAACAAACCCATACAGAACATATCCTCTGCTTCTAAACACCATGGTGTTCTTGGGCACAAGAGAATCCTTTTGATACAAGTGTAACAAAGTTAGAAGGATTTGGCACTTCGTGTTTTCTAAATAAACACAACTGGTGAATGTACAAGTAATACAGCCAAATGATTAGGAGTAATGAAGTCTGGGCCCATCAAACTCAGTGCTGTACAATAGTAAAGATCATTCAAATCAAAAGATGGATCATGTTGACGTAAGTGGTAGCTTGCTTAGCTTGGGTACTATTGCAGATGTTGGTTGTGATGTAACTAAGTTGTCATCTTGACAATCACACAGACAATTAATCCATCATTTGCGACAATATTTATTGCCAGATGAGAAATGGTTACAGTTTTAACTGTTGATCATCCATTCTCTTCAGGAATTGTCCCTTTGGGACAATGGAGTGGCTGGAAGTGGGAGTACCAGAATGATTCCATCATACCACAAGAGATAGAAATTGGTGAAAAATTTGGGCTTTTTAAGTATATGTTAGTTCAACAGTTTCAGAAGGGAAACTGTGAACACAAGAAGTAGAATTCAGACAAGTTTCATACTGCAGTTGAAAAATCAAGATAGTGCAGTAAAACTAAGTTGAAAAAAGTGTCATAAATTATACATTACACTATCTATCTGACAAGAACCAACAATAAGCCATCATTTATTGTAAGGAATGTCAACTTAAAAGTTATCTATTACCTCTGTAATTTTATGGTGTGAAAATGCATCTTATCCAGCTATGATATTTCAATATCACTTTCAATATTCTTTGTAAAGTACTAAAAGGGAAACAATGCAGTCACAAACTAAGTGCAGTAAATTAGAATTAATGAGCAGAAGAGTGCAGGAAGTCTTTGCTGCTGCATAATGCTACCCTTTCAGAAGAATCCTATATCATAACGCATTGCAAGTGTACATGGAAATTCATTAAATGCTACACCAAGAATAAACCTCCTTGTTGCCTACACAATCTTCTACTCACCACATACATTTTGTTCTTGGAATATGAATTGTAGTGAAATAAGAAAAAATATCTTTAAGGTAGCAAATTAGAAATACTATGGATATTGTCTTAAAATGGGTATTTTGCAGCTATCTGAAAGGCTCATCTTCCTCCTTTCTCTTCACCTTGTCAGGATTCATGCTGGGTACTTGTCTTTATCCAAATTAGGTAAAGTTGTGCTGTAGATATCACTCTTTTTCTGATTCAGTCCCTCACACTTAAAATATTTGTTCACAATATAATCCCAAATTTTATTCCTATAATACCCCTAATTCTTAAGTAGATGCATGTAATATTTCAGCTCCTTTTTACAGTACATGACAGCAAATACTAGAGAATTATGCTGCAAAGTGATTGGATCGTGTTGCTCATTTCTTTGCTTCCCTCCACATCTCCATCTTTGTCTTCAGACTCTCCTCCTGCTATACATATTCTATTTTATTAAGATCTGAAAAGTCCAGTTTGAATTCCAGAATTCTCCTGAAGGCAAGGTCAGCACATGTCATTTATCCTTTTAAGTAATTTCTCACAAAAATTATGAAAATTGGTTTGGAAAATTTTCCTTCGCTGTGTGGTCACTAGAAGTGATCCCAAAAGGAAGTGTAGCTGTAAGGACAATACTGAAAGTAGCCTGTTCAGAATGCTTATTATATCAGTATACTAAAATCAATCTACAGTTCCTTAACCTTCCTGCACTGTTTTTGCTCACCTTTTACATCAAACTCTTAGGGGCAAAAATTCTTCTTTATGCTGTAAAGAACCTAGGAAAGGACTATCTTCACTAACATTGATTCATAAGCAAAATCATGAGATGCCCAAGGAACAGTTTCCTAACATGAACACACAGAAGGAATGTCCAAGCAATATTTGCATCAGCAAAGTAATAGGAAATACAAAACAGAAATCTCCTATTTCATACTAGAATCACTGACCCACAAGTGGAAAATAAAACCAACAAACAGAATTTGAAACTTGTGTTCTTTAACATAAGGCACACACAGCAGATGCAAAACAGTCCTGCACAGATATTTTAAAATGTATCCTCATCGTGGGACAGAAATGTTGATCTCTGATAAATTTAAACTAATGATTCAAGGAAAAAGTAAAATGAAATAAAATATAATACAAAACTTAATGGTAAATTTATTAAGGTTTTTTTCTGTTTTAACAAGCCATTATCACTTCAGTAACAAGACTGAATACATACTACAGTAAAAATTCAAACATTTAATGAAGTATCAAGTTTTGATAACTTTGTTCCCAATATAATATTTACGCCATTGAATCTAGAAAAAAATTAATCAGTCTGGAAAGACCCTGGTTTACTATAGCTGGTAGGCTGAGAAATCCATCAGCACAGCAAGCCAGCATCATAGAAAATTAATGTACCATACCTTAAAGTGAGAGACCACAATATGTTAACACTGAATTTAATGGCTATGTTTCTACTAAAACCATAAAAAGATCTAGGGTTTTTTCTTTATATTTTGCAGGCACTGACAGGAAAATATAGTCATTTGAAAAACAAAACACAATACATTGCCTATAAGTTAGCTTTTTCTCTTTACAGCACAGAAAAGTCCCATAGCTACACACAAATTCTCACCATTCACCATTTTTTATGTTTTACCATAGGAAGGTTTTCATTTCCTTAACCATCTCTTACGTATGATTTCTACAGTATTCAGATTTAGTTTGGAGACGGAACTCAAGCGGTTAGAGTTCAGGGATTTGCACTCCCATTCTTTTTGCAACTAATCCCCAAATACCTTAAATATATATAAAGAATTCATTCCAGATCTGAAATCAAGTCTGCTATTCACACACAAAACGCTGAATGTAAGAATTAGATCTGTGGAACTGAAAAGAAATATGATTTTCAAATAGTAATGGAAATATCTTTCTCATACTATGTAATTTAAAAATCAGTTTATTTTTTTGTAATATATATTGCATGTTCTTATCATAGATGAACATTCTAAAGCAAAATCAAACAAAAAACTTGAATAGATTTCTACTCACGCTTTGTTGTTAGTCTTCTTCCAGTCTGGCTTGCTGTATATCTCCCATCTCTTTCTCTTTTATTCCTAAATAGAATGTTTGAAAAAAAAAAAAAAAAAAGTTGTTAATTAACAAGTGTCAAGCAGCAGAAATTACATCAAATTAAGCTCCTATAGTCCCAGTTATCAACTACAGACATTTCTGCAACACTGAAACCATAAGAAATTCCATATTTAAACAAATAATTATAGCTGCAATTGGTTACATCTGTTCCTACATTTCCCAAAATTTTCCAATTGGAAAGAAGGAACATTTTCCATTCTTTTCTGCCACAGGAAAAAGTTTCACACACATGGAAAATCTTTGGATGCCAATAAATGAACAATTTATTTATGATTGAGATTATCACTATATGTAATGTCCATAAACCACAGCTATAAAGTTAAATATGAAGAAAAATGAAAAAGTAACACTCTGATGGGAAAATAAAAAAGAGAGAGGAAGAAAGAAAGAATGCTCAAGCAAGAGAAAAGAAAATCCATTTCAAGGAACACACCCTGAAACTTTGAATTCTACTAAATACAATAAATTATTTCAATATCAATTTTTTGTATATTATCTACACAACTGCATATAAGTCATATTTTCAAAGACTGTACAGTACAAAAAAGTTCTAATTCTTACAATTGCACTTGCATTCCACATGTTAGAAATGTCTCAGCATTGACTCCCACACAGGTTTTTTGGTTTTCGTTTCCCCTCAGCTACTTTAAAGGGAAAATGTCATCTGTTTTAACAGCAGGTAATCACACAACTATAAGACACTTCCCTAATGTTTAACAGCTTCCCTAATGTTTAGTGTTTTACTTACGGAAAATAACTAATGATAATACTACTTTTATCCTAGTGGCATAAAGATAGCACAAACATGGAAAAATCTTTCTGTACATGAAAGCCAATATTTTGAGCCAGAGAGAAAAGATCATATGGAAAATCGCTTTCTTCTGCATCAGAAAATCATTTCTAGATGCTGATGAAAGCTCCTTGTGATTTAGAAATTATTTTTGTAGATGTTCATATTCATGCATATGTGCCTATGTTCTTGATGCAATTCCTAGCCATCTATTTTCTTTGATACTAATCACAGAATTAGTTAAATTGCCAATACACATTGCTTTTTGCAGTCACCAGCATAGGATTTAGCCTAATAACTCTCCTAAGCATGAGCTAGAAGAATTTTCTGCTCCTTGTACTACTAACATGTACCTGTAACTCACTCACTAGCTCCATACTACATTTCTTGTTTAGGTTTTCTTATCATTTAACATCAAAACATGACACATCCTTAATATCTATTTTGCACTTTTCCAAATTCTTCTCTCAATCTCTTTTTCTGGAGAAGAGTAGCCTGTATTTAACCTTTTATTTCACCACAGGAATTCTTTAGGCTTTCCATGAGAGATAAGAGCTTGGCTTTATATCTCCTTTGCAGTAATCAAAACACAGATTTAGGGTTTGCGTGGACATCTAAAGAAAACAGCCTGATATTAAAGAATTGGAGTTTCGAGGATCTGACCATTGTGCTGTGGTGTTCCAAATGTTTTTTAAGAAGTTGATCACTGAAACACCACATCTGCAGATAATACAGAACATGAAGTTCAATTTGAAGTTCTAGCTGGTTTTTCCCCATGCTAGGTAAGATAATAACACAAAGAAAAGCTACACATACTCTTTTTTTTCTTGAATTAGCCATGAAAATGAGCTGTCACACTGCCACTGTGCAGCAGTAATGAACTTTCACAAAGTGGTGTTCTGTGTAAGCCGAAGACAAAAAGTTATATGGTAAAGGCAATAGTATCAAGTTCTCTATCTTTTTTTTTTTTTTTTTTTTTTAGTGGAAATGGCAGGAAAAAAAAAGGTATAAAATAGCATAGTCAGGAAGCACACAACTATGTTTTACATAAAAACTTCTTAGAATTGCTGCTTTCACTGGAGTGCTTTCATTATAGTCTGCCATAGATATTCATAGCTGCTCATATTGCAGATGGTATCTTGGGATAACATTAGTGAATTTTTATATGAATTGGTTTTAGGCTAAATGTTACTTCAACCTAATCTTCTATCACTAAGTGTCAAACACTGGACAATGTCATTAATGCAATTAATTAAGCAGCTAATGGATTGTGCAGAGGATATTGAATTATAACACTTTGGAACTGCATAGTACGAAGTGTCATAACCAGGTCAGTATGAAATACTTGTATCCATCATTAAAAGATTATTCAGTACAACAGAGAGAGGATTAACTAAATCATCTAGTGGCGATCCAGCCATTAATTTTCTCTTTCCACCTAGTTTTGATCTATAAATCTTATTGATTTCCTCTTTGAATATGAATCCTACCTGAGCACTTAAAAGCAGATTCGGCACAATGGTCCTACTGGAACATCTGGATGCACTTTAACACTATTTTTACCAAGAAAGCTCTGCTATACAGAACTGGGAAATACAACGTTACAGATCATTTGCCAGTACCTCTTACTGGTTTGAAGACTAACATACTGGTTAGACACGAATGTTTATGCAATGTCCTATGTGGTAATCATTACAAACAGTTGAAGGTCAAAGAGGATAAAAACATGAGAGGGTTATACAGCAGAACTGTAGGTTGTAATCAGCAAGGTAGAAGTTCCTAAATAGAAATGTTTCTAAATAGAAAATTAGCAATGACATTTTAACCTTTTGCAGTTTATGCTACATTGAGAAATTGAATTCTGCCGTGCCTGTTCCTTTCTGTGATTTCACGAGTAGTAACAGTGGCTCCAAGTTTTCCAGTATAAGCTTCTTCACCCCCAAAACATTTTTTTCAAGTGAATGTTCAAGTAAGCACACTGGAAAGTTATTTCAGCATTTGATGTCTAGATCTCCATTCCTCCCACAATAAGCACTCATGCTGAACTGATTTATGGATATATTTTGAGATTGTTTAATTGAAAATGTTTAGTTTCATTTTCACTTGTAAAAAATCTTAATAAAAAAATGAAATGAAAAAAAGACATACCTCACAGACAGACAATTTGATCTTTATGCAGTTTAATTAGTTCATTATTTATTTCAAGACAAGTTGGGTACCTACAGGTACACTGACAGCTTTGCATTCTTAGTTCTGACGCTAAAGTTGAAAGAGTTACATGATTAACGCGTGGAAGTGTTTGGCTTACTGGAAGGGACAGAGGAATAAGCTGAATTCAGACAATTCCGAACTCACGTTTAATTATTTTCTTCCATAAATGGTTTTGCATTTTAACTAGATAGCCTTCTAACCTGCAGTGACAACATTCAGTACTTCATTCTGAGGAACACATACAATGTCCCAGTTAGCATGGTTCATGGTTTCTGACTCTGTTTATGCACCAGTCACTTCTAAATTCACTAGCCATGAAATCTGTTCCCCACTTAAGAAGAGGTGTAAAGTCCTGCAGTCAAATGTAGCACGTATTGTTACCATCATACCATGTTCAGACTCCAACAAGTGTGAAGGCATAGCAATATTTCTCACTTTATACTTGTTTTTCTACACTACTGTCTGGTAAAGACTGTTTTTTACTCTTTCTACTATATTTCAGTAACACGATTGAAAGAGATTTCCACAACACACTGAGGCTGGACTTACCTTCCTGCAAGCAAAGTGAAATCCTGGAAAGCAGCACATTTATCAATCTCTTCTGCATTTAATAGGCTTATTAGCATATTACGTACATAAGGCACACATGTTAGAATCAAGATTGCTAGGAAATTCCTAATTGAACTGTGATCTCACGAGTATTGTGGTCGCTATGGCAACTCAGGCTAAATAAAAATGTGATACTACATCCATAGGATGCAGCAGGGCAGATGAACAAGCATGACGCTGCACTATAGCATGCCAAAATACTGCCTGAGCTGTTCACTGCATATTGGCTTCTCTTCAGTTCAAAGAAATGTGAATCCCCTCCATATCTCATATAACTTATAATAATGTTACACAAATGTTTACGTCAGGTATAACATACATACACTTTTTTTCCTAAGTTCACTTCTATGACCAGTTGTTCCTCAGCTCTGAATAATCCTATGGGCTGTCTTAAAATGCACGCAAATATAAATAGTGTGAATTATACTGTTACCACCAAAATATAGAATGCAGTACACATAAGTGAGGAAATTGCTAGCTCCCAACCACTGCTTGTCCTTCAAGCAACTGTTCATACAAGACAATGTATTTGCTATTAAGGTAGCATCACAGTCAAAACTGGCACACAGTTAATTGATTTATCACCAGTAACATTGTTTATTGGTGATCACAAATTGTGAGCCTCTCAGTTTGAGTTTGCTGGTTGGTTATCAAGTTTTCAGCCTTCTTCTGGTGCATGGCAGATACAACTAAAGACACCAACAAGAATTGGAAACGTGAAAAATCAAGTACAGACACTACTGGATGCTTTAAAGATTAAAAAAAAAATTCCCCTCTTGGCTCAATGTCATGCATAAATTTTACTGTGGAGCAAGATTTTATTCACCTCAACTCCTTTCTCTGGAGATGTCACATCATATGGGGAGAAAAACTATTGCTGTGGGGCTTTTTGGCAGAATTTGTTTTTAGAGTTCTGCTTGGTTTGCTTTTCTCTTTTCCTCTGCTAAAAAAAAGGAGCAGATTTTACAGTCCAAGGAAATATCACACTGTGAGAGCAGGAACGCAGGATGAACAGAAGGAGCCCTTATGTCAAGAGGACATACTGTTTTAAGGAGTCCTTTGCCTTTCTTTGTCATAGTGTAGAGAAAATACTGAGATTCCCATCCCCTCCCACCTCCCCCCCTCAAGTTCTTTCTATGGCTATTCATAATACAAAATAATTTTAGTTTTGCTATACTGTTTCCGAGTAGTAAAACAACAGAAATCCACACCAAACCACTCTTCAGTGATACAGCTTGTCTGCATTAGCAGCTGGGAGTGTAAGCTGGGTACCAGATCACCAACAAAACATTAAAATGACTATCTAAAATTTGTGCTAATATGCAATCAGATAGAGTTTTTGTTCACTCAAACCCTTTCAAAATAGAAAATTCAAAGTAGAAAATTAACATTTATGACCCCTGTACTGGTTATTCAACACAACATTTGATTAGACATTTACATCACATGAATATCAAGTAAATCTCTAAGTATTTGCTGTGAGCTTCAAATTGAGCTATTTTGGAGCAAGTAAAACTGCAAAGATTCTTTGAGAAAAATGCAAATGTGCTAGAAATTAGAAACAAAGAATTTAATTGTTTCATCTTCTTTAAAGGAAAATGGAAATGTTAATTAAGTTGCAGAGGGACTACTATTTTGAAAAATGCAGAATCAATTTTGTAGAAATCATAATTTAAAATTTTATTCAAGCTTATGAAGACAGGCAGGATGCAAAACTTAGTTAAATGCAGCTATTTTCACATGCCAGGAACAAAGATGTTTTGCTGACATTTGTCTTCTGTGTGCTCTAATCAGGTGAGCTCAGAATTACCAGTTGAGGTTATTCACCTCCTGTCAAATATCATCAAATATCATAGGAAATATCATGCACAGCATTTTTCCTTTTTTTTCTTTTCTTTTTGACAACACAAGGTTGACTGACATTTGCCCTTCAAATGAACTGATTCAGTTGTCATCAGAAGGAATCAGAATGCAAGCCTATGTGGGCAGAGGTGATGCTTTTGTGTTCTTTCCAGAACTAACCGGTTATCACGTGAATAGCATATCAAATACATAACAAACCTTAACACTTGAGATCTCCAGAGGAAATACTACATTTGCTTTACTATACAAACTGATTAATGCAATATTTTCCAAAGCATGATCAAAACATAGCTCTTCACAAACAGTATGATTTAGCAAAAAAAAAAAAAGAGAGATTTTTCTAAATGTCAGTACTTGCATTTACAGATACTTCTTAGTACTGATTAAATGAAGTTATTATGACAAATTAGATTTTACTGCAATTCCATTCATATGCAGTGCTATCTTCTATTTGATTCAACTGTTGTCAGTCAAACTATATTTAAAGTCCAAGGAAATGACTGTTCTCTCAGTGTGTCTGATTTAGAGTACGCACATACTGTGTTCTGAAAACTCATTCACATGAGAATGTCACATTAGCACAAATTATATTCTAATTGAGAAGAAATTGCCTCTTTCCTCTGACATGAAAGACAAGCACAACACAGCAAATTTTACTGTTTTCCTAGAATCTTCACAAAAAGTTCTTTGGGAAGATGGATTCTTCTCCTTCAGCAGACATATTTCTTGACAACTAGACCACTACTTTATGAACAATTATTCCATCCACCAAAATTATGGAAAGGTAACAAAAATCCAGAAACAGAATTAAATACCCTTATTTCTACGTCAGTACAAAATTCACCAAGATCTTGGTCAAATCTTTTAGTACTGCTGGAAGGGGTAGACACATAGACAAAGAAATGAATGTTCTACGGCATTTTCTATAAGCCAACTGCAGAGTGTTTTGGGAACCTTCTTGTTCTGCACAGCTCATTAATTGAAACTGCTGAAGAAATGATTCTGCTGTGTTTGTAAAAAGAGGACAAACAACTAATAGAGGAATTCTTACACTGAGCTGTAATTGAAGGTACAGGCTTGTAACTTATGCCAGAGTAAAAATAACCTTGAAGCTTAATATTTCAGTAAGACTGAGGCTGGAAATTGGAAAAGATAAGCATGTAATTGCGACAATGGGCAGATTTTCCTGTTGGCAGAGAAGTAGACAGTCCAAAAGTCTAGCTACTGGAAATTAGACTTATTTGTCCAACGCTGATTTTGGACATCCAACATACATCTTCAGGGAAATGCAAACAGAAATCAATTCATGCTCTTGTTGAAATAAATGGCAGATTTGACCACAAGATGAATCCACGGCCAGTAGAAAAATCAAGTATTTTGTAAAAAAGGTTCTGTTCTGCCAAAGACACCCTCAGTAGGAGAAATTTACATGGATACTAATAGCTGATAAACTGACAACTCAGGCAAACTCCAAAACGTGAAACCATATCCTCTCTGTGTGTATGAAGATTCCAGCATTTTAGTTCTCACGTGTTTAGCTGTTCACATTTTTGCTCTGAATAGTACTCTCTTAATCTCTAACTCTGTAATAACGTTTTTTTTTTTTGCATATTTCACTGAAAGCCAATTGTAATGGGATATGACCCTTTTTTCTTTGACAAAAAAAAAAAAAGAATATAGGAATCTGGCAATATTACATAAAATAATTACTTCAGACAAACTGCTCAATAAGTTTCTGATTCTGAATATATTTTTAAATTCTCATTGACATAAGTGACTTCATCAGTGTCACTAAAAGAATATTGTTTGGTCTCATTAAATAGTTAAAAGGGAAGAAAACCAATATTCTTTCCATCCTTCCTTAGTTACTAGTTTTCAAAAGCCATTAACAGCTTCCCAAGCTTATTTTTTCACTCTTTGATAAATAGGTTACAAGTATTCAAGAAAAAAAAGTACTATTCATCTAAAGTTGTGTTAGAATATACTTAATCATTGAAAGAGGTGGTATAAAACAACTATAGCTTGTTTGTTGTTGATTTGTCTTTTTCTCTTCTTTTCTACCTTGATATGATTCAAGCCTTTAGTTTAATAAATTTAGATTGACGCTTGTTGGTCTTATTGGAGAATGCATTTATAATCAAGGCATATCAGCAGACAGCTATTCTGGCATGGTAGAGGGCAGTGGGTGTCCTCCAATAGATATTGAATTATCTTTCAGCTTCAGGAGACAAATGAACCTTCCAAATCAATGCTTCGCTGATTTATCAGGCAATCTAAAGAAAGTCTCATCATTTCCACCATGTCTGATATGTAGATAAACAGCTATGTCAGTATTCTGAAGTCACAGGAGCCCTTCTTCTTTAGAACTTTTATTTCGTTATTTATTAAGAGCAGTTTCAGAGGTATTTACTAAAGCAGAAGTCCCATTCCTCAGTGCTGATCTCGAGACAAGAACAAGGAACCAACCTAACAGTGTTACTAAAAATAAGTACATGAAATGCTTTAGAACATAATATAAATATTAAATGAAACAGATGCATAAACAGTATAAGTTGATAAAAGAGTCTTAATACTTACATTCTCGTGAGTTAATTAACTTAATTTCAGTTTAGAAGATGAGAATAAAAAGGATTGCTAATGATTAATCAATTAACCTCCTCGTGTAACTGGCAAACTGCTAAGAAATGTAGTGACATAATTGGTTTCTTCAGACAATGGAAAAATAAACTACAAAATGGATCATACTAAGAAAATCATACAAGTTTGCAAGAGAAGCCTTCTGTACTCTAATTCGCTCTGCAGAAGATTCTTAAAATGAAGAAAAACTTTTCTGATCTTGACTGCATTCTCAGAAGTGAACAAACAGCAACTTTGGAAAATGCAAACTCATTTGTGTCATGGCTCATTAAAACCCACTATTGCAGAAATACAAAAATTATGCTTGTTCACACTCTGGGTTGACTAGGCATTCCCATTTCTTCCTGTTGCATTTATTTCACCTTGAAGATAATAGTTAAGGAATTGCTACAACAGCAACAAAGCATGGGAAGGTGTACGACCCTATAGTGAAGTGCGTTAGGCATTCAACAGTGGTTGAAAGGAGGAAGATCTTTTTCCAGCATCCTCAGGTGCAGATTTAAGCTGCCTTCCTTCATAATAATCAGTAAATAAGGTGATGCTGGGAATGTGCTGTATTTCCCTTCTAAACAGAAGATTCATAGACCACAGTTTCCACCAGCTGCCCTCACTCTTGAATTTTGCCATAGTATGTCTATCTATAGATTCTCATTACGTAAGTGGAAACGAAAGCTATCTTAAAGAAAAACAAAATCAAAACCACACAATTGCACAGAGTTACTGCATTTCTCAGCTGCTAGATGCTTTTAAATATTTTCCATATAACTCGGAAATCAAAGAAAAACAAAATCATTCATTCAAGAACGATATCAGTTTCTTTGTAAAATCCAAATGTCCTTCTGTCTAAATCCAGTGACTCCTGGAGAGTTCTATGCATCGCTCACTTTTGGATTAATATCAGTTCTTTACCTTTTTCTGTTTCTATCAATCTCTTTTCCCTCTGTCCTGTAACTGTACTTGCCTGCCACTGTGCTGTGTTGCACACAGTCTCCTGCTTGATTTCTGTTATTTTATACTTAGCAATAAATCTTTGCCAAGAAGAAGCTCACACTACAGAAAATTCAGCATTTTCTGACCAAGTCCACCACCTTTTCGTAATCCTTTCTACCTAGTTTCCAAGCTATGAACTGAGAAACACAAAGGATAAAGAGGCCACTTTATCTCACTAACTTGCAATACTGACCATGGTCACTGGGCACTAAGGAGCCACACAAAATGACTTGGCAAATTTTGCAAGAGCTATTCTGAGTCCTTCCTCATGAGGACAACAAGCTTCCTATCACTTAACCTTTTATAAATGCAGATGCACGTAGTTTGAATTTCTCAACAGTGTGGAGCAGGAATAAAAGCATCAAAATCAGTGAGCAATGTGATTGCAACAGGAAGGGTCTGTGATGTGAGATACTGACATCTGGCTCAGACATTTGGTCAGCTTCAGAATTTATAACTGAAAACTCCCCCAGGGGAAAAAAAGACAGGCAGATCCCAACAGCTGCAATGCAACAGATCTTCCATTACTCCAGCAGTGTCGTACAGGTGAAGGGACAATTAATATCCTTTTAAAATATTATTTCTATATCCCAGTATTGAAACAGTCTTGTTTAGATATAGTTATGTTTACTGATCTACACTTTCTTTAAAAATTATTACTTTCCTTTCTCTAAGAAATTGTGGGGTTTTTGGTGGTTTTTTTTTTTTTTTTTAAATTTGTTTTAAACCTCCTTGGAAATTATGAATTGAACCAAACCTTACATTGTTATTGATTTGATACTGAAAAATTGAGTTTGCCAAATTTGCATGACAAGTTGAACTATGAGCAACTTCATAGTTTTAGATACAAAACACCTTTGAAAACTACAGTTCTTTGTTTAGGGGCACTGTTATAAGCTTGGAACCTTTCATGTCCCCAGATTCTTCCCAGGTCAGTTAGGAAATCTTAGATTCATTTCTAGAAGTATCACCTACCAAAAAAAGCCCTTACATTTATCTTAAATGAACTTTAATAATTTTTATGAGCATGCATTATATTTTGTACTCATTTATTCTTGGCACTTGAGAAGGGGAATCTTTATCCCATTAAGTTAAAACAAAAATAAAACAAACAAACAAACAAAAAAAAAACACCCACCCATGCAATTAGAAAGAGATCCCCTGAGATGAATCACCATGAAAGCAGGAGTTGCCCTACATTCACTGCCATGGCATTCTTAGTTCTCAGAAGGGGCAGTTCATATAAGTAAACATGTGAATGTGTGAACCAATAAGAACTCAATGTTCTGGAAAAAGTCCCTGAAGACAGAAACGATCTGATGACCACAAAGGGAGACTTTAACAAATGAAAAAGAAAGTCAATTCCATACCTGAGAATCTTTCACAGATAATCCTACAAACTCTTCCAAATAGTAAGTGGTCCTAGCCTCAACAGTTCAGATAGCACATAAAAAGTAGTGCTTTCTTCTTTTAGCTGTAGTGATTCAAAAATCTAGAACTTGTATGTGCCACTAAAAAGCCATTTCATAATCTGTATATCTTCTTCCCATTGTATTGACCTGTTATTAGTGGAATTTTAGTCCTAGGGTATCAATACACAGAAGCATTGTGTACTGAAAATAAAATTGAACTTTTCTGAGGTATATCTGAAAAATAAATTATTTTTCCTGAAATTATCATCTTTTTATTGGAAATGACCTGAAATATATTCAAAGAAAAATGCACACAACCTGAAATGAATTGACATCTTGACATCAGCCATCTCTGGAGTTCTCTAACTTCTGAAAAAAAATACAAATTCTTAGTACAGAAATTAAATCTCAAGGAGCAAGATGATTAGTGTTTAGCAGAGTACAGATCAGAATACAGATGTTGCAAAGTATACCTTTTGATAATACTACTATTGCTGTTCCCTGCCACCAACTACCAACTCTTCACTCCAACAAAAATATTTTAAGACCTGCAACACCAAAATAGCCTTCATTTAATATTGAACTGAAGGGCTCTTTACATTTTTGTAGGAATAACTCTACACTCCTGCAGTAAGCATCTCTACCTCCCTCTTGTCTCATACAGTAAAACCTTTACTACTAAATGGGGACTTCACATATGGTGAAGAGACTGTTGATTAATTCTGTACAGGAAAGTAGCTATTTCTAATTATATGGTTTTTACTTTCCTGTCCTAGAGACAAGGAAAGTAATTGAATAAACAATTTTACTTAAGACATTACAAGTTTGAACAATTTTGAAAATCAGATATGAGGAGCACAAGTTATTTCTCATTATAAAAACATTCCTATTAGCTCAAGTGAAATTGCTTTGTATGCTTTTTCTCTAAAGGCAATCCCAGGGCTCTGTCCAAGCATATCCAGCTCCATTATTTGATTTCTACGGGGTTGTCTTCAGAGCTGTCATTAACATATCAAAGCCACTTGAAGAAAATTAGTTATGCAAATTGTTTCAAAAATAAACTAATAACACAGTTACATCCAATGTTACAGGACAAAAAGTTACATTATCTCCCATTTTGGTCCTTCATCTTACCATAGTCATTTTCTCTCTCCACTAAATAGTTTTTCCAGTTAATGAATTGCTCAAGTTTCTTTGCAAGATTTAATTACCTGCAGCAAATAGGATGCTCTACATGTTGTTCTGTTCTCTATGTGTTCAATATTGATTTTTTACTTTCCTTAATCCTGCTATTCATAGTAGACACATTTCTAGCTCTTTTGTATTAAGTAAAGGAGATAAATATTTAATCTGAAAGGGAACTTAGGTATTCACTATGCCATCACACACTGATTTGTACTCTATTTTCACATGACAGTCTGCTAACTATTATTTGCTCTATTACGTACTATAACCAAACAGTTACAAAGAAAGCACTGAATGATGCAAACAGTGTTTCAGAAAAAACAAATCTGATCTTTCATTAAAAATCCAATTGTGCCTCATTTATTTACTCTAAAATTAGCAGAGAAATATGACTGCACATGGGGTTTTTCACATTGTTCCTTTCACTTAGGAATCCACTTAATATCACAGATACACATCTAAAGCAATTTATCAGAGAATTAACCACATACTTTCTTCTTTCCTCCTCCCCATGCATACTATTACAGTTAGAGAAATGGGCAACTAGGATTAAAACTAAACATGTTATATAACTCTTGTTTATAGTAAGGCCTCTCACACCATTAAGGTGAAAAGGGTCATTAGATTGAAGTCAGATTATACTGAAAGCCACGTGCTTCTACCTTCAAAACATAAATAAATGATTCCAGAATTCCAAGCTCTTTTGCTTCTGTTTCAGAGTAAATCTCCTCTGAATACTCTGTTAGATGTCAAAAGGCTGGAACCAGCACATCACAGATAAACTAATATTTTAATTCTTCTGGATGGTACTGCTTCTACTCAATGTTCTATCTACAAATTCTGAAATACTTGACTTTTATTAGCAACTTATGATTGACATTGATTCAAATAAACTCAGACTTTGGCCCAATGAGTCAATAAACACCAGAAAGTTTAGATAAAAGTTTTTTTTTTTTACTTGATTAAGAATGCTACCTCAAGTACCTGGACTTCCTCAACTGAAATTCATTAACAACATTGCCAGGAAGAAAAGTTTCAGATCTGGTTTTCACACGTACCTTACAGAATTTCATTCGTTTGATAAATTTCAGATTAGAAAATACATTTTACTTGATCAATGAAAAAAATGCAAAAGAAAAAGAGCAAAACAATAAACACAGCAAAACACACACAAAAAAAATGACACCACAGCACTAGCACGATCAAGTAGCAGAAGTTTTTCTGTTCTCTATTCATAAGTAATGTTAATATGTTAATCATATGTTATGAGGGTGGTGAGGTCCTGGCACAGGCTGCCCAGAGAGGCTGTGGATGCCCCATCCCTGGAGGGTTCAAGGCCAGGTTGGATGGGGCTCTGAACAGACAAGGTGGTACTTGACCTAGTGGCTGGCAACCAGGCAGGGGGGTTGGAACTTCATGATCCTTGAGATCACTTCCCATCCGAGCCGTTCTATGATTCATTCTGTGATTTTATGCCTCCACAATCTTTATTCCTAAATATCCCTTCTTTGCATGCTTCCTTCTCTCCCTAGGCACAAGCTGTACAGAGATGCGAGGACCCTCCTCAACCTGATGAGAGAAAAGCTCCTGTCTCTGTGCCCCTTGCCCTCTGAAGCCCTCACAGTACTCTGGTTCCAAGGAGGTCAGATATGCTCCATAATGTTTTAGAATATTAACTTCATAACATAGGAAGTTCATACAGCTTATATACAACATACATTGCTGGTTTATGTCAATAGATGAAAACAAATGTCAATACCTTAGAAGCTTCCTAGAAATTCACATGTAGCATTCAGAGCCAGTTAGGAAAGTAAGCCATTAACAGCCTTGTAATGAAGCAGAATATCTTCCTCAAGGGTAGTTAGTTCAGACCAATGAAAATGATTGAGTCAGTTATTATTTAGTACCTGCTGGAGCCTGGCTGCCCAAACTGATAAGCCATCTCTAGCCAGATGACAACTGCTGTATAAGCATCAGTTACAGAAACAAAGTATGCAAAAAATTAAAATCAGAGGATGTCAGGGCTTCAGTACCAACAAAAGTACTGTTGCTATTATTCCAGCTTGCTGCTGACTTTAAGAGAATTAATTTTGTTCCCTCCCTTTTTAAGACAATTGAGGTCAGGTTAGTGTAAGCTCCTCTGCCTTCAGTTCCCTGTGCAGAGTAACTCCTAACTAAAAATAAATCTTGAAAATGTAATTGATCGTACAGGACAATTCCAACTTTCATTTTTCAGTTAGAAGCTGAGGTGGCAGACTGGGCAATCCTGATGAATACCAAACAGTTTGCAACTGACTTAATATAATTATCATGCCAACCCTATAACATACTTAGTACATAAAAAGTAGAAAATACTGAATGCATTTTAAATTATACGGAGATGAGCACTGTATGCTAGGAGAAAAGAATTAACTTCTGTTATTAAAAGATTCAGCCCTGCTCTAACAGCTAGTTTCCTCTGCATTTTTTTATTTTATTGAATACAGCATTTGTTCAAGAAAAAAAGTTTTAGACATACTCTCCTAAGAGATAACTGTAGAACATCAGGTGAGTTTTCTTAAAATCTCATTAATAACTGCAATATATCTCTTCAACAGATATCTCGTGAATAATTCCTACAGAAAAATACCAATAATTTTATTCTTTCACAGATAATATCTCATTACTGTAAGTTTAGACTTGCAGTACATTTAGGAATCTATCAGAAAAAGCCTGAGCTTATCAGCTGCTCAGATCACCTGACCAGCAGTGAGATACTTGCGATAACTTTAGGATTGTTCAGTGAAGTGGATGCTAGTCATATTGAACTGAAATGCCAAAATGCCTGGTTGAATAAACACAGCTAACATGCTGGTAACGTCTTAATAATGCCACTCAGTGCTACATTTCCGTATTTTGACTTTGTTTTCTCCAAGTGGAAGAGTAGGATGAAACTTTCAAAAAAAAAAGACAATTCCAAGAAATATTTATTCAGGGAACATAAAAACAACGCTGATACTCTTTATGACAAACTGAAGGCACATCCTTTATTCCCCTCCAGTTATATGATGGAATGGTCAAACTAACAATGACAAATAGCCATGTAATAGGTTTCAGCAGTGCTTCATGAAAAAAACAAAAACAAAAACAAAAAAAAACCACAACCAGAAATAAACACAATTTCTCAAAACAGTTCATTTTCATCCAGTTAGCAATCTCTCATAGACAGCACTTTTTTTCTAGCTTGAAAACCTCCTCAGGGAATACTTTTCGTCAAGTATAGTCAGAAATAACCAGAACCAGCTGGAACAGTTAGAAGTCCTTTTTGACACTAACAAATACCTTCACCTGAACTCTTGGTTAGAGTATCTAGGGCCAAATATAACCTGAAGGAGAGCATTGTTCCCTATAAAAATGTTTAAGTGTATGTGTGAAATGAATAAATTGTTACTTAGAAAAAGGAAAATTAGACTGCAGAGATGGATGCAGCCTGTTCTAGCTAGGTGTACTCACAGCTGAAAGACAGACTTTTTTTCCTGGCATTCATGACACATCTATTGTGAGAACTTTGGTTTTTCAATTGGTTTTGATGAAAAGCGACAAAAAAAGAATGCTGTTGACAGGATGCATGTAACATGCTGAGATACAGAAATATGTTTTCCTTCTTTAGAGCTGTAGATTGCATAAAGCCTGTTGCATGAACTGCCTACTTTCCAAAGAGAGCAGGAGAAAATGAACAGAAGGAGAATAAGATCATTGGATGCTTGAAGCATCTCCTGATTAAGCTCAGTTAGGAACACTGTGTGCTTGTATGTCTTGTGCGATGAAATCAGCTTTAAAAGAAAAAATGCCATCCTTCTCCATTTCCATTCACGGCAAGATTATCTTCCATTGAGTTAAGTCTATTCTATTTTACCCTGAGACATGAGATACTTCCTAAAGGACAGTGGAAAGAAAGCTTTTATTTTATAACAGGAAAGGTTAAATCAAAGTACTCTTTTCCGTATTTGACATTTACAAATAGCAGAAGTCATACAGCAATAAATTAATAATGAAATTATAAACATGGTACTCTTCATTTGAATTGCAAAGATATGCTTTTATGCTTTCCTCACAGCTCACGTTTGTTGGTGTATAATGACCTACTAAACACAACTCTTCAGTGACAACTCAAATGGAAAGTTCATGGGGCAATATATTGTCCAATAAAAGTTTCACCTTACAGCCTATAATTTTACAGTAATATGTATAACTCCAGTTTTACAATGTCTTTTATGCTGATATCTCAACCTACTTAACTAGCGTTAATTAATTCATCTTTATGACCCCACAGGGATTAAACAACTATACCAAATTTAGAGAATTTGGACAGATGGAGTGAGAATTTAGAGAAAGCAGAGTGAGCAATAAACCATAAATACTGAAGCTTCAAACCTGTGTTAGGTTAGTACTGGGGAGAAATTTCATTCATAAAATAGAAGGAAATTAATTTCATTAAATGTATTTAATACTTAGCTCCTACTCCTGTTTATTTCAGTATATACCAAAACATATTTCCTAGTAGCTCGCCCTAACGAATTGCTTTGAGAAATTTCAGAAGTGGCAGAGAATTCTTCTAACCTCTATAACCATAGTGGTCATTTTCCTCACCTACATGACACACACTCTCAGTATTACTCTGTACACAAAACACATGAAGGACTTCCTATTTTAGCTGAGCGAAAACTAAGGAGTACTGTCCAGTATCAGATAAACTATTACAAAAAACCATGTATTTTGGCTATTTGTTTTTCACTTAACCAGTGTTCACAAAAATTATCAAATTTCCATGCATTGCATGGATATTTATTTAAATGCGTAACACTAATGTAGGTGCCCAAAAGTAAAACTTGATTTTGAAAACCTGTATTTTCCAGCTTATAATAGTGTCCTAATAAATGGTGGATTGAAAAATCATTTCAGTTTTAAAACTGAACATCTTTTGTGAGTTGCACAAATTCACAATTTGCCTAACATCAGTGCTGAGTGAAGCAATGGAGTATGTGCTTATTTTTTCAGCACTTGTATTAGTCTCCAAAAAAAATCATCCATTTCTGTAACTCACCCTTGCCATCAGAGATTTATATTACATCATTTCCAAAACCTGTTCCTCATCTCACTTGTCTAGCTGGAATATTTGAATATTCTATGGACTGAATGTTGAATAGACACAGATACAACAAAGAGTGGCTACTGGCATAGCTGGTTCCCAATTATTTAGCTTTCTGTGATACCATAGGGCAGAAATGTATAAGAACAGAAAATTTTCCCTCCACGAAGGCCAAACTGAATCTTTTCTGCATGCTGTTCCAGTGAAGAACTTGGACTATTTCTACAACCACTTCAGCTATCAAACATTCCCTGTTACAGACCGCACAGAGACTGATAACTAATTCTTCATCAAATGAGGCATCCATGCTTATGTCAGTGAAAGGATTGGAAAGAAAACATTCAACAAATGCTCTAGCAGAGTAGGATACTCAGTAATTAGAAAAACATGCACGTTACTATGAATATACAGAGTCCTGAGCTGGGTGACAGGGAAACAGATAGTAAAAGGCTTCTGATTTTTTTGTTACTGGAAAGTTTCACATTGTAGGTCTTTTCTTTCTTGCTTTCTTTTTCCTTAATGAGAACCTTTCTGGACTCACAAGACTGCAAGAGCACACAGTATGATAGAACCTGATTTTGAGTAGATAAAACTGACATATATGATACAAACATCCCCAGTCCATACCCCAGATCTCACCAGTGTGAGATAAGTGCTTTGTATAAGAGCTTACAGCTTCTTTTAAATAAGAATGAAAGCATAAGAAGGAAAAAAACTGTAATGAAAAAATTTAAGTTAAATAAATGCTGAACCAAATATTGATCACCTGCCTGGCTGCAACACGCTCTCCTGGCTGATACACACTGAGGTTGTAGAAATGTGCTGTCATGCACTGCACCATTTGTAAGGTACAGCTTTGCATTATGACAGTTTTCACTATTTTTATTGTTATCATTATTATTATTCACATGTGAATCTACCCTTTCCTCAGCTCCTCGGAAGCCATGAAGCCTACTCCGGACTCACATGTTAACTCAGATTTGTGGCCCCTTCCTGACACTCATGCCTACATTAAACTATCTACTTCAGGGTTTTTAATCTGCTTTACCGCAACAAAGGCAAACAAAAAATACTTAATCTTGGCATGAGAAATTGCTTGCTTTCTTTGTATAAAAAAATCTACCACTGTTCACTGAAATGAAATATATCAAGTTTTGACTGCACTGAAAACAGGTATTGATTTTTTTTAGGTTTTTCTATTGTGAGAGCTCTTGTAAGCAATAGACCATTACATCATTCTGGCTTAGTAGTCAGGATCTTTTGTGGAAGATTTCCAAACTGCAGGCAGCTTTTGTAAACTGTTTGCTTTTAAAATCACTCCAATTTCTTTTATTTATTAACATCACCAGTGGCGACTTTACTCAGTGGCTGAATACAAATATCACATTTTTGGTATCCAGAAGCACATAGCAGAAGCTGTCCCTTTGTCACCACAGAAAACTCACTCAAGCAGGGACTGAAAGGCCGTAATCCCAACTAAGCAAGCAGAGTTGGGTTACACACTTATCGCATATGAAGACACACAACAGTGAGGACATTTAAGTATGTACTCCAAAATAAAATAGAGCGTTTTAAACTGCACAAAGGCCCTCAACCCGTGGGGCCAGTGGTCATCCTTAGTTATATTGAGGAGCAACTTTTAGATTTACTCAGATTCTTTGCCAATGCAATATCCTCCACAATTCTGAATTCATTTCTCTAGCTCAATGTGTCTCTCAACCTGCATATTTACTTTGTAGTAAGTTTTCGGAGATCAGCTCTAGAACTGAAATAGAGAGAAGCAGAAGACCTTTGACCTATTGAATGTTCGTGCACAGTTAGTAAAAGATATCCTCATCTATCCGCAAGCTCTCTTAATCTCTATCAATCATTGTAAGCATTCAAATAAATACAAAACATAGTACATTGGCTAGTAAATTTCATATGAGGATGTAACCTGTTCAAATACAGACCAAAATTCTATGTATTTGCTTATTTATATATTTGATTATCCTGAATTACACCTTTTGCACTGTTTGTCAGTTGTGCTGATGAGGTAAGACAAAAAATTAGATTATATGAAAAAAAATCCGTCCCATTCTGAAGAAAGGGATTTGCTCATTATTGCGCTATAATCAGAAAAAAAAAGCGTTCAAAATTATTTCTCAAAACCTGCTATAATTGAATACAGGTTGAGTTTGGAAAACTGGGATTAGTAATATGACCGCAGAGTACATTCTGTTACTTTCTATGCCCCGCTTCCAGTCTTGTTCATTTAGAATGCAGACCTACTTTTGTTCTTCTATAGCTCAAATATATTATTTTTAGCCAATACTGAGGAAAATGAAAGGCTTCAAACATTCCTTTCTACTCCACACACAATTAAAGGTATTGTAACGACTCTCAGACAGCATTTCATCTGAAGACTATATTTTATCTAAGCTTTTGAATGTGGCATTGTAATTACTATGGGAAAACTGAGTGTTACTTTCCTGAAATTTCAGATGATAGTGCTTGGAAAATAACTTTCCTAGGAGATAGGAAGTATTCCATGCAAAATCAATTCTCTATTTAATCAAAATGGGTATCAAAAAAGCAGGAAGGCTAATCTGAGTATAATTAACTTGTAAGTAAAAACAATACATATGAATATTCATTTCTTATATGATAAGTTCACTTTTTACCACTCTGCTACAGCCATAAGAAAGAGATGCATTTGTACTACGAACCTCAACATTCAAAGGGTAATTCAAGTACAACGCACACGCACAGAGTACAGCACTGTCCAAACAGCTCTGGCATTCTGACCACCATATGGCCCAGCCTGGCCTTAACTGAAATTAATTCTAGGTCATCCAATTCCTCTGTCCTTCTCTTTTGACAGATTTGCAATAACAGCGGAGGTCCAGCATAAAAAACTACACTAATGGTTACAGAAATTGCAAGAAAGAAAGAACCTTTTACAGGAAAACTGAGTGATTTTTTGTTTCGCTCCCACAGTACTTACACAATAAAAGTTAGTGACATCTAATACTCTCTTCAATTCAAATAAGGTAATGGACATCTACCTCCCTTGCTACTTTTCATCATGGCAATCTGTAACCACAGGTGGAGTGTTCAGAAAAGGGAAGGAAAAGAACACACTGCTTTAGTAAAGTAGTACCTTGTAAAAACAGTTCAAACAACTAAATTTACTTAGTAAACTGAGTTGCATGTATCTGAGAATAAACTTAAGTAGATTTCTGCTGATACCAGACACAATATAAATGTATGAGAACAGAATTAACTTGTTTATAAAAAAAATAGCAGAAAGAACATCTCCGCCTTCTGCTCTTTTACTATTCCAAAGGAAACAACTGTTTTCCTACTATGAGGTCAGCAGACAACATATTTTATTAGTAAAATTTGCACAGAGGTTCAAGAGTACTTAGAACACCTTGAAAAGACAAGTTTTTTCAGCAAGATGTATGACAGATCTCTCTCCAGAAATTTAAGTTGCTTATCATTGCCAGACTCGTTACAAAGTGGGGCTTTCACAAGCCCTCAGTGACTCTAAGCTCCTTCTTAACAACAGATGGCAATATTTTCCTCTCTTTAGAAGAGATCTGTAATAACACAGGAAATGGTTTAAGACAGAATTCAGATTTTCTAGCCTCTTATTTTCTGACTGTTCATATAACAATTATCTGTAAAGTAGGCCTGATAGCTTAGACATGAGAGATGAGTTCATGGAAAACAAACTGTATCCGTATGGGAGATAATGTGTCTTTATGCGACTGCTTAGCAAGAACTCCTTAGCCATTTGTAATATTTGCAAATTACACAGAGCGGTTTGAACTAAGTGGCATATGTAACTACTCAGCACAATGACAGATATTAGAGTTGGTTATGTAACTCAGAATTTGCTTACACAAGCATTTCATTTAAACTTTTCCTTTAATAACATTCATGCATGTGAAGTTCAAATGCTCTAAGACTCAAAAGCAAGAGCAAAAAGATGATGAACTGAACAGATACTTGCTTTAGGATATGAATAAACACTCCAGTACAGAAAATAGGCTGCCAAAATGAAAATAAATTCCAGAAATCTGAATTAAAAGATCCCTGACACCTTGAAGGTGTAAAAAAGACAAAATATTATTTGCTCAATAGTCAGGTAGTGAATAGATGTATAGAAGCAGTCCTCACTACTTTGCAATTGTGATCAGAAATTCCCTGTTAATATTCTATATTCAATATAATAGCTAACGTAACACATTACTGGAAACAAATGATGAAATAATGCGATGGACAAGGCGTTCTATGAGCAGCTGGCAGAACTTGCATGATTGCCAGACCAAAGAAATCCCTGGAAATGTTTTGGTATGATACTAAGGGAAGAGGTTTAGTAGGGTTATATTGGTGGTAGGTGGATAGTTGCACTGGGTAGTCTTGGAGGTCTTTTCCAACCTTGGTGATTCAGACTCTATGACATTCAAGTCTAGATTTTCATCACATTGACCTAATTGATCCTATGCATCAATTAAAAATGATGCCGTCCAATAAGTTTTTAAGGTTCATGAAATGGAGTTCTAGTTTTATAATACTATGCATGCTATGCTATAATAATACAGCTTAATGAATTCACTGTCCTGGACAGGATAATGAAATATTTAAATACGGTGACTATGCTTCTGTTTTACTGATAATTTGTATTGTTGATATATAATTTTTAACAATGGAATAAACGCAGGTAAATGTAAATGTTCGAGGCTGTTAATCTTTCTTCTATATAGTATTTGAATGTGTAATTTCTTAATCAGGATAAAGCACCATTTGTTATAATGTGCTATGAAACAGATAAAACCTGCTGCAAATCCTCTTAGAGATACAAAAAAATCCAGCTTTAACAGGATGAGAAAGAAAATACAACCATTTAAAAAGGACAGAAATGCTACCAAATTAAGTCAAACTGCACAGAATGGAGACCAAAATGTTTTGATGTTTTCCAGGTTAAAGGGTTATTCCATGGTTTATTATATATACAGAGAAAAAATATGTAGTGGATAAAAAGCTTGTAGCAGAAATTCTGGATTTCTGTACTGCCTCCAGGGGTTCTTAATCCACTAAAAGCATTTTTCCATTTGAACTGCTAATCTAGCAAAATACAGAGGTGAGAAATGAGAATGGTGTTGCATCCTCAATATGGATTATTTCTTTGCTGTGTTGAAAAATACGGCCTGCTTTTTGCTATTGTGACGCATGAAAGTAGCTGCTGTACTTGGATTTCACTCTAGCAAATTACTGATTTCTGTTGACATTTCCCTGATCTTAATTTTGATTAGTTTTTTTTGTTGTTGTTAAATAAATATACACATATCATAAAGGGCTTTGCTGACTTTTGTCTTAATAGTTTATCTAAAATAATAACTCTTGAAATACACTTATCTAATCATTTGGCAGAACTTATTTCAGAGTCTGTTTTCCTATTCTCTTTTAAATTGTAATTTTATACAAAGTAATATCAACTTCAGCACTGGAACCATAATATTTAAGTTTGGCATCTTTTCTTATAGACAGAACACCAACACTTAGCATTAGAGAAATCCGGACTCTGCACCAACAGCAAACAATAGGCTTTGCTAAAAGCTCTGGGCTTGATATGACAATATTTCAAAAGACTATTTTTATGTTGTTTATGATTTAACAGTGCAGTCACATAGGAAAATTTGGGTTTTACTTGTTTGCTTTTAATTACCTTTGGCATCCCTAATAGATAGTTTTTAGCCTATTAATCTTGTTGATGACTTGTAATTCTATGGTTAGTCCATAGGAGCACAAATGCCTTGTAAAATTAACTATATTTACGCGTGTATTTTCTCCAGCAGCTTTATGAAAAATTTACAGGCTTAAGATTTCAAAGATTTAATTCAGCTACCCAACAAGGTACTTTGAAAGGAAGTCCATATTTGCATGCCTCTGTTCCCTAAGCTCTATTCTTACTTTAAAGACTGGTAGTGCCATTTACGTACTAGGAGCACTGCGGCAACAGAACAAAAAACTTGAAAGTCTGTTGACATTTTCTTGTGGCATCCAGACACATCAGTATTGAGTGTTATTTCAACAAGTCTCATGAGATAAACAATCAGGCTGAGGCAGTATTTCAACTGAAGGACTTCAAAAACAATTCCAGAACTCAAAAGCAGTAACCTCAGAAATCTGATAAATAGAATTCTTCACCAACATATTAAAACCAACATTCCAGTTTTGAGATTGGACAAGCAGATTTGTTTAAAACAAAGTGTAAATGCAGATTTAGGCAGATTAGGCAGGGAAGGAATTTAACAGAGAAATCTGCATGGCTGTTAAGTGAATCCTTGACAATGCTGAAGTACACAGCTTCATTCTGCTTGTCTCAGTTGTTCCTGAAGCTGCCTCAGACATTGCTGTTTGAATTGCTGGGTAACGTTTAAGCCGCTCAAGTGTTTCCATAGTCCAAAACCATCTGCCTGCTTTTCCCTGCCACTGGAAAGTTTCTGTATGAACAAGAGATATATTCTCCATCAAATGCTGCCCATTAAATTCTTTTAATGAGCTTTCTGACATGAATAAGAACCGCCTGGTAATAAAACATGCTCATTGTTAATGATGGAAGGTATTCTTTAGAGAGATGACCTGTTTCTCTACGCGCTGTGAGAATAGCACATTTAGATATCTTTACTTACTTGAAAGATGATGAAAAAAGAATCAAATTACCTAATAACACCAAATCAGTGTCAGAATTCAGTATCCAGCTGCAAATAATGTGAATTTCATTATAAGACAAGGATGTAAATATCAGATGTGAGACTAAGACTTATGTATCAAAGATTTACTAGCTGCTGCTAGTTAGATTTTCAAGTGTTTCTCTTTTTCCTCCAGTTCCAACTCACACCCAGTTTTACTGGTATCTGAAATACGTATTTTTATTAAAACAGGTTTACTGCTGAAGAAGACTATATTGCAAGATGAGTTAGGGCTAGATAGGTATTGGTTCAGTTCTTATTTATTTTCATGCCTATGTAACTGAGTATACCAATCAAAGGTTTAATTAAGTCTCTGGAGAGAAATAGTAACTTAGAAGGTGGAACAATTTGTGTTTTATGACAATGCAAAGAAAACCTAAATGGAATTCTATTATACATATAAATATACATATTATATACATATTATTTCTGCCCAAATTACTTTTTCTTTGTAGCATTAGTCCACAATCTTAAAGTTTCAACATCAACACTGATGTTGATCCACAAAACATATCCATGCAAATGTTGTATATAGAAGGTCACAATGTTATAAAAACTTATTAGAGAACCCCAAACACATACAGTCCTAACACAAGCTGAAAATAATGTTGAATAGAAAGCTACTGTCACACGTTGAAAAACGTTACATTTACAAAATCCCCTTGCTCTGTATTAGCATGAAACCAAGAGACTTCCAAACAAAACAAAAAACCTACTCTGTTCTAACAAGCACTGGAAGTCTAGTGTCTGAAATGGAATCCCTGTACTGCCCAATACCTGAAAAAGAATATTGTCATGCTTTTGCTTTTCTAGATGTGAATATTTCCCATTGAAGTTGCTTTACTGCAGAAAAAAAAGATAAGAAAAAGAGCTTGTTCCAAATCAATGTCTCCCATGCCTCCTATGAACAGCAGCTATGAAGCCACCTTATGCACTAAATGAAAATCTAACTGTGTGAGGGCACAACTGTCATGGGGCTGTTGGCCAGCAAGTTAATTTAAGTTGTATAATGGAAGATTTTACAACATCAGGCACCACTTTTCAACACAAGTTTAATGAAGGAAGGGGTAATCCTGAATTAGACCACAACTCCATTACTGACCTAAGACTAAACCAAAAAGTCTTAAAACTGATGTTCCTCTGCTCCATTAACATTTTCCTGACAAAATGTCTATTTAATAAGAACAGTTTCTGATCAGTTCCAGTTTAGGTACCTTGACAGTCCAGGTGAAAACCAACAAAAAGCAAACAGCATTAAGTGCCATTTTCCATGATCCCTAACTCCTTTCACCATTAGGGGCCAAAGGAGCAGACGGTACAACTTGATGAGTCTCACATCAGTTCAGTCGTGAGATAAAGGCTTTGGCATATTTATTCCATGCAGCCAAGACAGTTTGACTATTCTCACCGCAGGAAGGGAAAATCAATGCTGCAAAGAAATCCTTCTGCTTACAGGGTCAGTAGGAGCTCAAGAGATAATCACTTCTGTTTAAAACTGCTTCTTCAGTAATTCCCCATGTCTCAATAAGGCTGCTAAATTTACTAACCATGTGACAGAGTAGAGTGTAAATATGTCCTTTTCTAATGGCTGGTGCTCAGGTGAAATTCTGAGCTTGCAAAATAACGCTCCAACTGGATAAGCCTTTTGGTTACTAGCAGTTCAAGTCAGAAAGTTTTGTACGTGCCTGTTTAAGGATGAAGGAATATCTAAAACTTCATTTTAATTTTCTTCATTCAGAACTTGCGGCAACACAACAAGAGGTGCTTACTTTTGAACAATAATTTGAATAAAAAGCCCTTTTAAATGAGGGTGAATCTTTCAACTATTTTTTTTTTTTCCTTATGCAGCTATGTCAGTTTTGATTGGTTATTTTTCCTTTCTGTATAATTGTTCCTATTAATGGCTTGATGGGTTCTGAAAAAGCAAGCGGTCAGATGTTTTGGTTTCTGGTGTGGTTTTCTTCAAGGAACGAAATACTGGCCATCGCACAAGTGTCAAATCCAAATCCCTGGACGGATTTCTCAGATGTATAGGTCCTTTCATAATAAAGAGAAAATACAGTGTGATTTCATTTCTGAATATTCTTATTCTATGTTCTTATCCATAACCATGTTATGGAATTGTTTTCAAGAACAATTTTTCTACAACTCTGAAGGAGAGGCTAATTAAGCTATCGTTTGAGTGTATTGGCTGAACAGATCAGTTCCTGAATCCAAGTTAAATCAACAACATCTGTTCACATTTATACTGGTTTTTAAAAACATCACTGTGAAAGGGCTCACATGCACAGATAAAATTAAAATTCCTGGCATGTTTGTTATCCTGTCCCAAA
Source organism: Aquila spilogaster (assembly GCA_024606505.1). Classification (NCBI taxonomy): domain Eukaryota; kingdom Metazoa; phylum Chordata; class Aves; order Accipitriformes; family Accipitridae; genus Aquila; species Aquila spilogaster. Next base: position 21,215,814 of record JANHGO010000002.1, read on the forward strand.
TATGATTACAAATGCCACACCGTTTTCTTTTACTCAAGCAAAGCCCAATGGGAATTATGTTTAAGATTTTTTAAATTATTATATTTTTCATGGTGAACAGGTACACATGAGATTGTGTTTACTTTTTTTTTAAACAGTGCTGATGCATTTAAATGTGGCATTAAATAGTGAATTTTAAATCAGACCTTCAATGTGCCATGTACCCATGGTCTATTAATTTTAGAATATAAATTAAAATGAGGAGCTACTTTAAATCATTAAACATGAAAATTAAGATAATCAGTTCGATTTTTTATTATTATTTTGAACATTGCAAGAGAAGAGTTGCCCTGACGAGAGCCCTGGCTGCCCCTGCCCTGCAGGGAGATCTGAATGGGGGACACCTGGGCAGCAGCCCAGGTGCTCAGGCCATGCAGGGAGCAGCTGCTGGACCAGAGAGGAGCCTGCTGGCAGTGGAAGAAGGCAGAGAGATAGTGGCACCCATGGGGCCTCCGCCACTCAAGCACACAAAGAAAGTCACCACCTAAGCCAGATCTGCTCCAACCCTGCCAGACCATGCTGCAGCAGCAGGGAGGGAGAAGTGCCAGCCTCTGGCCCCCTCCATCGTCATGTCCTTTTATTTATTTACCTGTTTATTTATTCAATGGTTCTGAAAATAACATGTTTGAATAATGAACAGTTTTAGTTTTCATCTTCTTTTAGACATTCATTCACTTAATGGTGAAATCTCAGATAGGATTTTCTCTCTCAAAAGGAAGCAGAAGCAGTGGTCCTAACATCAATTTGATGGTTTTCTGTAAGAATCAAGGTTGAGATTCTTAGTTGTAGAGATATGCAAATAATAACAAGAAAATACTGTTAATTTCAATAGAGAACTTCCCTTACTAGGTCTTTTAAGCGGTACTTCCTGATTCATACTGCTATCAAGCATGATTTGTACTATGGCAGTGTTGATCTCGCCCTGTGGGAATCTTTTCCAACTATTAGCAAGTCAGAGGAACTCATTAGAGATGCAATAAATTGCTAAAACATGAGCTCTATCATATGGACAGGCAAACGCATACGGCAGCTTGTTTGGTATGTGTATTTTAGCTGAGATTTTATCTTTGTTTTGGAGGTCACAGAAGAAAGTTCTGTGAGTAGGCTCATGGAAAAATTACTCTCAGAAAAATCCCTGAGAGAATCATTGGTAAAATGCCACACCTAAAGTATGCAGTATATCTGGGGAAACTAAGTTAGGGTTCATCCAGAACAAAGTAGAATATACAATTTAATACAGACAAATTCCCCCAACCACCACACCCTTATCCAAAAGCAGCAATATCTCCTGTTTTGCCTGGTTTCAGAAGTAATAGACTTGAAAGAAATTGCATACAACATATTTAAAATTAAACTGACATAACAAAATGAATCAACATCACATCTTGAGGAAAAGGTAAAATGAGGCAGATTTTTAAACCAGGACTAAAAAAAACAAGGAAATTATTACAAGTACGTAGAGATGTTCTATGGGTTATATAATACACATATACTAGCAACTCGTCAATGTACATATAAGAAAAAGTCAAGAAGTAGACAACATCAACCTATTTCTGACAACCATATCTATGAGTATTTGGGCATGAAGCACATACCCGTCGTGCACTGTAACCATTTCTGTTATACTGCCTGAGAGCAAAGCCAATTGATATGTACGGACTAAAGGAGGAATGCTACCAGGAGAAATCTCAGAATATTGAAATACTAGCTGAGTGACAAACCCTAGATCTCCAGCAAATTGTTGCGTTCAGCAGAATGGGAAATGACTACAGGGTTAGAAGGAAATTCTGATGTTTTCATTGATTTCTGGCCCAGCTCAAAGTACAACATACAGCAACCTTCCACAGGCTGGAACTATATTTAAGCTCAACATGCAGACATTATTATTCTCCCTCTTTTATCCGACAGCCTAAAGCACATGTCTGTAAGAACAGAGATGTGGGCCCCATGCTCTTCTGCACAGCATTCAGCACAGTTAGATGCATGCAGTCCTGGCGGTACTTCACAAATCCCTTTGATGAAGCATCAGAACTGAGGGATTCCAGTGTCAGCGAGCAGCTGAGCATGTTTTCTGAATGCCTGAATTTTGGAACCATACAATAATGGATTTTTTGTTATTATTTGACACGAGTGTTCTTTTTCACTCTTAAAGCACAGATTTTCTAGATACTTAAACTACTGCAGTAAAAAAAAAACATTCTGAAACTTCATCCCATGGGCTGTTTTTCAATATAACTTTGTGCTTAAATGAACTCTTCACAATTCCAAGGTTATGAAATCGTACTTAGTGAAGGTCAGGCACCATCTTTTTCCTTACAAAGAAAGAAAAATCCACTTTAAGTGAGCTGGAACAAGGCAGTTTGTTAACTATTTCAGGGCTTCATAGTAGAATTCCTTGTAGGATACTAGGCAGAGCACCAGCTTCTTGCAGCATACCAGAAAGGAGAGTTATGAAATGACAGAAAATTGGCACATTTTATTTTACAGCACACAGACAACAACTGAACTATGATGAATCCAAAACACTTCTCTTTTAAGTGATTTTCTTTCACACACAATATTTTGCATTTACACACAGGCATATCTAAACAGCACATTACTGCTGGGGGCTATTGGAAATAGTTATCCCTGTTTTTCGAAAAACTTTCCACATTTAAATGAATCTCTATTTTTCTGCTTTTGTAGACCTGTGGAGGCATCACCAGAGTGAAATAACAATGGAAATCAGAGATGGAGCAGACTCTGTTAAAAACAAAATAAAAGACCGCTGAGAAATTAAGAGCTTCGCATTTACTTTATGTATCTACAAAATCAACAGCCTGATGATACCCAAGGATAGACACAATATTTTCTACTTATAGGTATCTGGCTTCCAGTGACGAGAAAATACCCTTTTTTCAAAGGAAGCACTTTAGAAAAAAAGGAATGAGAAACTGAATTTAAGGATGGCTGGAATTAAAACTATTTCAAAGGCTTTGATCTTGAACAGTTTATTATGTTCTCTAATCGCATCTGTCTAGATTTCTAATCTAGCAGAAATAGGGAGATACTGAACTTCTCACGGGAACAGTTAAGACTTCACAAGAAACCCACACGTGAAAGGTAAGCTCTTGCATATGTAGGAAGATTGGGAAAAAAAAGTAGATGGTGACCGTGTGAAGAGACCAAAAAAACAACCAGCCCTCTCCTACAAAGTACGTGCCTTCCAAGTGCAAGAGCACAGGAGAAGCATTCCCTATTAATTGGTACCAGCTAGGATAGAAGAGTCAGAGCTAGTACATCCTGTCTAGAAGACAGTATATTTTAAAATACAGATGTGTGTATTTTGTGCAAACATGCGCTTCATCTTTTTACTGAATTCATTAGAAAACAGACTGTTCTAGGCATGAATGTATAGGGACATTGATATCATTTCTAATATATCAGATCTTGGATGGCTAAGCAGTACATTGTACAGATTAATCCACCTTGGAAGAAAAGGATGGTAATGCGCATGTCAGCTGAGCTCAGTGGTATGAGAAGATGGATTTGGGGTACTCACATAGGCCACAAGATTTTACTGCAGACATGCTGCATTGTGCTGTGGGTGGCAAAAAAAGCAGAGATTCAGAGGGACGATACGGGAGAAAAAAGCAGGGCCATGGGAGAGATGTGGAGAAGAGTTAAGTGCAGGTCAGTGGGGTGCTGGGGAAGATAGGATCAGGCGCAGTGTGGGCAATCAATTTCCACAACCATTGCCAAGAGATAAAAAGGCAGAATTGCGAGGGTAAGGGAAGGTGAGCCAAGGGCTGGGGTAAACCAGATCATTTGTAGTCAGTTTTCTCAGAAACAGCTCATGAAAAGAGAGAAATGGGAAAAGGGTGTGATTAGACTTCAAAGGCAATGAAAAGGAATTGTCTAATCTGCTCGAAAGAAAAGTAAGCTGAGACAAAGACAGAGGACTGCATTGTTTTCTACAATAAAGGCTGGTGGGTTTGATCTGGTGAGCGAGTCTTTGTTTAAATTCCCCAGTGGTAGTTTTTAATCTCAAGTAACTATCATTTCTTTGCAGCATCTCTCCTAGCTGAGAGAATACAACAGTGAATAGCAAAACATTGAGGGATTCAGCAATTCAAATACTCATAATCCAGACAGGAGATTTTGATTTTTGTTTTTAAGTAAAACTAACTTTCATACTGCCTGAATTTTGACTTATGAAAGCTATTTGAAATACATTAAAGTTTAATATGCATCATATCAACATGCCACACCATTAAATAGTTCATGCATAAACAACACCTTCACAACTTGACTGTAACTCCTGCCCTGCTCAGTAACAACTTGCAACTTATCTCTTTGTTTTTAGTATCTTCAAGAGAAAAATGAAGCAAAGCAGGGATGAAATACAGTGCAATACTCATCACACAACACCAGGACATTTTCAAGCAACTAGAACTAAAATACACTAAAACAGTTATCATAAGACAGGTTCAGCCATTCTAGCCAGTGTCCGAGGCCTCCTCCCTTCCCATCTCACATGTGTTCATTTCAAAGCCCCCAGCTGACTTTGTTTCCATCTATTTATGAAACTGTACAGACAGGTGATGCTACTGCATGATTCCACATCACATGGTCCTTAATCTCCAGAACAATGCCTTGCCACATTCTGCTTGGAGACGTGTTGCCCTACGCACCTGGTGCCCGCTCCTCAATAAGCCTATGCAGGCACACACCAAGCTTTATTTTCTTTTTCACTAAGGCAAATATAACCACTTTGACAAACTGATTGAAGTAGACTATTTTAGGAGTCTGATTATCCTACTAGGAAAGGACTGTGTTACAGTGCATAGAACATTGATTTCATGCAAAATACCACAAAGTTTCTAAAACAGGCAGTTCTCCAGCTATTTCTTCTCCATATTCCTTATTTCTACCCATTTACAGCAGTGAATCCTTTGGAATTTTGGTTCCTCATTAAGATTAATTTTCTAATTTAAAGAATGGTTTCACGGAATAATAGAATTTTTCGTTAACCTTGGAAAAATTTTTATTTTCCTCCCCAACATCCAGCTCATGTAGAAAATTCAGTTGTTCTGATGTTTATTTAAATTGTTTTTAAACTCCATTTGTCAAAATTATTCTGTTGTTTTATAACCTTTCCTAAAGCCAGGGGAAAAAAAAGCACCTTAGTTTAGATAAAAACTCTAAACTTCAATAAAGCACAATGGAAAAGCACAGGCATAATTCTGAAAAATCTCACTGTGATTCCTTGTATGTATCCATTAGTGCCAGTTGACAGAAAAGAGTGGAACAAAGTCATAATACACATTATTTTAGAGCGTGCACTCCTTATGAAATCTGAAAGTTTACTCTGAAAAGTAAGTGAAGAAGCTAGGAAAGCAGTATTGACTTGTCGTTTTTTTTGTTTGTTTTTACATAAGTAGCTACATTTCTTTCACTCTTTTCTTTCAGAAAGCAAAACCCACATGACATGAAATGTACACTAGACATTACAGGGTGATTTGTTTGGAAATATCATACGTTCTCATTGATTTAGCATTGCTCCTCAAAAATCCCTCTTCTAATTCTCACTGGATGAAACCAAAGTAGTTAAATTCAAAGCAATTGCTAAAATCCCAATCAAGTGTTATAAAGTGCAGGGTTATTTACTAGATCAAAAGTGCCTAAAGAGGAAGCAGTTTGTTTACAGTTTTATGAAAAGTAATGGAAAATACACATTGGTCCCTACTGCAGTGAAGTGATACGGGCCCTGCACGCCTATTTCTGTGTTCTGTGAAAATGGCCCTTCTTGAACTAAATTCAGTATTTTTTCATGTTATAAATGAAAACACAATCCCTAGAGCCAGTCCCACAACTTCAGTTTGCTCCAAACTTGAAAGTCTTGACGTAACTCATATTAAAGACTGAACACTGATGTTCCTATTTATAGTCCTTGATGGCTGTTTGATCCATGATTTTCTCCCTCTAAAAGATAAAATTAATACAACCTGACTGTGCATAGGACACGATGTACAACTGCCGAGAAATGCATTACAACCATTACAGCTTTTCAAATTATTGCCACTGGTGCTTTAAACTGGTATGGAAACTCCTGGTTCTGAAACATATCAGTACATGAGAAGAAGCTCTGCTTTGTGCTGATCATCTTGGATTCTCTCTCTTCTGGCTTTCAACTTGTAGGATTAATATTTCAGAGAGAGATTTTCTCCAGTGAGATTCACTCTACTTACACTGCCTAACATCTTTCAGATATGTCTCACTATCAGAACAAGTGCAAAAATCAGAATTGAAATTTTCTAATGGTTACAAGTTCTGGAAGAAAAAATATATTTAATGTTACTGTCAAGAATTAAGCTCCTCAATCAACTGAATCATTTCAAAAATTCAAACAGATTTACTCATAGTTCATTTGATATTTTCAAAATGTCTATATCAAACAAGGATTTCACTTTCATCATGTTTAAAGTAAAAGAAGTACTTTCGTCTCATGAATTATTTGGAATATAAAGACTGCAGATGTTTACAGAATCCTTCTTGAATCTCACCACAAAAAAAATGAATATTTTCCTCTTGTGCTATACATCACAAGAAAGAAAAGTTAACCATTAAATATTCAGTGCTTGTCTGAGTAGAATTTGCAGGAAATGTTTTGCTGCTACTCAAAAAAAAAAAGAGTCTCTTAAATATAAAGATTATGAACTTTTTTATGTTGAGGGAGAAAAATGCAACAGGAGAACTACAGATGAGGAAATTTTAAGCTCTTGTATGTATTATTTATTGCAGCACCACAAAGATGGCAAAAGGCTTTGGTTTCCTGCAGATATTTCATACTGCTTTATTCTTATTCCACACCTTCATTTTTTGCACAAATTATTTTCCAGCTATGATACTGTGAATGTCAACATAAAGCAACTCCATCAGAACAAAACCTGCGCACAGTACTGGCTCCTGCTACATTCCCAATCACAAGAAATAATACTTTCTTTTCAGGAAAAAAATGGATTCAGAATAAAGAATCCACAGATATTATTACATTCTCATTTTCAGTTTTTGTTCTTTCTGCGGCAAAAAAGTTTGGTAGTTTTAACTGTGTTCCAGACTCCTACTTTTTTTCCTCTTTTTTGAAAGCTCTCCAATACGGTTGTACTTACACTAGCATGAAAGCAGGATCTCTTTATTTGATATGTCTATTTAAAGGGGTATAATAATAAAGTTTTCATTAGAAAGAACACTTAGATCCTCATTGAACCTCTTCCATTTGAAGGGCAGGGATTAAGGGCTTTTTGGAATTAATTTGGGAGGGTTCTTGTATTTGGGCTTTTCAGCTTCCTTTATTACAAACAAAGCACTCGCAGCTGTGCACACCCCAAAACATTTCCTGAAAAACTGCAAACAAACAAGGTTTCCTAGTAAGTTCTGCCAAGATCGAGCATCCTAAGGACCCACAGTCAGACACAGCTGTGCAAGGAAATGAGGCTTCCCTCCATCAACCTTTTGTGCTAAGTCCTTCATTGCAGGCTCAGTGCACAATGTTCTAACAATGAATATAACAGGACACTTAATTCGTATAAAACAAGGGCTGAACAGATGATGTAATTTGAAAGGCATATGACTAAGGATACGGTGATCTTCAGAAGTAAACTTGTCCCATTTAATCACACATTTGTTTCTGGGAAAAAAACTTTGAAGTGTTTTTGCTGGTGGAAGGAAAAGCTATTTTGTTTCATTGTTTATTTATACTTTTAGATGGGGAGCTAGAATTATTTTTCTGCAAGCATCTGCAGAGGAAACAAACTTGATAACATAACTGTTCTTGCCATCTGTACATACTTTGCACATTGTCATACAGAGTCACTTTGATAGCAAAACAAACACAAAACTGCTGCGTTTTGCGAGTTATGTAAAACGCTCAGCCTGTCAGTGCAGTTCAGCAGTGCCCCCATCTACACTGAAGGAAAGATGTTGATGTGACTTTGAAAGGAGTGTTTGCAGGAGGTAGGCAGGACTGTCTGTGAAACTTAATAGTCACAGCAGTTTAAGACATATTTAGGCCTTCTCACTTGCACTAGGCAAAACTTAAGAGTGCAGTGAGCCATCTGCTTCTGCACAGAATGGTCTTTAAAAAGCGCTTGACTCATCCTCAGGAGCTTTTTTGATGGGAAACCAGTTTATACCACCTGAGGGTATTGTCTTCTATTGTTAGAGAAGTACAATCACTGCTTACTCCTACGCAAACATGTAGGTAGCAAGATCCTTGGGTAGTTTGCTGCCTTTTGCCATCTTTGCCTGAAATCTGCATCTTTCATTTCCACTATAAGCAGTCTGAGGGCTACCTCATCTTGGATTCTGACCCTAAAAGAAATTAAAATCATAAACTTAAGAACTGATGGTTATACCTATTTTACTGGATTCTGGCACAGCCTGCATGCTCCATCCTTTCTATAAAAGTGAAACTTCACCACCACGCTTTTTTCCCCTCTCTCTACACTCACAAGTGGGCACTGACACCACACTGTCTCCTCGGAGAGCATGCTCAGGCTAGCTAGCAGCCCCTGGTTCTTTCTAGCCAGGCTTCAGACTAAACAAACAGACTGGAGAGTCCCACGTGCCCTGCATGTCAGCCATAACCACTGCTAGCAAGGTGGGAGGGATAGCATATCTCAGAGTGCCTGTACTGCATCTCTGCTTTTGTGATACAGAATTCCTACATTAAGGAAAAAAAAAATGTTCTCAAAGTTTTACAGAAACTTTAACAAAATCTTTCTTGAGGAAAAATAAACATTTTTCCCATCAAAATGATACATTTTTTATCACTCTCTGCTATGATTTTAAAAATGTCAATCAAGTCAGAATAAGCTTCATCACATAATAGTTACAGGTATAGTTGTTTGATAACAGGCGGGGAATCTCCTAGACTGAAAGTACAAAAAACCCCTTCAATCTCATAAAGAAGATATTAGAGGAGAATTTATGCAACTGAGATTATTCTTATTCAGAAGCACGGATTTTGTCTTCCTGTCTTAAGCAAGAAAGGAAGCAGGGATGACAGGTAATGTATACAGCATTTATGATGAACAACCAATACACAGTATGTATACTGAGAAAAAAATATATATGTGAAGAATACATTTGAATAATGACAAAGAGTCATTTCCCCCACACGCTCCCTTCACTCTAGAAAGAACTTAAAATACATGCCCAGCCACTGGGGGGAAACTTGGTTCAGCTCACCTATGTTGAAAGGTTGAAAAAGTAAAAGCTGACAATTAGGTAATGAGGGAAAGATGGCCTTTCTATTGAGGATATTGACAGAGAGAAAGGAAAACCACCAGTAAACGAACAAGGAACATGTGATGTGGAAAAGGAAAGAGCCCAACAACTTGGCTTTGGAGCATGCAGTAGAAATGTTGTTTGGTGGAGACAGTCACAAGTAATGCAAATTTTTGCAGCAGAATCATGGAATCCCAAAAAAACTTCAGAACAGCCTCATGAGGTGAAGCACTGTGAGCATTTCCATACAGATGCACACAGGAAAAATAGGGAAATGCACAGTTGCAAACACAAAGCCCATGCCGTAATTAGGAATTATAAATTCATGTTTTTCAGGTCAAAAATACAAAATCCACAGATAACATTCTACCACGTCAACAAGGAAGATGATAAAGTAAAGCATTAACATTTCCGCATGAGCAGGAAGGGTAAGACCTCAAACAGAACCTTTTTAAAAGCAGAAATATCAAACTTAGAAAGAAAATCAAGATCTCTAAATACAGAGATCTGAATCTAAAATCTGAATCTCGATCTAAAAGTACAGTTGAAGTAGCACACATCCTAAACATCAGTCCTCTGTGTGCTGAAGTAAAAAACTCAGAAAATGTGTTACAGACAAGTTTGTGCCCAAAAGAAAATACAACTCACATCTGAGTGCTGCAACTTAATTCAATATGTGTCACAAGGAAGAAAATTACTATGATTTTTCAAGTTTATCATCAACCCAACACTATGCAAGGATCAGCATCCTCTGCCTACAGAAGATAACGGAAAATAAATGCTTCATAGACAATAGGGAGATCGTTTTCAATACAATAATTCACTGCCAGAATAACGCTTTATTACGTGCATCTAAAACGTGAGATGAGGGACAGATACTCTATTGCATGGTATCATCAAGGGACAGGACTTCTTTGGGAATAAAAGTAGCTTTGTGCTACAGCCTTCTATAACTGAGAAAACTCATGTTTTAATGTACTCAGTCAGGTGATTTAATGCAAAACATCTTGAGGAACACAGAACATATGCTTGAGAGGATGAACGCAAAGAAGAAATGAATTCTTACAAGGTTCAGTTGCAACAAAACTGTCACCAACTATGTACCTCGTATCTATTAAACACATCACTGTTAACATCAAAACAACTCAAAGATACACTCAAAAAATGAAAATGCAAGTTTCATTCTTTAAACAAAAACATAAAAGAATTTAATACATATGCCATAAAGAAGTGTGTTACAACTTAAAGGCATCTTTGCTTGGAATATTAACTTCCTGCATTTTTTTTTTGTTACTGTGAAAAAAAGGATATCTTAGTACATCATAGAGCTCCCTACTGAATGCCAGCCATCTTTGCTTCTAGATGTCTTCCCTCACCAAAAGAAAGCACAAACCACATCATACCAGAAAGCAGATACTAATCATACTGTGTCTCAAGTATAATTTAAAGCTCTCACATACCAAAGGCAAATTCAACAAAACACTCAGAGACTAGGAGCACTGTTTTTATTTTGAAGAAAGGCTACATGAGGTAATTAGACAACAGGATTGATTACAAGGAACATATGGGGTGACAGAGAACTGTTTCTGAGCACTAGTTCCACTGAACACTGCCACCACTCTTAACCACCAAAGCAGAGACAGATTCTGACTGCTCAGGCAACAAACACAGGAACTCACCTTTCAGACATTGAAATAGCTGCAGAAGTGGACTTAAACTCTGTTACACCTTCAGCTGTTATGCTTATGACACATGGAGTAAGAGGAAATGCAGACAGCTTCACAAATTCACTCCAAGGCACTGCTATGGCGCACCACTGAGAGCAGAGTTCAGAGCGTTGGGGAATTTGAGAGTGACTAATTCATATAGGAGGCATCACTTCTGGAGCAGCCCTCATATTTTATTATATTGGCCCATGGCACCAGAAGCAGATGGTGGTGGTACGGCAGTAGAGGCTGACTGAACCTTCCCACCAATATCTCATTACATTTTCACTGCCGTACAACAAATGGCAGTGAGTGTAGAGCAAAGAGGTGGAACTGAATCCCTCCAAGAGGAAAAAATTGCCTCCACTGACATTCATCAACCCTTGCTGAGTGTTTACAGAGACCAAATAGCAGGTGTGAGCACAGTGAAGCAGTAGGTGATGAATTTCAGCAGTGGCGACAGTGGGTCACCTCTGCTGGTGCACGTATTTATGACTGTGGCATGCCAGCTTTTGTTCATTGCTGGTGAAGACGCGCAGCTTATGGTGGTGACTATGCTGAAAAGCAGTGTTCTGTAGCTGAGAATTTGCTCTATGAAACAGTGTTACTGTGCTCTTTGTATCTCTTGTACTTTCCATAGAAATAAATTGGAGGCATTACTTTTGGAGTGAGTCACGTAAAAAAACTTCAAAATGGCAAAACCTGAACCATCGTGATAGAGACTGAAGGAAAGCTATGAGGCCACAAGACAGCAACAGAACAGTTATGCATTTAATTCTATTGCAAAGAATTAAAAAAAAAAAAAAAGATCCTGTGTATCTCAAAAAGTACCAGTTATTTTACCAGATGGAGTCACAGCTCAATGTATCACTGTCATTAACCTCACCGTTAATTGTTTTTTCAATATGTTATCACTGTGTGCTCCTTAGATCTCTTTTTTATGAAACAAGAAAGTCATCTATCAACTTTGAAAGCTTACACATGTCTCTTAGCATGGATATGATTGCAGCAGCCCTGGGGGCTACAGCAAGCCTTTGAGTAACAGGAAATAGAATCAAAGATATCTATATTGCAAGGCAGAGCCAACGCCTATGGTCATCACCATCATGTGATTCGCCCTGAGATGCACAAGGAGTAACAGGCTGCAGACCAGAGAATGAGTTCTTCATGGTAAGCGACCATGCACAAATGTGATAGTCTTCAACAGTTCAAGGGGTTGGGTAGGGTGGGGAGAGGGCTATAACAGATCGCTGTAAGTAATTGCACAAAACAGATGTCCACAGATGGTTTTAAGGTTCTCAGTCTCCTACTAAGATTCTTGATAATGCCTAATATCTTATTCTCTTTTGCTGCTGATGACAGGCAACTAGAGGAGGGAAAAATCCAAATAAAGCTGCAACAAACGACCAATGGGAGTAATGGCAGGACAAGCTGAATTTGCTTAGAGGTTTAGTTAACAGTAACAGTCAGACTGTTGAGACCATGCAGATACCACTGTCTTTCTGGTAAACGCAGCTATGCCAGGCACTTTGTAGATAAAATTACCATTTGGAAAAAGTCACCTACACATTTTAGAAGTCTGTTTAGACACCGGGGGAGAATGAAAAAGCTTACTTACATAAAAGCAAAATAAGTCCTTTTTTTTTTTTTTTTTTGGGGGGGGGGGGGGGGGGGGGGG
>JANHGO010000002.1:21228606-21270497 GCA_024606505.1 Aquila spilogaster
AATGCAACACTGATCTGAAGGACAGAGGAGATCTAGATAAAAAGAGGTCTCTGAAGGATTATTTCTAAAAACGGGATGGAAGAAAGAGACCTCCAAAGAGACTTTTCAATGTTTGCAAGCTGCAAAGGGAACAGAACTATCCCAATGGCAAAAAAGGCACAGCAACACTACTGCACACTCACTAAGGACTTGCCATCCAGAAGGGAGTTAATCTCTGAGCTGTTGCTTGGAGATTTTGCACTTACCTGACAAGAATGAAACTGAGCCGGGTCAACACTGTAGCAAAATTTACACCGCCACAGTCGATGTCTGGCTTTCTACTTTGCTCCTCTCCTACAGATGTTTCAGATTGCTTTTCAAAATGCACAGCAGAAATGTCCATCACTGAAGAATGAGTAAGTACCAAGTTCAGAAAGTGCCCTAAGCAAACAGTGAGGTATCCATGAGTTTTCAGAAATATCCTTTTCAAGTTTTCTGCAACTACCATCCCAGTAGAATTGCACAATAGTCTGCAATTGCAGTGTCCTGCTTCCTAGAATCTGCTGGACAGGGAAAAACAAGACACTGCAATTGCAGGGTACTATGCAATTTTACCAGTATATAGGAAAGTAGGTGCAGATTCAGGGCATTCGGTGATTAAAAATGGATGGCTAGTTTTCAACACATACCAACAACTGCATTAGGTGCTTTCTCACTTGCTCATATACTTTCATAAACACTCAGCCATTGAGATACCCTGGGAAAACAGACTTTACTAGAGCAAAGGCCCTTGTATGTCTATTCAGATAAAGAGTGACTCAGCATAGTGATCAAATAGCATAGAAAGTGCAAATCATCATGATTTTGATATTGATAATTTTATCAGTAATCTGGAATACTAGACATAATCATTAACCATAATAAACTGTATTAATTGTTCTTATGAAATAACAACCTGTGTTTCACCTAAGCAATTACCAGCTTGCTTACACCAAAGACTTCTGTGGAACTGCTAAGACTGACTGGTGCAAACCAAGATGCTTTACAGTTTGAATTTAAACTTCCACGTGTGTAATGGACTGTCATGTCTTACATCAAAATTGGTCAGCCTTTTCATTGAAGTATTTTCCTCTCATGGTGTGCCTCAAGTTTTAAAATCAATATTTCACCTTACAATACAAGTATGTCAGTTATTTAATTCTATAAGAAGAGTAGAAAGATAATCTCCTAGTATACTTTAAACTAACAAGAAACAATCACACTTTTTCCACTGCAGCACTATAGTAAAGTAGTATATTCTAAAAACAGTTCAAACAGAACTAAATTTACTTAGTTTTCTAAGTAACTTGCATAAATTTACTTAAATTTATTCTGAGATTCCTACTGGTATCAGATACAACATAGCTGTATGAAAACAGAATTGGCTTGTTCTTTCTGGTACTTATTTGTATAAAGAATACCTCTTCTCTTCCTCCTGTTGGTTCCCTTTTCCAAAGGAAACAGCTGATTTCTTACCATGAGGTCAATGGACAGTATATTCTGTTAGGAAAATTTGCAAAGAGATAATATAAGCGTGCTTTGAACACCTTGAAGACACAAGCTTTTCAACAAGATGCATTGCAGATCTCTCTCCAGGAATGTAGATTCCTTACCAATGCCCACCTTGCTACCATGTGGGGCTTTGACAAGCCCTACAAAGACTCTAATCTCCTTACCGACAACATATGGCAATATTTTCCTCTCTTTAGAAAATATTGGTAACAACACTGGAAGTGGTTTAAGACAGAATTCAGATTTTATAGCCTTCTATTCTCTAACTCTTTGTACAGCAATTATGTGTAAACTAGGCATCACAGCTTAGACGTGAGATATCAGTTCATGGAATAGAAACTGTATCCATATCGGTGATAACGTGTTTGTCATCCATTGCTTAGTAAAAATTCCTTAGCCATTTGTAATATTTGCAAATTACACTGTGCTCTTTGAACTAAATAGAATATGCAGTTACTCAACGCAACCATAGATTTTTATAGCTGGGTATGTAACTTAGAATTCATTTTCAGTGATTACACAAACATTTCATCTTAACTTTTCCTTTAATACTATTCATGTAAGTGAAGCTCAATTCCCTAAGACTTGAAAGCAAGGGCAAAAAGATCACAAACAGGACAGATATTTGCTTTAGGATCTGCAGAAAAAATACAACAACCAGGCTACCAAAACAGGAAGGAATTTGGGAAATACAAATTAGAAGAGATTCCCGACTTCCTAAAGGAACAACAAAGAAAAACCTTACTTGCTCAGTAGTCAGTGAATAAACCTGGAGATGCAGTCCTCAGTACTTCATAATCCCTACAAGGAGAAATTCACACTTAATAGTCTATACCAAATATCATGGCTAAAACAATACATTTAAGTCTAGGTTTTCTTCAAGTTGACCTACATGATCATACTCACCAATTAAAAATTATATTAGCCAAGAAATGTTTAAGATTTATGAAATGGAGTTCTAATGTTACAATATTATGTATGACACAATAGACAGCTTAATGAATTCACTGTCCTGGATAGTATAATGAAATATTTAAATACAGTGAATACTATTCTGTTTCACTGATGCTTCATTTGTATAATTAATATATTATTTTTCATTATTTTTGACAATGGAATAAATGCAGATAAATGTAAATGTTATAGGGTATTACAATTTTGTCTCTATATTATTTGAATGTATAATTTAGTAATCAGGATAAAGGACCATTCATTATAATGTGACATGAAACAGACATAACCTGTTTCAAATCCTCTTAGAGGTACAAAAATCTAGCTTTAAGTAGGGATGAGAAAGAAAACACAACCGTTTAAAAAGGACAGAAACATTACCAAACTAAGTTAAGCCCAGTTAACTGCACATGGTGGAGCCCAAAGGGTTTTGAAGTTTTACAGGTTAAAGCGTTATTGCATGGTTTATTATACGTAGAGAGAAAAATACATAAGGGATAAAAAGGATAAAAAGCTTGTAGCACAAATTCTGGATTCCTGTACTATCTCCAGGGGTCCTTAATCCACCAAAAGCATTTTTCCATTTGAACTGCTAATCTTGCAAAATACAGGGGGGAGAAGAGAGAAGGGTGTTGCATCCTCAATACGAATTAAGTTTCATTCACTTTGCTGTGTTGAAAATGTGGCCTGCTTTCCGACGTTTGTTGTTATGGTGCATGAAAGTAGCTTCTGTACTTGGATTTCACACTAGCAAATTACAGATCACTGTCGACATTTCCTTTCATTTCCCTGATCTTTATTTAGACAAGCTTGTCTTTTTGCATTTTTTTTTGAGATAAATATACAAGTCAATATATCATAATTAGAGGGCCTCTTTGACATTTGTCTTATTAATTTGCTTCATCTAAAATAATAATAACTGTTGAAATACACGCATCTAATACATAAGTAACTCATTTGGCAGAACTTACTCATTTCAGAGTCTATGTATTACTATTCTCTTTTAAATGTTAATTTTATCCAAAGCAGTATCAGCTTCATCACTGGACTTCAAAGATTACTTTAAATTTGGCATCTTTTTTATAGGCAGAACTCCAATATTTAGCACTAACGTGTCCAGACTCTGCATCAGCAGCAGAGAATGGGCCTTGCTGAAAGCTCTGGACCTGACATGACAATTCAGATATTTTAAAAGCTTATTATCTTTCTAAAAATGAAAATAATTTATCATTTTCTTATGATTTAACAATAGTAGTTGGAAAGGAAAAGCTTCAGGGGTTTTTGTTTGCTTTTAATTACCTTTGGTATCTCTAAATAGCTAGCTTTCAGATTCTATTAATCTTTTTGATGACTTGTAATTACATAGTTAGTTTGTATGATCACAAATTCCTTGTAAAATGCATATGGGCTTTACATATGCTTGCATTTCCTTCAGCAGTCTTTATGAAAAGTTTACAGGGTTATGATTTCATAGACTTAACTCAGTCACCCAACAAGGTACTTTGAAAAGACACCCATATCTGCATAACCCTCTTCACCAAGCTCCATTCTTATTTTAAAGCTCAACAGTGCAATTTATATACTAGGAGTAACAGCAGGAATACAAAAGAAAACTTAAAGTCTGTTGATATTTTCTTGTGGCATCCACACATAGCTTTGTGTGTTATTTCAACAAGTCTCATGAGATAAACAATCACGCTGAGGCAATATTTCAACTAAAAATCTTCAAAAGCAACACAGGAACTTTAAGAAAGTAACTTCAGAAGGCTGATAAATAACATTTTTCACCAAGATATTAAACGTAAGGTTTGGGGACTATGAGAGCAGACTTGCTTAAAATGAAGTACAAATGCAGTAAGAAACGAGGCAGGGAAGGAACTGAATAAAGAATTTTGCACTGTTATTAACTCTATCCTTGACAATGCTAAAGAACACAACTTCATTGTGCATATCCTAACTTATTCTAGAAGTTGCCTTGGATGATGTTTTTTGAGAGAAATTGTTGGGTAACATTTAAGTTGCTGAAGTGTTCTCGCAGCCCAAAACAAGCGTCCTGCTTTTCCCTGCTATGAAAAGCTTTCTGTACGATCAGATACAGTGGAACAGTCTCCATTAAATTGCTACCCATTAAATGCTATTAATGAACTTTTTGATGTGAATGAGAACGCACTGCCATTAAAGCATTTTGGCTGTTGATGATGGAAGATATTCTTTAGAGAGATGACCAGTTTCTCTATATTCTGTGAGAAAAGATTCTTTAGATGTCTTTCCTTATTTGAAAGAAGATGGAAAAAGAATCAAATTAGCTAACAATACCAAGTTAATGTTATTGGACTTCTATGTTCAGCTGCAAATAAGATATATCTAGTTCTGAATAAGACAAAGATGTAAATGTCAGACACAAGATTAAGACTTTTATGTGTGTATGTATCAAAGATTTACTAGCTGCTGCTAGAGAAATTTTCAATTCTGTTACCCTTCTTTCAAATTCCACCAAACACCCAGTTTTATTGGTACCTGAAAAGTGTTGTTTTATTAAAGCAGGTCTGTTGCTGAATAAAACTATAAACATGTCCATTGATTGCAAGATGAGTTAGTGCTAGACAGGTATTGCTGCTTATTCTTCTTTATGCTCATGTTATTGAGTATACCATTCAACAGGTTTAATTAACTCTGTAGAGAGGGCAAGATTATAACTTGGAAGTTATAAAAGTTTATGGTACTTTGTCAAAGCACAAAGAAAACCTAATTGTGTTTAAATGAGATTTAGTAAAGCAACCTACTATTTCACCCAAATTATTTTTTCTTTGAACTATTAGCACACATTCTTAAAGGGTTAACTCTACATTGATGCTGATTCACAACACATAACAATGAAAGTTTTCCATGTAGAAATGGATGTATCAAACCCCATAACAATTTATTTATATATTCTTTTACATATCCCAGAAACTGAAGGTCACAGAATGTAACAAAAACTTTTGTAATAAAATCCCAAACACACACAGTCCTACCAGGACAGCTGAAAATAATGTTGAATGTGAAACCATTTTCCCATATTGAAAAACATTGTTACACATTAAAAAATTCTCCCCTCCTCCCCCCCCGTCCCCCCCGCCCTCAGCATGAATCCAAGACACTTGCAAATTCTACACAGGAAAAGATCTACTCTGGGCTTAAAGCACCAAATGTCTGATGCCTGAAATGAAATCCCTGTGCTGCCATTATCCAATATCTGAAACATGAGTGTTAACTGCCATGCCTTAGGTTTTCCAGGTATGATTAATTCCCATTGGAGTTCCTTTGCTGTATATAGATAGACAAGAAAAGGAGCGTGTGCTGAATCAACGTTTGCCACATCTCCTATGAACGCTAGCTATGGAGTCAGGCTTTGTGCTGGATGAAAACCTAATTCAACCAATGGGAAAGCACAACTGACCATATTCATGAACCTGATGGCCAGCAAGTTAGCGTAAGATGTGTACTGAAAAATTTTGCAGCATCAGACACTACTTCTCAACACAAGTTTAATGAAGACAGACATCACCATGAATTAAACCACAACTCCATTATGGACATAGGACTAAAAAAATCTTCAAAACTGGTATGCTCCTGAGGAAAGCTTGTGTTTCCCTAATCAATGTTTTCCTGGAAAAATATCTGTTTAATTGGAATAGTTTCTGATCAGTTCCAGTTTAGGTACCTTAACAGTCCACATAAAAAAAAAAAAAAAAAAAGAAAAGAAAAAAACCCAGGTTTTTGCATCAAGTGCCATTTTTCATGATACATAACTCCTTTCAACATCTGGGGCTAAAGGAGAAGACAGTGCAACTTTCTGAGTCTCACAGCAGTTGAACCATGAGATAAAGACTTCGGTATGTTTTTCATAGTAGCCAAGACAGCTTGACTATCCTCACCACAGGAAGGGAAAATCAATACTGCAAAAAGATCCTTCTGCTTACAGGGTCAGTAAGAGTGCAAGAGATAGTAACTTCCCTTTAAAACTGCTTCTTCAGTAATTCCCCACTTCTCAAGAATTTTACCATTGAATTTACAAACCATGTGACAGTCTGTTTAAAATTAATTTCAGAACAACCCATTGATGATAATATGTGCATGAGGAGGTAGCCCTATCTTATCTCAGTTGATTAATTTATATACTTATTTTGCTATAAGAAGCAACATTATTACTCTGAAATAATAAACAAGATAAGTCCTAAGCTCATTCTGTATTGAAAACCGTGTGCATGATCATCACAGATAAATATCCTCCCAAAAAATGAAAATAAATTGATTACTTTCACCTTCATGTTTTGTTTTATACAGTTCCTTTATTTAATTTGTCTTTTAAAATTAATAGACCAAATACACAGGTAGATGGCAAACTGAACATCTGATTTAAAATTCACTATCTGATGCCACATAAAAGGTATCAGCACTGTAAAAAAAGTGAATACCATCTCTTGTGTACCTAGCCACTGTGAAAAATACAGAAAAAATTTCTAAACAAAATTCCCATTGGGCTTTGCCTGAGTAACAGCAAATGTGTCATATTCATAATATGATTTGGAACAGGACAATAAACAAACAAGGAATTTAAATTTTATGCATGCATTTGAATCCATCACCTGCTTATACAATATAATTTTTAAAATCTGTATAAATGCAATCCCCTGTGTAGACAGATGTTGTTGATTTAACTTGGATTCAGTAAACCGATCTGTTTAGCCAAAACTCTCACAAACATTAGTTTAATTAGTCTATCCTTCAGTGTTTTAGAAAAAACTATTTTTGAAAAGAGTTTCAATGTACAGCTATACATATGAATATAACTAGGTTCTACTCCTAAACTATTACACCTTTCCTGTCCATAAAGTTGGTAGCAAAAAAGACCCCATTCCGCCTATCACTTTTAAAATAAGAATTTAAATAATACCTTATTAACAAATAAATTTGAACCAGAAATTCACATTGAAAAATTTGAGCAAAACCAAACCCACAGCACTGAGAAATATTGAATCCAAATTTCACCTCTCCATTTTATCTGTAATATCGCAGGGGAGCAGAATAAATTTTCCAATCAATAAACATTATTCAGTATTTGAATAAATATGGAAATCATACCATCAGAACTTAAAACAACAAAAGCAAAATAAAAGTAATATAATGAAATTATATTTTCTTTCTTAAATGTACTTGAGAGAGAAAATTATTTTGCCATGAGATAAGTGATTCTGCAGATATTTTAATAAATAAGGGACTTTCCTTGCTTTTCCACCATAAATATCACAACATAAGCATAACGTACAAGTCTTAATTTCAACACACTTCATCTGACTTCTAGGAACAAGAAAAAAGAAATCCCACTATTTCCTCCTTATTGAGAAAGGATCTATCCACCTGAAAGTTTTCTGAGACTAAGTCCATGGATTTAGATTTGACAGTTATACAATAGCCATTATGTCTTTCACTGACTAAGACCACATCAGAAACTGAGATATCTGACCACTTATTTCTTCAGAACACATACAGCCATGAATAGGTACAACTACATTAAAAGAAAAATAACAAATCTAAACAAATACAGCGATGTAAGAAAAACTTACTTGAAGTTTGACCTCATTTGAAGAAAAAGCTTTTTAGGCTAATTGTTATTCAAATATAAGCACCTCTTGTTACGTTGCAACAGATTCTGAATGAGAAAAGGCTAGACTGCATTTAAAATGAAGTTTCATCTATTCCAAAAACTTCGTACCTGAACAGTCAAGTGCAAAAGCTTCTGGCTTGAACTGTCAGTAAGCAAAAGACCTGGCCAGTTAAAGGATTATCACACAAACCTCCAAATTTCATCTGAGCACCAGCCTTTGGAAAAGGACATATTTCATTCTGCTGGGGTCGCGTGTAATAGCAGCATCTGCCTAAAGAGCAGCTGAAATCCTGCTTCGCGCTATCACATGACAACATGCTGTTTCTTACAGAACTGGTTATAAACATACTAGAAAATACGCTGTTCTCTTGAAAGTCTCCATAGCTGCGCTACCATGCAGTATATGCTACCAACCAGTATCGTCAGCACGTGGCTTTAAAAGTCTGCTAGCTTGTTTGAACTCTGTTGTGGCCCCTCCATTTTCTTTTGGGTGGCTTTCAAAAACTCCCTTTTCCTTTAGGCAAGTGCTTAGCATCTGCTAATGAGACTAGTGCAGAAAACCCCTTTGATTTTTTCCCACATAGGCAGTAACTGAGGAAATCCCACCAGGTAAGGAAAGCTCATGGATGATGGACCAGTGAAACACAGAGGTTTATACAACTATTTCATATATATTGTGCACATGGAATATTTCAGGTTGGCTTGTCATGAACTTTGGAATACATTCCAAAGCACAGCTATGCTCCCAATATAAAACATGCAAAGATTTCCCTT
Organism: Aquila spilogaster; assembly: GCA_024606505.1. Lineage (NCBI taxonomy): Eukaryota > Metazoa > Chordata > Aves > Accipitriformes > Accipitridae > Aquila > Aquila spilogaster. Next base: position 21,237,509 of record JANHGO010000002.1, read on the forward strand.
CTGCTCTTTTATGCTGATGCACTGTAATATACTTTACCCTGCTCTTGCCATTGAGTAAGTTCTGTGCCTATGACTGCTTCTTCCTGATCCTTCTGAATCAGGCCACTATGCCTTTCAAGATCTTAAAATAGATCTGCAAATAGGAATGGCAGAAGACTTAACTGTCTCTGGTGCTAGCATGGCTCAGACAGCATTAGGCAGCAGCCAGAGCTCTTGAAGCCAAATCCTTTGAGGGCAAAGGTCTGTGTTGCTGCTGCTGTGTCCACCAAGCCCCCCAGCAAATGGGGAAAAGGCTGCAGATTGATTTGGTGGAGACATGGCCTCAGGCCTTCATGTTCTGGGCCTGTATTAACAGTCTCATCACATTGTGGATGTCACTGAAATTTAATTATAAGGGCTATCAAAAGTCCAGCCTTTTTTTTATATTATAAGAGCTCAAGCAATAATGTCAAAACCCCAGAGAAGCCAAATTAGACATAAAATCCTCTTAGGTCAATGAAATCACCCAAAATTAAATCTTGCACTTAGACTAGATTTTAACAGATATGTTAATTCACTCAATCTGCAGTTTAGCCAAGTTACATTAAAAATAATTTTCACAAGTGACAGGTTTTTTCCCCCTTTAAAGAAATTATATACACCCCATTTAAAATGAAACTGATGTGACAGGCCTTTATAAAATGAATTAATGTCACATCTTGAGGGAAAGGTGAAATGAGGCAGCATTTTAAACCAGGAATAAAAAAATATAAATGAGTATTTCACATACTCAGTATTTGAGAAGTCGTTCTATGGATCATATAGCACGTACGTGCAAATAAGAATTCCCAATATGCATATAAAAAGCAAGTTTCGTAGTCAAGAGGTGGACAACATGAACCTATTTTTGGCAAGTATATTTAAGAATTTGGGCAAGATGCATGTACTCTTATTGCACTGCTACAAGCGCTTATGCTATCTAGATCATAGGATATTCCAAGAGGTCTTGCAGTTCTCAAAACTGTTAGAAAATTATTCCTGCCTGAATTATTTGTTCATAAATATTTAACTCGTTTAGATCATGGGCTGCTCAAAGTCTTCCTTTTAATTCTAAGATCTTTGCCAGTATACGCATGTTCTGAGAGCTTTTCCCTGACAAGGCACTACGTGGCCTCCACTGATTCTTCGTATGGCCAAATTGTTGAGTTAGTGTGGAAAACCTGTTCTGCAGACAGAGCACTGAACTGGGTTGTTTGCAGCTGACTTGAAACTGTGTCTTTTACAACAGCCTCTGCAAGAGTCTAAGTACTTCACTCACACACACTTTGCTTTATGGTAGTCGCACCTTTTAATTACGCATCCCATATGCAGCAACTATGCAGAATTAGCAGGAATGTTGCCACAGTCATGATACTCTAAAGATATATGCTTTAAGTAAGGCAAAGTTTTGGGACAGGGTTTATATCTTCATTAGGGGAGATCATCATGCAGGGGAAAAAAACCCGCCTTTTAGGTACAAAAACTTCTCTGAAACAGAATCAATAATCTTCTAAGCTAAACATAAGCTGTAAGCTATTGAGCTAAATTTACCAGTTGTGCTACTTGAGAGAAAAGCCAGTTGATATCTGGGGGAACAATAGCAGGGGGAATTGCATAATACCAGTGTTAGCTGAGTTACAGACAGTAAATAACAAGATCTCCAACAAACAAATGTGTTGAGTGGGCAGCTCTTCTAAATGGGAAATTACCACAGTGTTGGGAGGAAACCGATGCTTTCAATGATTTCTGGCCCAAGCTCAAGGCACAAAAATACACTGTCCTTCCGCAGTCTGGAACCACATTTAAGCAAACCCAATAATACAGACATTCTTATTCTCCCTCTTTTATCCAATAGCTGAAAGTGCACACCCATGAGAATGGAGACATAGGGTCCAAACTCTCGTGCAATGGGCCTTAGGTACCTATGAGTTCAGCACAGCTAGGATGTACACAGTCCTGGCTTTACCTAACAAATCCTTTTGGTGAAGCATCAGAATTGAGGGTTTCAAGACCAATAAGCAACTGAATGTGCTTTCTCAAGGTGCAAGTTTGGGATCTAGGCAATAACGGCTTTCTTCTTGTCATTTCACTAGGGTGTTCTCTTTCCCTCTCAACATTAAAGCACAGATATTGTAGATTCTTAAACCACTGTGGTAAAAAAACATCCTGAAACTTCATCCGATGGGCTGTCTTTCAATATAACTTTGTACTGAAATGAACTCTTCACAATTCCAAGGTTACAAATCCTACTTACTGAGGTCAAGCATCACTTTTTTTCCCTCATGAAGAAAGAAAAATTCACTTCAGATGAGATAGAACAAGGCAGTTATTCAGCTCTTCCCCATAAATTTCTTTCTAGGATACCATATGCAGTACTATCTTCTTACAATATACCAGAAATGAGAGTTAAGAAATGGCAGAAAATTGGCACATTTGGTTTTACAGCACACAGGCATAAAAACTGAACCATGATTAATCCAAACTGCTTTTATTTCTTTTTTAGCTATTTTCTTTCCTGCACAAATATTTTGAAGCTATACCTAAACAATACTTCACTGTTTGTTTGGGGCTGCTGGAGAGAGTTATGCTTGTTTTTCCAAAGACCCTGGAGATCTCCTATATTCAACTCATCTCTTAATTTTCTGCTTTTGTAGGTGTGTGGAGGCATCACCAGAGGGAAATAATAATGGAAATTAGATATAGAGCAGACTCTCTTAAAAACAAAATTAAAGACCTCCGAGAAATTACAGACTTCAAATTTGATTTTTTAAAACTGACAGCCTGGTGAAACTCAGAGAAAGATAAACACATTATGTTCAACTTCTGGGTATCTGCCTTACAGTGACAAGAAAATATCCTTATTTCAAGAAAATGCACTTCAGAAAAAAGGAATAAGAAACTGAATTTAAGGATGGCTGGAATTAAAACAATTTCAAAGGCTTTAACGACATCAAACAGTTTATTATCATCTGCTTTCTAATTGCATCTGTCTAGATTTCTAATGTAGCAGAAAGAGAGAGATTCTGATCTTCTCATGGGAACAGTCAGGCCTTAATGAGAAATGCACATGTGAAAGTTAAGCTCTTACATACAAGGAAAGAGCAGGGAAGGGAGGAAAAAAAAACAAACAAAAAAAAGAGGTGGTGATCTTGCAAGACAATTGAAAAAAAATTCTGCTACAAAGTGTGTGCTTTCCAAGTGCAAAAGCACGAAGGAAACAACTTCTGCTATGAATCAGTTCATAAAAAAATGAGGTCTGGTCCTAAACAGCTTTCAGTCCAAGTTGAAGAGAAACCAAATTAAAAAGGCAAAGACAAAAATTGGTTAGTGACAAGAAGCAACCTTAGTGCACTTCTGCATTTAACACTGTTCAAAATTATTTTAATCAGGACAGTAAAACCATGTAGTTTTACAGTAGTACCTGAAAGGACTTACTGAGATATTTTGGTATGTTAATATTCCAAGAGACTGAGGAAACATGGCAAGAGGAAAAAGATGTGTATTTGAGAGTTTTAACAAGGACTGAAGGGCTAACTGGAAATGAGGGTTGGTATTTCAAAAGGAACTGTGAGTGCATGTGGCTACAGTGTGGAGAAGCAGCTTGTTTGGGAGGAAATATTTCCACAGAGCGGGGCTGGAACAAGCCAGGAGAAAGATCCTTGTACCTGAAAGTGGCACTGAAAGTGAATACAAGCAAAGTATTTAGTATTTGTCACATCCAAGGGAAGGATGCAGTAGATAGACTTCAGTTATAACACATGGAAAGAAAAGATAAAGTGTTGGAGATGCCATGTGCATAGGGCCTGGATATTGCAAGCCAAAGAAGATGAATGCATAATGCATAATATGGCCTAAATGGCCAACAGAAGGCAGTTTTTTCTTAAGAACTGAAAGAAAATTATAAAAATGAAGATCTGAGGGTAAATAATAAGAATCCTGGTTGGTTATACTGAATGTAAACTGATTGATTGCATTTGGACAGATGGAGACAAACACATAAAAGAGTGGGTCCACCAACAACTCAGGTAAGGACAGTAGCTGACCTTGTGCTCTAAGATGACTGTACCAAAGATGATATGTAAAAGGAGAAACACAGTCAGAAAACCAGTCAAATCTGCATGAATGAAGCTTTCTAACTAGTTCTTCTCTTTAGAGGTTTTGGTGAAAAAAAGAGGCAGAAGCCAACTTCTCTATCTCCAAACAACAATGGTAATGGACACGTTGGATGAGCTTAGTGATAAGAGAAGATGAATTTGGGGTACTTGTATGGGCCACAAGGTTTTACTGCGCAGCATCCTCATTGCTCTGTGGCTGGCAAAAAAAAAGCAGAGAGCTTCAGAAGAATGATAAGGGAGGGAAAGTCAGGGGCACAACAGAGATCTGGAGATTAATTAAGTGAAGGTCACTGGGGTATGGGTGAGGATAAGATCAGACACAGTGTATGCAAGAAACTTCTACATCCAGTGTCAAGAGATAGAAAGGCAGACTTGTGAGGGGAAAAGGGAGGGCAAGCCAAGGGCTAGGGTAAGTCAGATCATTTATAGTCAAGTTTTCTCTGAAACAGCACATGAAAAGAGAGCAATGGAAAACGGGTGTGATTGGAATTCAAAGGCCATGATAAGAAATTGTCTAATCTGCTTGCAAGAAAAGTGAGCTGTAAGACAAAGACAGAGGACTACATTGTTTTCTACAATAAACGTTGGTGCGTTCGATCTGGTGAGTCAGCCTTTGTTTTGATTCTCTGGTGGTAGTTTTTAATCTCAAGTAATTATCATTGCTTTGCAGTACTCTCTGCATGTCCCCTGGCTGAAAAGATGAATAGGAGAAAATTTTAAAGGATTCATCAATTCAAATACTCATAATTTAGACAGGAAGTTTTAATTTCTGTTTTTATTTAAGAAAAAAATAACTTTTCTTCTATCTGTGTTTTATTTAAACTTACACAAGCTATTTAACATATATTAAACATAACTTTAAGTTAAATATGCATCATACCAAGATGTCACACCATTACAGAGTTAATGCATAAACAATATCTTCACCACTTGACTATACCTCCTGCCCAGCTCAGTAGCAATTCATAGATTACCCTACTTTTAAAAAAAGATATCTTTTTAAGAGGGAAATGAAGCAAGGATGGGGTTAAATACAGTGCAATACTCACCACATGACACAAAGATATTTTCAAGCAATTAGTAGTAACAGCTAAAATACGCTAAAAACAGTTACCCTAAGATAGGCTCAGCCATTCTAGCAAATATCCTAAGCCTCCCCTTCTTATGTGTGGTTGTTTCCGAGTCCCAAGCTGACTAATGCACTTCAAGTTCTTTATTGCCATCTATTTATCGAACTGCCCAGCTAGAATTGCACAGAGAAAGTATCACCTATGTCTTAACCTCTAAAATGACGCCACATCAAATTATTTTGGAAAACTTATCACCCTAGACACCTGGCACCCTCTCCTCATACACCTACACAGAAACGTCAAATTTCTGTCTCAACCAGGAAAGCATTTCTCAATATCATAGGTTGTACCATAACTAGGGACTCCCTACACCAGCTATCAAAAGAAGGCCATGCCAAATTTGCCCATGTGCACCACTCCTGGGGCAGCCCCAGCCAAGGCTGCTGAAGAACTGTTACCCAGGCAGCTCGGAGCCTGCTGCGGCTGCACTGACTGCCTGTGCTCCGAAACCAATGTGCAAAACCTACCTCGTTCTAGGAAAACAAGCAAGAGGCAGTGATATGATGAATTATAGCAGAATAGTCTACAGAGGCAAAGCATGTTTCAGAGTATTCTGCTGAAGAAGAAAATATGAACTAGCAAGTAGATTGTTTTGCTAATAGTTTAAATAAAACCTTCAGGGAGGACATATCCACAGGTATAGAGTTCTTTCAATTTTTTTCTAGCTGTTCCATTTCTGAACATATACCAAACTGTTTATTTGTTTTTCTGAGGGAAATACAACCACTTTTACCAACTGATTGAACAAGATTATTTTAGGAGTCTGCTTATCGTATTAGAAGAGAATTGTGTTACAGCGTATATAAAATTGATTTCATGCACACTACCACAAGTTTGTATAACAAGCAGTTCTTCAACTATTTTTACTTCATATGAATTTATTTTACCCATTTACATCTACAGAACCTTTGGAAATTTTGATTCCTCATTAAGATTAATTTTCCAATTTGAGCAAGAAGTCTTTTGCATTATAGTAGAATTTTTTACTTAACCTTGGATGAATTTATATTTCCCCCCACAATATACAGCTCATGTAGCAAATTCAATTATTTTGCTGTTTATTAAATTGTATTTTAAACTCTATTTCTCAAAATTACTCTGCTGCTGTATTACCTTCCTCTTTAGTAAAGCTAGGCAAACATAGTGCTTGAATATTAGTTTACGTCAAAAGTCTAAACACCAAAAAATCACAATGGAAAAGCACAGGAATACCTCTGAAATATATATCCGCAATTCTGTATCCTTTAGCATCAGTTACAGAAAACAGTGGAACAAAGCCTTGTTAGAGTGTGTTCTTCATGAAACCTCGGAGTGTAACCTGTCAAGCAAGTGAAGAATCTAGAAAAACATTATCAGCTTGAGTCGGTTTTTTGTAAAATCAGTAACCATATTTCTTTCACCCTTTTCTTTTAAACAGCAAACTCAAACCCCACACTAAATGAAACAGCCATTAAACATTTCAGGGTGGTTTTTTTGGTGTGGGGTTTTGTGTTGGTTTTTTTGTTTGGTGTATTTTTTTTTTACTTAGGACAATTTCAATGACATCAGTAAAATTATGGAGGTAGGATTTAGAAAGCACAGATTAACACAGGCTGGAAAGGACCTTAGGAGGTCACTAGTTGTATCAGTAGTGTGGGATTTCACCTTAAATGCTTATGAGATGAAGAGAAATTCCATCAAAAACACAGAATACAGGATTTTTCCACTTAAAACCTCTTGAAGTATAATCAACCTGCTGTAATTAGGGCTAGGAACAACTTGACTAATTACAAATATCAAAATAACTCAACCCCATCTTCCCATATAATAGGATGCAAAAATATGGATGATACGAAGTGAGTAGAACATATCAGTAGTGATGTTGGAAAAACAAACATTTCAAGACAGAACTGGATAGAATATTTTTATGGTCTCTATAAAAAACCATGTAGCTTTTCACACAGAGAGAAAAGAGCCTGGGGTGGGGCAAATCCAGGAGTTTCACTTCATAAATCATTCAGCACTCAAACCCAGACCTTTAAAGGTCTCTTCCAACCCAAACCATTCTATGTTTCTATGAAAACCAAATTAGTTAAATTCAAAGCAATTGCAAAAATCCCACTCAAGTGTTATAGAGTGCAGGGTTACTCACTAGATCAAAAGTGGTATTTAAAACAGTCCTTAGGAGGAAGCGGTCAGCTTATACTTTCATGAAAAATGATGGAAAATACACACTGGTCCCTACTGCAGTGGAGTGATACCAGGTTTGTGTGCATATTTGTGTATTCTGGGGAAAAGGCCCTTGTTCAACTAAATTTAGTACCTCTTTCCTGTGAGCTACTTGTTATAAATGAAAACACAATCCCTAGAGGCAGTCTCACAATTTCACTTTGTCTCAAACTTAAAAACCTTTATATAATACATATTAAAGACTGAACACTGATATTCCTTATTTATAGTCCCTGATGGCTGTTTGATCAGTGATTTTTCTCCCTCTAGGGGATTGAACTAATACAACCTTACTGATCTATAGGGCATGATGTGTAATTGCCAAGAAATGCATTACCATGAACACCTTTTTAGATTATTGCCACTGGTGGTTTTAGCCATTATTGGAACTCCTGCTTCCGAAATGTACTTGTACATGAGAAAAGCAAAGCTTTGCTTTGTACCAATAATCTTGGATTCTCTCTCTTCCAGTTTTCAACTTGTAGGATTAATATTTCAGGCACAGTTTTTCTCCAGCGAGATTCACTTGATTTACACTATTTAAACATCTTTCAGATATGTGTAACTATCAGAACGAGTGCAAAATCAGAATTTAAATTTTGCAGTAGTTAAAAGGTCTGGAAGAAAAAAAAATGTATTTAATATTACTGTGGAGGGCTAAGTGATGTCAGAATCAACCCACATTACCTCTGATCCTGCTTTTTGCATTACGTGTCAGACATTGTCTGTGGCACAGACAGGTATCTGTAATACCCTTTTTATGTGCATTTGAACAGCATATGCTATAATATCATACTGAATGCTCCTAAATTCCTTCTTGGTCTAAAGGACCCAAGTCCACTGCTAACAGCAAGAAGGTTCACTGTAGGGTTCTCTCTGCAGAGAGACTACACTGGCCAACAGTGCAGGGTGCCCCACCACACAACCCCACTTGGGGATTAAACTGGAAAGCACTCATGAAATCTAGTATAAAATTTGCTTTGTAGAGAAGGTTTCCCTAGTGCGCAAAGTTATCCGTATTCTTCATTTGTTGCTGGAGCAGCAGTGCACACGTCTGTCGCATACCTCCCCTCGTACCTCAGAGACCTTCTGATCCCTCCACTGGCAGCCAACGTCTGGAGAGAGAATTTTCCACCAGAAGCCAGAAACGAATGACTGACTTGAGAGATGGCTACAGGGCTTGACAAGGTGACAACATCCTACATTTTTATTTTTTATTGCAACAGCTGACTGGAGGATTTTATCTCAAGCGTTTAAGCTGGCATAAAAGGTCAAAGACAGACAAATGTCAGAAATATAATGTGCTGAAGTGGTGCCAGCAATATATCAGTGAGGAACTCAATGGAAGTTCCTGGATTAACTGAATTATTTTTAAAATGGTATTAATATTATTTCTTAGGAAACAATTTTCTGATTCACTTATCTGATTTTTTGTAAATACCTATATCAGGCAAGAGATTTTATTTTCATCATGTTTTAAGCAAATGAAATAATTTCTGGTTTATTAATTACCTGAAAAAGACTGCAGATGTTTACTGAATCTCACTTGAATCTCACCACAGAAGCTGAACATTTTCATGTCTCCTGTTCAATATCTCACAAGAAAGAAAAGTTAACCATTTTCAGTGCTTGTCTGTATGAACAGAATTTAAAAACATTTCACTGTCACACAAAAAAACCCTATTAAGTATCATCTCAAATATAAAGAAAATCAACATTTTTTATGTTGAAGGAAGTAAAAGCAATGAGAATGCTACAGATGAAGGAATTTAGAAATTTTGTTTATGCATTATTTATTGCAACACCACAAAAATGGAAAAGAGGCTTTGTTTTCTTGTAGATATTTTGTACTTCTTTATTTTGTTATGCTGTAACTTCATTTTTTGCAAAAATTATTTTCCAGCTGTGACACCGTGTATGAGAAACACTAATAAAAACCAATTCTATCAGAACAAAACCTAAGCAACAGTACTGGCTCCTGAAACATTCAAAAATGCAAGAAATAACAGTTTCTTTTCAAGAAGTATTGAGAATAAAGAACCCATAGATACTACGTACATCCTTATTTTCCCTTTTTCTGTTCTTTTTCTTTCTATAACAAAAATGTTTCATAGTTTTAACTCTGTTCTAGACTCTCATCTTTTTTCTTTTTTTCAAAACTCTCCAATATGATTGTACTTGCACCATCACAAAAGTGAAATTTCTTTATTTGACATATCTATTCAAAGGGGTATAAAAAGAAACAAATTAAGTTTTCATCAGATAGAAAACTCAGATCATAGTTGAACCTCTTGCATTTGACGGGAAGGGGTTAGGGGTTTTAATTAATTTGGAAGGATTCTTGTATCTGGGCTTTTCAGTTTCTTTCAGTACAAACCAAGCATTCTCAGCTGTGCAAATCCCAAAACATTTCCCAGAAAACTGCAAACAAACGAGGTTTCCTAGCTGGTTTGGGCAAGGCCAAATGTCCTAAGGACCCGTGGTTAGACACAGATGTGCAGTGAAATGACGCTTCCCTTCATTAATCATCTTATTTTGTGTATCTCCATCAAATTACAGGCTATGAGAATCACTTTCTAACAATGAATGTAACAGGACACCTAATTAGTATAAAAAAATTAGGGGCTAAATGGATGATGTAGTTTGAAAAGCATATGACTGAGAAATACAGTGATCTTCAGAAGACTCCTTGTCCCATTTAATCATGTATAACTGTACTCTGGGGAAAAAACTCTGAAGTGTCTATTCTGCTGGTGGAGGGAAAAGCTATTTTGTTTCATCGTTTATTCATACTTTTAGACGGGGAGCTAGAATTATTGTTCTGTAAGCATCAGCAGAGGAAACAAACTTGATAACATAACTGTTCTTGCCATCTGTACATACTTTGCACATTGTCATATAGAGTCACTTTGATAGGAAAACAAACACAAAATTGCCCTGTTCTGCATGTTATGTAAAATGCTCTACTTCTCAGTACAGTTCAGTAGTGCCCTCATCCACGCTGAAGGAAAGATGTTAATCTAACTTTGACAGAAGTGTTTGCAAGAGGTAGGAAGAATTATCTATGAAGCTTAATAGTAGCAGCAGTTTAGGACATATTTAGGCCTTCTCACTTGCACGAGGAAAACTTCAGGAGTGCAGTGAGCCATCTGCTTCTGCACAGAATGGCCTTTAAAAAGTAATCTTCCTGTCAAAAGTGCTTGACATTCGCAGAAGCTTTTTTGATGGGAAACCAGTTTATACCACCTGAGGGCATTGTCTTCTACGGCTGTCAGAGAAGCACCTTCACTGTTTTCTCCCAGGTTCCTATGCAACCACATTGGCAGCATGATCCTTGGGTAGTTTGTTACCTTTTGCTATCTTGGCCCGAAATCTGTATCTTTCCTTTCCACTACAAGCAGCCTACGGGCTGGCTATCTCACCTTGATTCTGACCCTGCAAAGAGATCAAAATCATAAACTTAATTACATGGGTGCATTCCGTGGCCAAATCCTTTCTATAACGGTGAAAGCTCTACAGCACAAGATGACTTCTTTTCCTCTCTCTCTCTCCAGACTCACAAGCGGGCCCTGACACCACACAAAGGTCTCCTTGGAGAGAAAACTCAGGCTGAGCAGCAGCCCATGGTCATTTCCAGTAGGGTTTCGATCTGAACAAACAATGTACAGCACCCAAGGGCCAACCCGCCCATCCTGCAGTTCGGGTATAACCACTGCTATCAAGGACAGCACATCCCAGAGTGCTTGTACCACGTCACTGCTTTTGTGATACAGAATTCCCACAGAAAAAAAAAACCGCCAGCAACAACAACAAAACACCTAAAGTTTTACAGAAATCTTTAACAAAACATTTTTTGAGAAAAAATAAACACCTTATCCCAAAGAAAGGATATGTCTTATCTCTTCCTGCTATGATCGTACAACTGTCAATCAAGTCAGATTAAGCTTTATAACATAATAGCTACATAATACAATTCTTTGATAACAGGCTGGGAACCTTCTGGACTAAAAATAAAATTAAAAAAACCCCTTCACACCATCATAAAATAGGCATTAGAGGAGAAATTATGCGACTGAGATCATTCTTACTCAACAGCACAGTTTTTGTCATTTCTTTCTGTCTTGAGGTTAAATAAGCAAGCATGACAGCTGTCGTGTACAGCACTTAAAACGAACAGCCTGTGCATGACATGTATGCTGAAAAAAAAAAGTTATGAATACATTTGAATAACAAGGAGTCACTTCCACCCCACACCCCCTTCGCCCCAGAAAGAACTGGCTTCTTTAATAAAATACGTTCCTGGTGGTTAATTGAATGCACCTTCCAGTAGCTTGCTTAAAGAAAAAGTATCTTAGTAAGTGTATCAAGATGATAAAGAAGATATAATAAGAAATACTATGAAATGAAAATGCAATCACATCGTACTTTCAAACGGTACAAGGAAGAACTTCTAGAAGAGACATTTGGAAGCTTTTGTTCATGCAGGAAGATTGCTGGTGTCTGTATTAGCATCATTTTAAGCCAGGAGTATTCCCAATCATGGCATTACCCTGAGAACAGCACTGCTTTGGTTATGGCCAAATAAGGTGTGGGGGGGTGGGAAATGTAAAGGCAGGGACATGTTGGATAATCATTTTGTTGGGATTGCACCCAGTGGATGCAAAACAGTAGAAATGGGAACAACAGGAAGAGATAATGCTTGCCACCCTGTGCTTAATGCAGAAATTTGGGAGGTTTTATGTAATAAGCTTCCTTGTAGTCCTACACATGCTAGCCAGCTTCCTTTTCCTCTGCTGCAGGGGGCATCCAAAGGCATCAAGGCAGCAGTAGATGTGAAAATCTTAACAGAGTTAACAAAGTTGCTTGTTTGAGTACCAGCCATGCTTCTGGGGTTTCTCTTCCCCTTCCCCACTCCCCCACCCCCCCACCCCCCGTGCAGGGAGAGAAGGAAACAAGTTGCTTGCACTGATAGGTGGGCTCCAACACAACCGAGAGAGTATGCAGAGGCTGTTCAGGCTAAGTAAGGTCAAACTAACTGTGCCTTCGAGCACAAAGACCGCTCGTGCCTGGCCACTCGGGGGAAACTTAGCTGTTCTTGAAAGTTCAGCTCACCTGTATTGAGAGACTGAAAGAGTACATAGAAGCTGACAATTAGGTAACAAGAAGATGGCCCTTGTACCAAGTATACTGGCAGAGCGTTTCTGCCCTTGTGAATGGAAAAGTAAAGTGAAACCATTCTTGACCATTTGGCTGGGTTTAAAATACCAGACAGAATATTCAGTAAAGGAGCAAGGAATAGGTGACACGCAAAATTAAGTAATCCAACAATCTAGCCTTGAAGCACGTGTTAGAAATTGTTGCGTTTGGAGACAGCCACAAAGAACGTCAAATTTTGCAACAGAATCATGATGGCATTTCTATGAACTGCAACCATAGCCTCACAAGGTGAAATTTTTGTGAGGAAAATGCCGCAGAGCCATACACAGGAAGGATGGGGTAATGGACAGTTCTGGAATACAAAGCCTATGCTCTAAGGCTCATGCTAGATATCACAAATTTGTAGATTTTTCAGGTTGAAAATATAGAATCCACAGATAACATTCCACCATTTTAAATCAGCAAGACAATAAAGTATTAGCAAGAAGGGTAAAACTTTAAACAGAATATGTTTAAGAGAAGAATTGTCAGGCTACTTAAAATCTCAAGATATCTAAATACAGAGGTGATACCTTCCCTACTTTGAAACTTTTACACCAAAAGAGGCTTACATCCTAAAGAGTACATGTCAGCCCTCTCTGCACTGAAATAAAAATCCCAGGAGTACCAGAAAATGTATTATATGCAGGCTGGGGCCCAAAAGAAAAAAAAAAAAAAAAAATCACTTTTGGACACTGCACCTCACCTCAATGTCAGCAAGAAAAAAAAAAAGCATCTCTGTTTTTAATGTTTACTATGAACCCAACACTAGACAGTGATCAGCATCCTGTATCTACAGGCGGTAACAGGAGAGAAAAACTTCACGGTTAATAGGGAGATAGTTTGCAATGCAGTATATTGCTGCTGGAATATTAGTTTATTACTTGCATCTACCACATGAGCTGAGGGACAGGCACTCTATTGCATGGTACAATCAGGGGACAAAGACTTTTTAGGGGGGAAAAAATATAGCCTTGTACTTCAATCTCTAGCTGGTCTCTCATATGTGAGATAACTCATGTTTTGATGCACTTAGTTGGGTGATCTAATGCAAAACATCTTGAGAAACACAGACCGTATGGCTTGGGAGGTTGAAAATATGTAAGGAAGGAGAAATGAATTCTTCAAAAGTTCAGTTGCAATGAAACTGTCACAAATGATGCACCTCTTATCTATTAAACGTCACAATGTCGAAACAACTCAGATACACTCAAACACAGTGAAAATGTAACAATCCTTAAATGAAAATCATGCTTTGATGAATTTAATACATTCATCATACAGACACGTGTTATATACATAAATGCATTTTTGCTTAGAAAATTAACTTACTGTCCTTTTTTAGTATGAGATATGGATAATATCTTCATATATCATAGAACTTATTACTGAATGCCAGCTACCTTTGCTTCTAGATGTCTTCCTCCACCAGAAGAGAACTCAAACCCTGTTCATACCACAAATTGGACACTACTTGTATTGTTTCTCAAATATAATTTAAACCTTTCACTAAACAAAGACAAATTCACCAAAATACTCTTAGAGCCTAAATGTGCAGTTTTAATTCCAAAGAGAGGTTATAAGAGATAATTAGTGACAACAGGAATGGTTACGAAGAACATCCTCAGTTATAGCTACAAATATATCTTGGGGTGACTGAAAAAATTGCTTATGAGCACTAATTCCACTAACACTCTTTGCCCATGATGCCTCTTAACCACCAAAGCAGCAAGAGATTTTTCCTGTTTTGGCAACAATTGACCTGAGGAGTACGGTGTTAAGATGATGTTGAAAGAGCTGTAAAAGCAGGGTTAACACACTTATGCCTCTGTTTGTGATACTTACGATACGTGAAACAAGAGGAAAAACAAAAAGCCTCCTGGAATCAATCTGAAAGGCTGCTGTAGCTGTGCTCCTCGTAAAGCATAGAAATGAGAGCACCGCTGGTAGTGTTGTAGAGCTTGTGAGTAGGGAATTCATATATAAAATTTTAAAATGGCAAAACCTTAACCTTCATGATAAAGACTAAATGAAAACTGTGAACCCACAAGACTACAATAAAACAGTTATGTATTTAATTCTTTTGTGTAAAAAAAAAAAAAGAAAAAAAAAAGAAAAAAAAAAGAAAAAAACCCCACACACCACTGTGTATTTCTGAAAGTACTAATTATTTTACCAGGTTGAATCACAGCTCAGATGTATCACTGTCATTAACCTCATTGTTAATTGTCTTTTCAATAAATTATCACTGGGTGTTCCTTACAGCCCTTTTAATGTAACATAAAAGAAAACGATCTATCAACTTTAAAGGCTTACGAATCTGGATCTTAACACACGGATGAGTGAAGCAGCCCTCAGGGGTTACAGCTAGCTGTTGAGTAAAATGTAATGGAATCAAAGACGTCTGTATTGCAACACGGAGAGAAGCAAAGTCTGCAATTGCCTAATGGCTATGGTCATCGCCAGCATCTGAGACCTGCCTCACACCCTGGGCTGCACAGGGAGAAGCAGGCTGTGGACCACAGGAGAATTTGAGCTTTTAATGGCAATAGACATATTGCACAAATGCCAGATTCCTGGTATACCTGTGTCCTAACCATCTCACCCATCTGCAATCTCACTATTCATCAGCCTGGATCTGCTGCTAAACAGCACCTCTTGCACCAAGCCCTACCTCCTTGAAAGCACCCTTACCGGCTCCCCCAAGAGATTCAGTCACCAGCAACATAGAGAAGTCCTGCAAACAAGGCTTTGAGATCTCCATGGAAGCAGCTGGACATGAGGAGATTTGATGCTCACAGAAGACCACCATTCTCCTAAATCCCATGGGACCCTCATGCTCTTCAGTCTTTCAACAGTATGTGGACTTTGCTAGGGTAGGGAGAAGGCTGTAAAGGGTAGCAGAAGGCCACTGCATACAGTGGATGCACACAGACAGTTTTAAGGCTCTCATTACCCTCCCTGCTAAAATTCCCAATAATGCCCAGTATCATATTATCTTTAAGTTCCTCAGTTTTGGAAGCTGCTACTTAGAGCACATTTAGATACTTGCTGATGATAGCAGGCAGCTAGGGGGAAAACAAACAACTGGAGTAATGGCAGGACAAACTTTATTTGCTTAGAGGTTTTGTGACAATCTGATTGTTGAAATCTTGCTCATACCACTTTTTTTTTCTGGTAAATGCAGCTACGCCAGACACCCTGTAGCTAAAATTATCATTTGATAAAAGTCCTTCACCCATTTTATAAGTCCACTTAGTCACAGGAAAGGAAAAAAAAAAAAAAAAAAAAAAAAAGGTAAGAATTACCTTACTTGGGAGGATGGGAGAGGAAATCTATGTCTTAAGAGAGGATCAAAAAGGATTCATATTTTAATTAGTCTCCTTAGCTCTGTCTCATGATAAACTGGTTTCTGAATGATTGGATGATTCTGCTCTCCTATTCCCTGTATGCCAAATCTCCTTTCTAATGTATTCATTTTTATTTTCAGTTTTATTTTGGAGCTATACATCTGTCCAATTTGATAAGCTATATCTTTTCTAAATCTGTTTTTCCCTTTATCCAAAAAAAGCTGGAAGACAAAAGCAAAAAATTATGTTAAGTGTGCAGACCTGCTGAATTCTGACTTTTTGAAGAGGGTGAGTACAAAGCAAAAAAACCCAAACAACCTCAACTTTTAAGGTAGACATTAAGTCCTCACTTAATCTAAAATTGTTTTCGAAATCTGGAACTCTTATTGCAAACCGTGCAGTAAAACCTCCTGTCCATCAAAACAGGCAGAGAATTTGTTTTGCCATACTCAGTATGAAATGTTCACCGGATCAGAATGGCAGAGATGGGATTTGGGCTCTGACCTCCTGAGGTTTTCGAAATAAAGCAGACTTGGGTCTGCCATATGGTTTTCACCAGGAAGATGCAACCAAGGAAATGCAGTCTTTTGAAAGAAATAGAGATGCAAGTTTCCAGCTATAATTAAATAATAGCCCACGGAACTTCTAATGAAACTGTACTCATTAGTGATGCAGCCAACTGAGGCAATTAAACTCTCTTACTATTCCGGTAGCTATAAGACTGATGATGGTGTTCTGTTTTCTTCCTTTTTTTATAATTTTGCCTTTAACAATTTTAGCAGCTGCAGTAACCAAACCCAGAAGAAACAGAGTTTTGTTGTTAGCTAATCAATTCTAGTTCGTGTTGCATAGAGCTTTTAATTATGCAAGA
The DNA here is from genome assembly GCA_024606505.1 of Aquila spilogaster. Classification (NCBI taxonomy): domain Eukaryota; kingdom Metazoa; phylum Chordata; class Aves; order Accipitriformes; family Accipitridae; genus Aquila; species Aquila spilogaster. Next base: position 21,254,397 of record JANHGO010000002.1, read on the forward strand.
TATTTTAATTCTTCACAAGGACACAACACTAAAAAAGAAAAGATAAAAGAAATAAATTATTTCTGGAACATAAAACTGACAAGACTCTAGGTGGCAAAAAGGGATAGCAATAAAAATGAGAAGTATTTTGAAATTGGTTTTTAGAAAGGTATTTGTTGATCCTGCGATAAATGAAAAAAGAAAAAGAATGTCTAACACTGATTTAATTTCTTTTTGGCAGTAGACTAAAACAAGTCTGCTTATTTTACTTTATGAAGAATAAAGGTGTAATAGCACGTGTTAAACAGGAAAAAAACCCTATAACTTTAGTAAGGTAAAATCATTACTATTGTTTGCAATATGACAGTGCACAGAAACCTGTAATGATGTCCCACCAGGTTCTGCCCTAGCAGATAGTAACAACCTTCATCAAGAATTTATAATCTGCGGAAGGAGGGAGGGAAGGAGGGTATTTATTGTCATCACTTTACAAAATAACAGCCAACAATCAATGATATTAAAGCTAATACTCTCAGAGATAAGTAGGCACTTAATTCCCATTGAATAAATTAAAATTGTTAGCTTAAGACTACATATGGTACATCTCTGACATGACTTGTCAAGTCTAAAGAGGAAAAGAATTAAGATCTCACTATGTTTTTCTCTTTTCCATCTATCATTCCAGAGCTCGAAGAATTTAGAGATGGAAATGCTCAGACTCTTTAACACAAAGTATCTTTAAAATATAATATTTTTACAAAAGAATCTTTTATAAAATGTATGTTGATATTATTTCATTAGACACTTTGCTATATTCAGCCATTTTAGGCAGAAAAACTACAAAAAAGCCCCAGAGTATGAAACTTCAAGAAATTATTAATTGCTAGTTTGTTGTTAACCGCACAACTTCTGCTCAAGTAGCAAGATATATGAAGATTGTGCTTAAGAGATACAAGGAAGAGGTACCCTACATTAAAGAAAAAAGCATGACAACTGAGTTTGCCAAGGAAAAATTGTTATGTTTGTTATCATGACATTTTCGTGCATCTCAGTTTACACAATGCATTAGTATTTAATATACCCTGTACAAGATAGAAATGTATTTTAAATTCAGATTGTCATTCAGAGAATGAGGAGTATATGATACTAAGAAAAAAAAATTGAAAATACCCAGAGATACATATGTAACTAGGCTAATTATAAATCTTATATTAAGATGTAGTATTGTTTGTTCCCTTCTTGAGGCTTCTGTGTACACAGATGCACAGATAGTCGGATGCCTCATTACATTATCTTGTCATCAAACTGAAGATGTTCACAGCAATTAAATAAGCAAGGCACCAGCTATGGGCAGAAAACAAAAGCTCAACAGCTGACTCTTGCATTCATATGATTAAGCAACCTGGAAGATTCAAAGGCTTATGCAAAACAAATTATTATCTTTAAGAGAAATAGTATCCTTTTGAGATGCTTTTTGTCTCTACTATCAAATGAAAAGATGATTTGAGGACTCATCAGACCATTGTTCCTTTATCCCATTCATACAGGGATGATATAAAGACCAAAAAGACAGAGACCACAATCTGACAAATTTTGCAAGATATGAAATGAACTATTTAAAAAATATTTCTGTTATTATTTACCCAGCTAGTAGGGGATCCCAGTGAATTTGTTCACATGCGAGGTCACTGAAGCACCCATGAAGATGCAAGAGCATATCTGAGGCAACAAAACCTGAGCATTTTCTGAATCAGAGAGAGAAAAAAAAGAGGTCTTGTTTAACTGGAGATGCATCTCTGGTATATTGCTACCAGCCAGAGGTGCCCACTGGAGCACTGCACCGGAGGATGGCAGCATGGCTATGCCAGTGCTCATGGCCATTACTGCTCTTCCAGTGCTGCACCACTGCAGCGGTGCCACATTGTCCATCCAAACTGGTCTCTCCTCCCTCTCCTGCACCATGCTCAAGCAATGGTCCCCATCAAGCTTCCAGCACTGGCATATCTGAAAATCCCCGGACTGTGACAGTGGACTAGCATTAAAGGTCTCTCCTCAGCTGTAAAATGGGATATTATCACTCTCCCCTATAGAACTTGGCTGTGCTGATACCACTGTGATAGGACAATGTATGAGAATATGGTATTTACAAGCATTGGGGCAACTTAAAACTACGTGGCCAGCTTAACTAAGGTAACAATATCTTCTCTCTTGGCATTAACAAATAAGTTTTTAGGCTTTTTTTCTGCCACTGTATTTATATTCTTTGTTAGTTTTAACAAAGAATTAGCATCCTTTGTTAGTTAAACATAAGTTTACTGCTCACTTTACATCTCTGAAAATAACAGCAGTACTTGGACTTCTTTTTTTTTAAATAAAATTCTTTTTTGAAAGGAAAGGGATCTTTTGTTATAAAGGAAAAAAATAAGCTTCAGTAATTTTACCACACTTCTGCAATATTCATTCTTTTTCTAAAATTTAAAATTATAATATATTATTCAATACTTTCATCGTTAGAAGTGCACAGAACAGACAGGTTTCCTGAAACCAACAGAGAGAGTCCATTTCAAGTGTTTTGCTGAACATGTTGGTTATAGCTTTATGTAAATTAATCAACAGGACAGATACTCTTTTTAGGTTTGGCCACATGTGTGTTTTGATTGAATTGCTTTTTAGAAGTAACAACGGAAAGCATATCATGTGAGATATAAGGCCTTTTTGAATAGCTTATACGTATCAGATCTGAAGTGTTTGCTAATCCAGATATAGACAGGCAAGTTCATTCACGCAAAACCACTTGCATTTTAAATACTTTTTTTTCCAAAGGGTCTGCACAATATGTGAATATTTCATATGTGAAGAGTGTGAATACTGAGCATTTAAAGCAGTAAGCATGGTACTATAATGTGCCTGAATCTGAACTGAATGTAGAGGGATGATTCAAACAATCAGCCCTGTGACTGTGCAGTAGATTAATTCCTCTGAAGCTCCTGGTACCTACCAACCACCACATATCCCTTATGAAAAATACATAAACCTGCCACCTCTGAATTTATACTTTATAATCTAAATGATGCTCAGAATAAGGCTGAAATAGTAATCCCCAAGAAAATACACAGCTGTGCACTTGTCTAAACAAGATAGGCGTGGAATGCCTTGGGGTAATTAAAAAACAGTGGGTTACCAGTGAATACATATGACAAGTAAGAAAATCCAGATCACAGGCTGCACCCTTAATGAAGACTCAACAAAATGGTAATGGCTTCTAAACTGCCTTTTTTCCCCAGCTTAGAAATGAGGTATTACTGAGAGAGAGTGGAGGTAAAAACAATATTGCCATCTTTTTTGCTGTGGATAAATAAAACAGTTCTGTTCCTGGTGTATAAATCCATTTAAGAAGCTAAAAAAGAAAAACAAAACCAGCCAAATAAATAATGGCAACAACCATGCCATAGATTAGAAGGAATAACAATAATAAACCCCAACCGGTCTCTGAGAAATCAAAAGCCAGAAAGAAGCAGAGCATGGCACACCCGCTCAGGGACCTGCAGCCTGCAATTGCGGGCAGTGCCTGAGAAGTGCAGAATTCACAACCCGGAGGAAAGAAGCGGCTGAAAAACACTTTTGCACTCCGCGAAGATCAAGGCTGCTCTGGAAGCTATTCTTTTTTAGGAAGCTTTTGAGGGCTTAGTCCCATCTACAAGTACCGTGGCAGGGCAGTCTATACGATACAGAGCTGCTCAACATCCTTGTACCAATGGCCAGACTTGCTGCTTGCAGTCTCTTGCCCATCTTCCCCCACCAGGGCTTGCCTGAATCTAAAACTGTGTGATATCACCTACAGCCACCTAGGTCTGACCTGCCACAAACAACACACTGAGGAATTTTGCTGGACATCACAGCAACATTTTCACAAGAGAAAATCCCAGAAAATGTCTGTGGCATAGGTAAAAATCTCATTTTTCATTCTACTCTGACATTGCCCCTGAATCACTTCTTCAACTTGAATACTTTTCATGTTTTAGTGTAAAAACAGCAACAGCAATGTTCATTCATCTGTCATGCAACATAATTGTAAATTTAGGATAAAGATATGAAACACACCATGTTTTGTTACATCTAATTAACACAGGGTAGTCTGAAAAGGCAGAGCAAACACACATGAAGCTTTCAGCAGCGGCTCTCTCTACACTGCTACTTTTATTTTGTAAAAATAAGCAGGAAGATAATTTATATCACATTATCTAGACATTTTAGATAAGTCTTCCTTATCACGAAAGGTAAGAGACCAACTCACCGTTCCTTAAGGTACTCTCTACCCTAAGGTAGAGAGCTACAATAAAAAGAGGAGAACGGGTAGGTGGAAACACGTAATTAAGTTCTCAGAGAGTTCTGATTGATAAAAATTACATTAGAAAAATTTCTTCATGCAATATTAAGCTGCTATTGCACACTGAATTGTCAGCTGCAGTAGATAGAATTATTTTCTATTGGCCATGGTTTTATTACAGAAATGACTTATTACTAAGGTGTTAAACAAACAGATCCAACAATGAACTGCAGTCTGGCATCTGATACCATGTTTTTCCAAGCCTTGGGATTATGAGCATTGAATAATAGCTTAATGCCATGGCATGATATGCCTGGATTTGCTACCGCTGTTTGGCTTTTAATTTAGTACATGCAGCTATACTGAATTTGTTTTCTAATCATAAAAATCAAGATGACATCTTGAAACCAAAGAAAGTCTCATTCTTTTCTTCCTATCTGATGCTAATAATACAAATTAGTAACAAAATCTAGGTTTTACTAACCTCTAAGTATTAGCATAATAATTAACTAATTGCTTTGATCAAATCTCAAAAACAGTGTAAAAGACATGACAAAAGAATGGGTAGGGTCTAGGTAGATATTGAAGAAGTTTAGCATGGACCTTGTTGTAGATAAAAGAAGAATATTCTAATAACAGCTTCAACTTTGGCATCTAAAAGCAGACAAATGTACACGCAGACCATGACACAACAAGGACTCCAGGAAGGCAAATACTTCAGCAGCAAAAGAGATCAATTATTTCCTCAAAGAACTTCATCAGCAAAAACCCCTGTCCCCACTGGAGTGCTTGGCCCCCTTCGCCACCATGCCACTCCTGACACGGAGCCACTGTGCTGCAGAACACTCCTTACGCAAATGTTTGCAAAACCAATAAATACATACAAACAGCACTGTGAACTCCTGATTCAAGAAGATACGTTAAGTTTTGCAGGATAACATGAGGCATCCTAGCATAGGAAGTGATTACGCACAAACCATCTAATATTAATAAAAAGCCTTTGATTCTCAGTGCTGTGGAAACTTAAGTGATCTTCCTGAGCAAATGGACTGCTATGGACAATAGCTACAACAACTCTTACAGAAGTGGGTCCCATTTGTTGTCAGGAATATTAGACTGGTAGAAATTACATTTGCACCAGTCAGGGATACTGAAAATAGTTTGAATTTAAATTATGGATTTGTTTGTAATCTAAAAGTAGTTTAATCTACAATTTAGGACTACAATGATAAGAGTTTATGATAAATTATCAGTAGTTTATTTCCATTAACATGATAACTAACTGATGTAAAGTTACTTTATTGTAGAACTATGCATACATAAATGCTTTATTTTAAGACCTAGACACTTTAGAGAGATTTGGGTCAGCTAATAACTTGAGCCAGAGTATGAGAGAAGTTTTACTCTACAATTACCAAGCGACTTAAAGCTATTTCTTTTCTTATTATAGCCTGAAATTTCCTACCTATCATTTCTTTTCCTGTTGCCCTAAATTCTGATAATTTAAATTTCTCTTCAGTTTTAATTAAGCCACCCTAAGGCTTATAAACTCTGAAAGTTTTTACATTTCATTTTTTTAATAATTAAAACTGCTTCAATTTATTTCAAAGGCCTGATGTTTAAACAGGGAACATTTTCATAAACCCGCAGCTCTGCTTGTAATAAGGAATATATTTGTGGAATGAACTGTTCATTGCACCACTCTTTCAATTCCTTGGATCAAAGTCAATTAATGTGTGTTCACAGCTTGAAAAGTGCTGTAATGCAAGGCATACTTGTACTAATGTAAGTGTGTTAACCTTTCTGGAAGCTAAAACAAAACTGTGGACCTGATCTGGTATCTTCACACCTAGTGTATGCAGAGTTAAAATAGCTTCTCTAACCGTACATCATACCAGTAAATATTGCATAAGAGGACTTGGAAATCTTATAAAACTGATTTAGGAAAAAGTTTCAGATGGTAAATGGAAGCTTCCAGCCTTAAAAAGGGAAGTGACTTTTTACCTCTGATTCTTAGAAAATAAACTTTTCTAAATTTTACTCTATCTTTTCATAGTCCTGACTCAACTCTTTGTTTGCCATTCACAGCAAAATGGTTGTTTTAGAAAAATCCACATTTCCCCTGTTATTTTTTCACACTGACATACCCTAAACAGGAATCAAACACTGAGAAAAGGGAAGCACAAAAGGAAAACAAGAAATTAAAAAAAAATTATAAACCACAAAGTCCATTGTCTCTACGTTAACAAGAAGCTGTTTCAGAATCTGACCAGCAGCTTTCAAATGCTTTTTGAACAGAGCATAAGGAGTCTATATATAACCCTGAAATCTTTGCATTGGAGGTGCTGCACCATGCAAATGTGGCCATGCTGTTTTCAGATGTAACCAGGCAAATCTATATGGGTTCACTGTCATCTGCCAATCTTAGCACCGGGACCTATATACCTCTCCATTTTTGTGTAGCCATACTAGAAGAATTAAGAAAAGTCTTAGAAAAATACCTTGCAGGACAATTTGACATTTCTTCAGTTTTTCAGAAATTCTGTATAAAAGTAACAGCTGCTTCCACAGGAAATCTCACTGCTCTGAAACGCACTGTAATATTGACAACAGCTTTCAAGCAGGAGATGTAATCTTGACACACTCTCTTTACCTGGCTTCCTCTGTTCATGTACATCTATTAATTCCAAAGTGTTGGCAGAACCAAATGCCAAGCAGACTACAAGAGATGGCAAACACAAAAGTAGACAGAAATGACCTTGCCATCAGTGAGAGGTAGGAAAAAAGAATACCCAAAATAAGGTGGCAAGTTTTCAGCTTGGTGGCTGAAACAAAGAAGTATTTACATCGGCTCAGTCTATCTTAAAGGAAATGTTTTAAGGAAGTTGAATTAAATATCAACTTGTTGAAATGAAATATTTTGACTCAGCCAGTACAATTAAAAGGAGATTCAGGCACCACAAATCCAACCAGGCAGAATCCAGAACAGGTTACATGGTATTCTAGGTCCCATTCCCTCAGCTGCCAAACAATTTTCATTTACTAATTTCATACTTTGAGCTAATGTGTGGTGGAGAGGATCACAACCTCAACAGTACATGGGTTGGGTGTCAGTCCTGAATCAGGCCTCAGATACTCTTAGTTAAGGTCCATACGATGTTTGTGTCCAGCATCTACGTCACTTTGCACACCAATGGCCCCCAGTATTGCTTTGGGTTTTAATTTGCATGCAACAATATTTCTGAAACATTTTCCCAAAGGTTTTGTAAATTAAAAATAAACAGGATTCTTAGTATTCCCATCTTTTGACAAGATTAGAAATACTTTAACAGCTTTTCCGTATGCCCAATCTGAAAATTCATAGGAAAGCAAGGAAACAAATAACAGATAAGAAATATACAGAAGGACCTGGCTAATATTCTGGAGAGAATTTAGAATTTCTCTCACCACACATTGTCAAAGTTTCCTCCACAACTGATCAATTCAATAAGGTCATCTTATGAAATAAAATACATTACAAAGTTCAGGATCACAAGAACCAAGGGAAGAATTTTGCTGGCTGAAATTGTCACACAGCAGAGCAAGCTCCCAGTCACCAGGTGATTAATCCTGCACCTGGCCACCTTTAGGAAATACCAAAAGAACCTCTTGCTTTGGAAAAGCTTCTACACCAAAAAGCAAGCCCCTTTCTGCCCTGCACACCTAAGAGCAGAAAGAAAGGGATATGATACAGCCTTAAATACTAAAAATATAACTCTCCCCTAAGCTTTTAGCACAAGACGGTGGAGCATCGCAACTGCACAGAATCTACCCTTGACTTTGCCTTGTTCCTTGCACTTGCACTCAGTCTCAGCATTTACTCTTCTGCACTAGCCCGTAGGCATATAGCCTGCCCTGGCATCTCACTGTAGATGACTAAGATGTTCAGACAAAAAGACAAAATGAGACAGTTTCCTTCTCTTTCCCTCACCATACCAGCACATTCCCAGCAACAGATTTCTATAAAGAAAGCAGCAAAAAGAGGAAGAACATCTATCTTGGTGACATGAGTGATTTATAGCCCCAAGGATGGATAAAATGATCCATGACTAGAAGTCAGTGTTTTTATTAGAAATTATGATTCCCAGTCATGGTGCTTTTTAGTTATGTGCATAATTAATGTTAGCTCGTGAAAGCTGCCAATGACGCTCATCACCAGTGGATGTTCTTATAATATATGTGTGGATTTGAATGCATGATGAAGTTTTTCTGTCTTTTGGGATTCAAAACAGAAGTTTGTGAATAATGCAAGACTGAAAACGAACAATAACAAAGAAACTGCTATTTGCCCAGCAAACAGTAGAGACAAGAGCATAGAATACAAAGTAAAGTAACCAAAACAGGCCCAGACTTCCCTGTAAAAAACAGAATTGTGTAAAGATCTGTTTGGTTTTTACTTAGAAAATATCTGCAAATAAGAAATTCACAACTACTTTACTGACAGCTTTGGAAACAGCAAATTCTTTGTTTACCCACTCATCAAAATTGACAGAGGCAACAGTGGAAGTCTTCACTACAGAGCTCTATCTGAAACTATGGCCTCGAGAGAGCATCTCTACTGCTGGGAAAGAAGTCAGTCTGCGGACTGCAGTTACCTTCTTTTCAGAGCTCAGCGTGACATCCATTTGACTTTTGGTGGTGTGGTTTGGATCTAAACAGCTGTCAGTTAGCTGAACCCATCTTATGCCCAGCCTTCAACACTGTATATATAAATCCAGTTATGTATGTTATCCTGTTTATCATTGGGTTGTAAACAAGGCTGGTGATTTCAGAGGATGTATGTGCATGCATAATGTGAAGACTAAAGACTTGCATACTCAACCACCAGTTGCAACAGAAATATTTATACTGGGAACACTACCCAATTTATATTACTGCAGTAGCATTATACTGTTTTAATTACTTCCTGAATCACATTGCTATAGTCTAGAACAAGCATTTTGCCTTTGCCTTCCTCTCAAAAAACACTTCAACATGCAAAGTAGCCTTTTTCCTGGCTACTTCAGTTTCCTCTGAATTTCTTTTTATTATTACAAATACCAAACAAAAACAAGCAATACTAATACTCCAAGAGGAGAAACACTGTCAGTGGTTATGTTTCCAAGTAGTATTTCTTTTCATTCTGCATAGACCATCGCCTTTTGCATTTATCAAAATATTTACTTATGGGAATGGCTTTACTCAGTGCCTTGTGGATCACCAATTATACATTAAAGAACAAGGTCATAAAATATTGATAAAATCATTAAGTACAGTTTTATCCATTTACCATGGCTAAAAACACATGCTGCAATCTTAATTTGATTCCCAAGGAAATAAATTATTTCCAGAACAGCATTTAATTGCTAGAACACTTCAAAAAATGAAAGAAAAAGAGTACCTTTCCCCAATTTCAACTTTCTGTTCGTGTATTTGCCTCACCAGTATACTCTGGTGATCTGAATTAAATGTCCCAGACCTCGAGTTTTGTAGGCGTGCTGTATTCCTGAAGTAACACAGACCACAAATGGAGTTGCAGCTCCTCAGAAGTAACAGTAATTAGGCTCTTTACCAAATTAGAAAGCACTGTGTTGAATTTTTCTCTTGATGTTCTCAAATGTTATCCCTCTAGTCATCATATCAGACAAATAATTGAGGTAATGTTTCCGTGAGGCCAGATATGAAATACTAATTTAGTTCTTTAGACAAAGGTCATAATTTGTTTTCAGAAAGTTACTCCAGTACCTTTCTTTCTAGACAAAACAGTTTCTCGTTTTTCCAGCAACCAATCTAAATCTGCAATATGCATGGAACATCACCAAACAGAACCACCAATATAAGACAGAAAGAGGAAGGCAAAAGCAGGATGCAATTCCCTTTCTCCCCATGCAAATGTGTACGAGTTATTGCTGGCAGAAGATCACCGTTTGTCCTGGGTGCCAAGAGCTGTAGTGTGTGCTGATGTGGGAACAGGCATTGCGTGGTCTAGGATGGAGATCTGGGCCATTTCCCAGAGAAATGAAGGATAAAATTCTTATTCTTACACAGAGGAACTATTACTTGAGAAGAGAAGCCAGTGGATTTAGGAGCAGAGCTGGCTGCAGGCTCTGTTGATACTGGTTTTGACATCATTATGGGACACCACTTTTCCATACATACAAGAAGTCTTCCCCAAGCCCAGCACTTAATTAAAAAATGAAAAAAGTTTTTATCCCACACCTCCCATATCCAGATAAAAACAATAGCATTAACTAATTTGACAAAATTTGGAGTAAAATCCAAGAAAAGGCATAGCAAAAGTTTAGTCCAAAGAAGCATCTTTCCCCTGCCTCAGCTGTGCCAGCGCAGAAGCGCAGTTGCAGAAGGAACACAGACCCTCTCCCAGCGCACACGTCCGCAGAGCCCGCAAGCAAGGGCAGACAGGAAGCATCGGGCATCCACACACTTCAAATGTGTTACCCCACGCAGCTTGGTGAAAGCTTGCAGGAGTCGTCTATGCAAGCATAACCTTTTCTATCTGTATAATTTATTACTTGGGTTGTTTTCTAACCTCATTTTAAATCCAATTGGAGACTATCAGCAAAATTGACTAGCAGATACTTTGTTCCCCCGTTGTACTGAAGTTGTTTTTCTCAGTTGGTTTTCAGAGCTCATACTGAGTTGTTAATAAGCTGTCAATTATTTGTGCAAATTGGGAGGCAGGCACTGAAAAGTAGCTGCACTCTGAAAGAAACATATTCCCTCAAATCTTGTGAAATGCAACACTACTTTTAAGGATTCTCTTTACTTACGAATATTCATAAATATCAGTCTAAAAGCTACTTTATGTAAGATAGCTGACCATTTAAAATGGGTCCACTGTAGGAAAAAAAGAAAAAAAAAAAAAAGACAGCAAAATACTTTATTAAATACAGAGACCTAATTCAGCAGCTACAGTCATAGCAATATTTTGAAGGGGAACAATGAAAATGTCACTCTTCTGCTGAAGAAAGCACCATACTGCAATCACAGTTCACATCACCACTAATGGCAACCTGTTTGCCGAGTTTGGTTTTCATAAACAATACTCGGTATATCTTTTTCTTCTTAAAGGAGCTTCCTATTTCTGCCTCTTGTTCTTGACCCCACATGTAAAGTGTCCAATTGCTCAGCTGGTGCTCAGCCACACAAACAGCTGCTTGACTTTTAGTACAACTGATGGAAACGTATTGTTGGTGGCAAAGGTAGAAAGGAGGATGGCCAGGAAACCTAAGAACCTGCTAGAGCAGATGGAAGTGAAACTTGCTCCATCAGTGTTGGAAACACCATAGAGTTCCTATCTCTCTCTCCCTGCCACTTTATCCTCTGCTACTCATTTCCACCCCGCAGTTATGTGAATACTAATTGTGTGTGGCTACATTCTGAGAGCCTGGAAACCTCTGATGTGAAAAATGAGAACAATAATAATTTTCTAACCATCTTTTTTCATCTCGATCACCAGTTGCACTTACAAGACGAAATTAGTAATTTTAATCACGGTGAAACAACTTTTAAATCACCCTTTCCAAGAAAAAAAAAATGAAGACATTTTAAGTTTTAATTATGCAAAGGGTTACTCTTAAGAGGATACAGCAGGATATTTCACATGCTTAAGTTTAATCACATGCATAAGTCATTACAGACTCAGCGACTGGTATTTTTGCTGGGAGTCCCCGCATTTTCCCATTAAGGGAGGACTGCTTCCCTTTGACAGACCTCCTGACTCTCATGTTCTGAGAAACCCGGATTCACACTGAGCAGACATAGGTATCCAAAAAGCTGCACTGATCTCCAGTGAAATATTAGGGCTTTCCTAGCAAGAGGGGAAATTAGGTGACCAGGTGCTTGGTCCACCAGAGGGTACAAATTGAAGGTGGAATATAGAGGCTGAGGTGAAAAAGGTTACAAACCCCTGAGCATTATAAGAATTAAAACTGCTGGGGTTTTCCCCCCATTCTGCTTCAGGCATCAGTACTGACTGAAAAACTCTTTTTGATGCAAACTTTGTAAAAATGTCTAAAAATTATGATTTATGAGATTTTGCTAATCTTTTAATAATGAAAATAAGGACCGTTCACAATATAGGCAGTGAATAGGGTCATCTATATGGCCACAGAGAGCAGGGAAGGTTTTACTTTTATTCTGATTGCACAGAAAGTAAAAGGGCTATCCGAGTCTGCTCCGCTGAAGTTGAGATATAGACAAGAGATTATACAGCACCATTTTATCTACACATCTTTTCACCCAGCTACATGCATGTGTGCTACAGGGTAACATATAAGCAACACCCTCCACCATCTGTTTGACTGGAGCACAGACCCTTGCACCAGATGCCAGTCTGAATTTAAGTCAGCTAGGTGGTGAACAGAAGTTGTTGCCATGAGCTGTCCAGGCTTTACATCAGTCTCGTTATAATGCCCTGTTACTAGAGTTCCAGCTCTCCTGCTGCTAATCTGTATCCTTGCTAAGCAGAGCAGAGGCCAAGGCTCAGGTAGGAGGATTCGCTGCATACCCATCCCTGCCTCGCGAGATGCTCCAGGTTAGTGGTGAGGGAGGAGCCTAACCGACTGAACAGCTGCTACACATTTCACCTAGTCTAAAAACCAAAGAATTTCAGTCTCTATTTCTACCTCTCTTTCCATTACCTTTCACAAACAAGTTCACTTAAGGAGGAGACACAAAATGAATAATGTCTTTTTATTTCAGGAAGATTTATTTCACTGACATCTGTGGAAATCATCTGTTTAGGATGGCACGATTAAAGCTTTCAGGTTGCTGGAGTGAGGCCAATGGCAATTCTGTAAGCCTATGGCCTGCTACAAAAATTCAAGTACAAAAATACCCCAACCCAACAAAACCCCATTAACCTAAGAAGTGTAAGGACTGATGGATCTTCTACTGAGTTAGAAGTACAATGTTCTTAATTCATATTAGCAGTGAAACTTAGAAGTGCAAACATAACATCGTCACAAGACCAGTAATGTGAACAATGGATGAGGGAGCTGATGGATCAACTATTCTTTGTTATTGCTCTTACATCAATAAAGGAGTTATTACTATGTTACCTGTATCGCAGTCAGACCCAGAGGTCTCAGGTGACATAACTGAAGGCAAAGTAACTTGCCTATGGCAAACAGATGATGAACAGAATTAAAATCGAGGTCTCCTGAGTCTCAGACCAGATCCTTATAATCACTGCTTTCTTCTGATACCATCTGTAACGCTTAAGAAGCCACTTTCACTGGGAAAAACATTACAATAAACGAAGGCAAGCTATTATAAATTAATTCCAGGAATTTTAGCTTTTTCCTAGGTTTAGTAAACTTTTCTGAAACTGAACTTGGATATGTAGGGGGAAAATAGCACTTTCCCTTTGTGTTATAGAAACATCATCTGGCAATGGAACATTTATTTAAACAATAGACACTAACAGTGCTGCCTCAGAAATCTGCACATTTAAACTGACTATCCATCAACTAAGTTTCCTGTCTAAAAAAAATATATATATATATATTATATATTCCCAGAAGTTTTTAAATAATGGGCTGTACAAAGACATCTTTGAAACGAAAATACGACAGGAAATTTGCCTGTAAAAAGAATGCCATCCATCTGATGGAAACGTGAAAAATAAACCCACATGATATTTTTTGCAATCTGAAAATCAGCAGTGATGAAAAAATTGCTGCATTGTTAGCTGCATTTTAAATGAGTTTCCTAATTATATTTTCCATAATAAAATGAGCATAGATGCTCATTCAAGCAGACTTAAGACACAAAAATGTTCTCTAAAATATTTTTATCTTTTTCCTTTAAAAAAGCCTAACATCAAATAACCCACCACTCCTATTTTTCCTTCTTCAGCAAAACATCCATCAAAAACCTGTACCATACAGACCACAAACTAAACACATTATAGGAACCGAGGTGTCAAGAGTATATGCAACATCCTCCAAGACACTGAGAATAGAATTTAATGCTCCATTCCTAATATTAATAGTAATCTAAATATTCAGCTCTAGCACTTACATAGCATTTTATTTCTCAAAGCAACTAAGATGAAGGTATCTCAGGATCTATTAACACTGAAAAGTATTTTTCTGATCCCAAGATAGATAAGGTCTGAATACTGATGCATTCTGTTGCATAGACTTTCCACATTTATTACGTTGACAGGGATGAACTGAAATTAAAGCAGTATAAAACCACAGCTATTAAAGCCGAAGCACTTAAAGGCAAACAAACGTTCTCCTTACATGTCATCTTGCATTTAGGACTATAGTCTTGGCCTCACTGAAGCCACTATTTCCTCCAAGGTATTAACAAATGCATCTGCATTTTAATTCTCTACTAGCAAGAATCAAAATACGGAAATCAAGAGTAAAGATATAGAAGAGTAACTCATAGCAGTTGGCATCTTTCCATTAACTTGACTGGATGCCAGCGAGAGAAATTCTGCTGTCAGTTATCATAGCATAAGAAGAGGAAAAAATCTGCCTAATATTATTCTAAGTGTACAGCAGTGTATATCCAGGAATGGAGCCCGAAATACTATTTCCTCAAAAATGCCTCATGATGAAAAAGTTTCTTTTCTACTACATGAACACTTCAGTTCAGTGAGGTATTTCTAGGTAAATTACACTGCACACACACAGAACTGAGCCTGATGACTTTCTGTGGAAAAAGAATTCAGTGCGAATTTCAGTAGGAAGTTGATTAAATTACCATGTGCTTTTAATGCTATTTAAGAAAAACACACACACAGGCTATTTCATGGCCTCTAAAACAAAGTACATGCCTACAACTCTAGCATAGGCAAATCAAACAGGCAAGAAAAAGGAGAAATGCCATGAAGATATATTTTTTAAATGTTAAGTATTATGAGCCTTCTTTTGTACGGCAAATAAACTTTATTCTGCAATCAACTACAACTGCTTTTATTCTGTGAATAATGGGCACAATTAAACAAAGCAGCTGGCATAGTAGATTTGACCTTTGAAAACCAAACTCTGCATTTTTCCTCCAACAGTTTATACGATTTCTGTAGCCTTTGGAAAGCATCAAACTCAGAACGCAGCTAGTTGTACAGTTCTCATAAAGAGCTCACTATCACAACACAGTGTTGCTCTGCATTTGTTTAGGAAGCCTCTGTTCCCCTGTAGACCCTCCTGTGGACCAAGATTTAATCTGTCCACCCTCATGGTGGCATCTCACTTATCTGTGTTTCCACCTTCACACACCCACATGGCAACAAAGTGTCATAAGCCACACACAAGATATGTCTTTGTGGAAGTGTGGTAAAAAAAAAAACCTATAAAAAAAAATCAATTCAAAGTCATAAATCTCTGTCTAAAATGAAACAGATATCCCTGCTACATTGTTTTCAACATGATCTCATTAGATTAATACTAAAGATTTAACATGTATTTATGTAAAAATTATTCCCTGCCTGTTATATTTAACTATATTGTGTCTGCGTGGCAAGGTTTTGGTAGCGGGGAGGGGCTACAGGGGTGGCTTCTGTAAGAAGCTGCTGGAAGCTTCCCCCATGTCTGATAAAGCCAATGCCAGCCGGCTCCAAAACAGACCCGCCGCTGGCCAAGGCCAAGCCCATCAGCAAAGGTGGTAGTGCGCACCTCTGGGATAACAGATTTAAGAAGGGAAAAAAAAAAGTTGCAGGGCACACAGAAACAGCAGCCAGAGAGAGGAGTGAGAACATGTGAGAGAAACAGCCCTGCAGACCCCCAGGTCAGTGAAGA
>JANHGO010000002.1:21270597-21283385 GCA_024606505.1 Aquila spilogaster
CCCTCCCTCCACACACACACCAAGGTCTAACAAGGGATGGACAGTGGATGCTAGATGACATCAAAGATTGCCAAATAAGGCTATATCTGTTAGGCAATCTTTGGGGGTGGATAGGATAATGAATTTGGGAATGTAATGATATGTAATATAATATAATCAACGATCAACTTTGGAGCATTCTTGGAGAGTTATCCCAGTGCTATCCAAGCACTGCCAATAAAGAATACCTTGCTTAACAATAATGAAACTTTGCTGTTAAGTTTCTACACATCAATTTCTTTAAATGACAGGAAGAAGGAAAATTAGGGTATTTTCACCAGGTGCTGCACTATCAAGTACTAAGAGAGGATAGAATACAAGGTGAAGCGATAAGGGTTAGAAATCTCAGGAGGTTAGATTATAATAAATTAAAACGGCTGGATTTCTTTTTATTTTTTAATTTAGTACTCATCCCTGAATGAGAATAAAACCTCCGATTTTTTTAATCCAAATTTATAAGGAATTCTGAAAATTATTGATGAGATTTTGGTAATCTTTTAATGGGGCAAATAAGGAGAGTTCCCAGTGTTGGCAGTGAGTAGGGCCATCTGTATATGTCTAGGAGGAGCAGGAAAGGTTTAATTTTTATTCTGATTACAAAGGAAGTAAAAAGGGCTACTTGAGTCCACCCCACTGACATTTAGAGACAAGTAAGAGACTATGTAGCATCATTTCCTTCACACATCTTTTTACCCAGATACGTGTATGGGCAATGCAGAAGTAATACACAACAGCACCTGCTTGACCAGGGCACGGACCCTACACCAGATGCCACTCAGAATTTAAGTCAGCTAGGTAGCAAGCAGGAGCTGGTGCCATGAGCTGTTCGGCTGTACATTTGTCTTGCTGTACATGAAGGCTCCAGCTCTCCTGCCAATAATTCCTGCATAAGCAGAGCAGAGGCCAAGGACCAGGTGCTCCACCCCTTGCAAGGGGCTCCAGGTTAGTGCTGGAGGAGAAGCCCAACACCCTTTGATTGAGCAGCTGCTACACTTGTTCCACCTAGTCTCTAAAAAACAGTTAACTTCATTCTCCAGTTCTAACTCCCTACTCAGTACCTTTCACAAAAAGCTCACTCGAGGAGACATGAACTAAATGCCCCTTTATATCAGGAAGATTTATTTCAGCAACATCTACTGAAATTTTCTGTTTAGGAATACAGACCCTCCACCCAAAGGCATGAATAAAGCTTTCAGGATGCTGAAATGGGGTCAAGTGCAACATTGCAACAAAACCTGAAATATCAAAAAGCAAAAAAAAGAAGCAAACATACAAGTTAAGTGTATAGACCAGCTACTGACTTAAAAGTACAATGGCGTTAATTCATACTGGGAGAGAAACTTAGGGATGTAAGCATACAGTTGTAAAAGAAGCAGTAATGCGCACAGTGCACGAAAGAGCTGAAGGATAAACTACATTTCTTTATTGCTATTAAATCATTACGAAAGTTATTACCACCTTATCTGTATCACAATCAGACCCAGAGGTCTCAGGTGACAAAACTGGAAGCAAAGTAACTTGCCTATGGGCAAACAGATGATGAACGGAATTAAAATCCAGATCTCCCGAGTCTCAGACATATCCTTATAATTACTGTTTTTCTGCTGATACCATCTGTAATGCTTAAAAAGTCACTTCCACTGGGGAAAGCATTACAATGAAAGAAGGTAGGTTATTATAAATTAATTTCAGGGATTTTAGCATTTTTCTGGATTTGGTAAATTTTCCTGACGCTGAACATAGATATTTAGGGGGAAAAATGACACTTCCCGTGTGCATTATAGAAACAGCATCTGGCAGTGTAACACTCAAAGGAAAGAACAGACACTAGCAGCACCGTCTCAGAAACCTGAACATTTAAACTGACTACAGACCTACTAAGTTTCCCCAAACTTTTTAATTAACAGGCTACACAAAGACAAATTTGAAGTGATAATACATCAGAAAAATGTGCCTGTAAGAGTATTTCTCTCCTGATGGAAATATGCAAAAAAAGTCACGTGGGTCTATTTTTCAATCTCTTTTACAGTGCTTTAGATGTTTCACAACTCTATTTTCCATTGCAAAATGCACACAGATGCTCATGTAAGACAAAAATATTCTCTAAAATACTTAAATATATCAAAATAAACCACCACAACTAGTTTTCTTTGTTCAATGAAACATATGTCACAGTGTGCTATATTGACAGCAGCTAATACATTATAGGAACTGAAGAATCAAGAGGATGTGCAGCATCCTCCAAGACACTGAAAACATAATTTTGTGTTCAGTTGCTAATGTTAATAATAGTCTATTCAGCTTTAGCACTTACTCAGCACTTCATTTCTCAAAACCACTAAGATGACGGTATCTCAGGATCTATTAAAACCTAAAAGCATTTTTCTGATCCCAAGATAGATGAAGTGTGACTGCTGATGTGCTCTGTTGTATGGACTTCCTCATCCATAACGCTGACAGAGATGGGCTGACATTTGAGCAATACAAAAACAGAGCTATTAGAACTGAAACATTTGAAACAAAAGGCAAACAAATTTTCTCCTTGTATGTCATCCTGAATTTAGGAGTACAGTCTTGGCCTCACTGAAGTCAGAATTTCGAGTTTACTGCAGTATAACCAGGACTGGAGCACAGAATATTATTTCTTCAAACATGCCTCACTATGAAAAGGTTCCTCCTCTACCACATGGATTCCTAAATTCACTGCAGTATTTCTAAGTGAATTACACAGCACACAGAGAACTGAGCTTGAAGACTCCCTGTGGAAAAGGTAGCCAGAGTGCATTCCAGTAGGAAGGTGATTAAATTCCCTGTTTGCCTTTAACACTGTTTAAGAAAAACACACACACAGTGAATGGCTGATTTCATGACCTCTAACCAGAAGTACATACCTACAAGTTTTGCATGGACATATCAGACAATGAATGAAAGGGACAAGTCACAGAGTTGATTATTTTTTAAATGTTAAGAGCTATGAGCCTTTTGTAACTCAAATAAACTTCATCATACAGAGTTCATTGCATTATGCCGCAATCAACTATGACTAATTTTATTCTGTGAATAATGAGCAGAATTAAACAAAGCAGCTGGTATAGTGGATTTGACCTTTGAAAACCAAACTCCATATATTCTCCTAAACAGTTGATGTTATTTTATTTTGGTAACCTTTGGAAAGAAGCCCACTCAGCATCATGACAGTAGTATAGTTCTCACAGAGATCTCATTGGCCCGATCCAGTGCCACTGCTTGAGTTTAGGAAACCTCTGTGCCCACTGCCCCTCCTGTAGACCAAGATTTAATCTGTCTCCCTCACAGTTGCATGTCCACCTGTGTATGTTTCCACCTTTGCACACTCACATGGCATAAAAGCGTCAGAAGTGTCATGTACAGAATTTGTCTCTGTGAGAGTGTGCTAAAGTTCAACACTAAGTCAGAAACTCCTATCTGAAATGCAACCGAAAGTGATATCTCTGCTACATTCTACTCAACAAGAGCTCATTATACTAAAGATTTAACATTTACATAAAAACTGACTGCTTATAAAATAAATATAAAATAAATAAATGAAAATATAAATAAATATAAAATAAAAATAAAATACTAAACGTCAAAATTTTGTCCCATGGTGCCCATGATACAGCTTGAGGAGTTGTGTAAAAGTCCAGCAGGACACATATTCCTCTCATGGGCAGTAGAGTACTTTATTTCTAAGTTGCACTGTGCCCATCAGCAGAGCTGGGGAAAAGCCTGACTGCCTGCTCTCCCAGTGCTAAGGGATGCTTGGTTATGTTGCTACCAACATCCCTCTGTATCCCTCACAAATATACAGAGCACAATCAATAGTCAGCTCAAGGTTCTTTATCAGAATAGGTTAAAGCACAGGACCAGAACTGTGTTTCTCCTGTGAAGGAGACAATCTTAGCCAGGGTTCGTGGGTCACAAAGTAGTCCTGGAGCTTTGGATCCCTGTGGTACCCAACAAAGAGCAGGAAAGAGTGACTGTACTGAAAAAGCCTTCTGCTGCAGCCACCTCTGTTCATCACAAAGCACAAAAGTTAGAGAGATGGATCTGCAGCGTTGAGGCACAGGCAAAATATTGGAGCATCCATTTTGCTGTCTCCAGCAACCCGCCACTCCAGCCAACTGTCTGTCTCCCTAGTCCTGACTGCAGAAATTGCATAAACCCTTTGCATCAGAACTGCATCCTTTTTATAGCAAAAAGTGCTGGTTCTTACGTTTGTCATAAAAGCAGGTGTGCTAAACTGAGTGTAGTACCTTCTTCTGTCTGCCAGCCAGGAGGTGCTAACCTCATGCCAAACAAAGATACCATCTACACCAGAGTAGTATTTTAAAATATGTGGAAGTGACATTCTTACTATTATTTTTATCTTTTATGACAGGAAGATCTTTAATATAAAGGTAAAATTCCATTTTAAGAAATCAATACTCTTAAATAACTAAGATTTCAGGTCTTTCAATCACAACGCAAAATAACCTACCATTAACTTCACAAATGAGAATCAAGTTAAAAGGCTTCTAGCAAATTACCAGTGAATCACCAAAATTTGCTTCAGGCAGAGATATTATTCCTAAATTGTTGCCAGTGATATATAGCTTTAGCATTTTTTATTGCTAATTTGCACTGGTTTCTCATACTCTTCTTCTAACCAATCATTACAGAAGCCAGATAATTTGTACTGCTGCCAATAGCTGTCTCAAGGTAAAGCTGTTTAGGTTGACCAAGAAGAATGCACATCAAGAGTAAGCCTTCTAAAAGAAATCCAAATTAAAGCGCTACTGTCAAAAAGAAATATTTAGAGAGAGAAATAGCAATCACTCAACAGGATCGAAAGTTATGCTCTGAAATACCTGGTTCCAAAATAAAGGCTCTCACAAATAAAATGCTGTCTTAATAACATACTGTTAAGGACAGCCTTTCCTGCTTCTTAAAAATCCATTCACTTTATTGTATGTCATAAAAAACATACTGGGCCAAGCTGTACTTGGAAGCATTGCAAACATTCCCACAGGCATCCAAAAGAACTTAATTGTATTACAATGGACAATATAAAAAAATTTACACATGCACTGAGATTTCTCATGCGGCTTCAATATTTGATCAGGTATACAGCACATCCTAAATATTAAATATGCTGATCGGTTATATAACAGGCAGTGGTAAATAAGAATAATTTATGAATAGCAAAAAAAATGATTTAAACAAAAATTAATAAAATCACAAGTTAAGATGGATTGGTCACAAGTGATACTCAATTCATCTTTAATATGTGTTTTCATATTTTTCTTTGACTACAGTATATTTTTCCTTAATCTAATCTTTCCATTATGTAAGTCTAAAGAATGTTCTCAAACTTGTAAAGATATACACAAGTATAGAAATTCTATTCAGTCTGAATTGAAAAACAGACAATTATGTCACCTCCATTTTTATATCCTTAAAAGCTAGGCTACAAAAATAAAGAGATAAGAAGAATCAATATCCCACTCAAGTGATACATAAATCTGAGTAACACCAAATACTGGAAGCCTGTATTTACAAATGACTTACCTCAATAGCAAAGTATAAATTATAAAGTGCAAATAGCTCTAAAGAAGTGTTCAGAAGAACTTCATGAAGAAAAATAGGAAAAAAAAGTGGATCAGGGAATGAAAATAAGTAACCAAATTCAGCTTATTGCTTTAACTTACAAATCATCTCTTTTAAGAAAGAATTATCATGAGCCATTTAGCATAAATACCTGAACCTTCAGTTCACATAGAAAGTAATGAAGTCTGTTAAAGTTTTACTATGTGTTGCTCAGTCATAAATTACTATTAATTTTGCCCCCTAGTTTACATTTGTTTTCCTTAACTACTGGGTATTCATCTAATTATTTCAAACTGTCTCACAGAAAACTAATAGCAACAATAAGGAACTGAAACTGCACCCACTTTACCTGCACTAATACATACAAGTGTTGTCCTCTGGGAGGCTTCTAATTAGCAATTGAATAACCGCACAGGTTCCAAGCATCTAATTGGTTTGGGTTTACTGAATAGTAAAAGAATGAGGGGCTGAGGTTGTTTTCATCTGAGCTGCCTGTATGCCAAATGTACTAAGGCTGCCCCCACCAAACACCAGACAAAAACGCCCTCTTTTCTTAAATGACCTTTTCCAGACAGGGAAGTTAAAAGGTATAAAGGACTCACAGAGGCAGAGATACTTAGCAAGTGGAGGTACGAGACAGGTTCAAACTACTGAGGGCCTTTGGAAACCTTCAGTGAAATTATAAAGGGTGTATAAAACAATCAATCAGCGTTTGGTCTCCAGATTAGAATTCATTTCTACATTTCTAACCTAGACATATCTTTCTTTCCCTTGGGGCTACTCCAGAGGGAATTATTTGATGTTAAGTGTTCTGTATATTGATGGAGGAACTATTTCTAAAAGGTTTGATACAAAGGAAGGTGTTGCTAAAAGCAGTGAGAACTTGCTGCCATCATCTCAAGCATCTTTCGACTTGATTTATGAAACCATGCAAATGAGTCATTGTCTTGGCACAGCTCCTTTCTCCAGCTATGCGCATTCTAGAACTTGTCTAACCAGTTGTATGTGCAGAAACAATGCAGATTTACCTCTGTACCCCATGCCCTGTTCACATGAACTCCTAGTGTTCAGCACCTGCTATTTCCTTCTTCTCTACCACAGTGTTTGACAATTTTTGACCTTCTTCCATATGCCGTTTGCTAGCTACAAGGCTTACCAAAGGTTAGAGAAGAACTGGAGGGACAAAGGAGGATGACAGATTCAGGATAAATGCACATACAAATTACAAATGATGACCAGCTTTTTGTGACAAATCACTGCAGAACAGAAAGATGAGAAACAACTGGCCTCTGTATTTAGACATGTCCCAAAAGTGTAGGGAGAAAAAAAATGTTTTAAGACACAGCCCTTAGTGCCCTCTTAGGAGCCAGCCTTGAAAGAAATATCAGTATTAGTAATTAACGTTTATCTGCGTGTGGATTGACTTACCGCTAACACACCAGAAACTTCAGGTCGATTGCAGCCAGAGGAGGAAAATCTGGCAGTAAAAACTGCAGAAAACTAAAGCACATTAACACAATGCTATCACTTACACCCCACTGGGCACGGAAGGCAGCCTGCACAATAGGCACCCGAAGAGCTGGCTGAGCAGCTGAGGAGCAAGCACAGGTGAAGACTGTTCAAATCAAGGGGGAAAGCCAATTATGTTAGAGAAAAGTTTAGAGGAGGAGGAAAAAAAAGAAAAAAAAAAAAACTGTTTTTTCTTTTTGTTTAGCATCCAGAAAATGAAGCAAAAGCAGAAATAATTTTGCCAGCCAATGTCTGAAAAAGGAGTTCAAAGGAAAAGCAGCTCAACCACAACCCCCTGTTGCAGACTACTCAGAAAGTAAAACTTTTTCTTTGAAAACCCCTGACCTCACTCACACCCCCAATGCCTTCAAGGTAAACTTCCACTCCTGGGCTGGGGCAGCAACTCCCTCAGAGCCCTGTGTGGCAAAACAGAGACCAGCTGCTCTGCATGATTGCACTGATGGTCAGTTCTCTGAAGTTTATAAAGCACTTTGGCATCTCTAAATAGAAAGAGTTGTATTCTGGATCATTATCTCATCTTTGGCAGTGCAATACTTACATTCAATAGGAAGCACATACCACTATGGGTGGTACTATCTTGAGTTTAAATTTAACTGAAATTAATAGAAAGTGTCAATATGACACAGTTCACTTTTCTACTGCTGATTAATGCAACAGAATGAAGAATGGCTCAGGGAAAACTCTTCAGACAAATTCAGACTGGGTTCTTGGGATTAGGGTTTTTTTCCCACCCACCAACTCTTTTTTTTTTCTTTTGTAAACATACCACTTGCTATCTTCCATTATACTGAAGAGGGAACAGAGACAGAAAACCTGTGTCTTGTCTGTTTCTGATTTGAAAGGTTATAATCTGCTTAAAATACAACTGAAAGTTTTTAAACAAATATTCAGATATGCCTTGAGCATAACTGCACAAAATGATCTCTAAGTATGGTTTGGTGTCTGGAGGAGCCTGAACTATTAGAAAATTTAAGTATGAATTTACAGAAATGCATTCACTTTGTAAAAGCTTTGGAAAATGTAGGTCAGCTTTAATAATCAAACTACAAATAACAAAATACTTTCTCTAAATTTTTCCAGTAATTCTTATTTCATTGATCAGAGATAATGCACAGATGAACATCAAAATACCAGTAGGAACAGCATCTCCCTACAGCATACAAGATTGGAACTACTTTCCCCAAGTAGCACAGCAGACATAGGGCCAATGAACGCTCCCTCATGGAAGGTTCATCTGGCTGCCAATGTTCATCTTCACCTTAACTTGCCAGCATCCAGTAGACTTGAAGCTGATAAAGGAAAAGCAGTCTAAAACATCAACCTATAATATGCAAATTAACAACTGCAGTGATTTGAAATACAAGATTTTTCCCTGTGAAAACCTGCTTGAGCTGTCTGCATCAAGCAGGAAACACTTCTGTCCAACGTAGCAGGGATATACATAAATTCATTATATCAAAATTAGTTAACATAGTAAGAGTAGCAAAAGATAAATTAGATGAATATAAAAATGGTAGGCCATAGGATGAGATCCAAATATATACTCCTGAACATCAAATACATCCAATATATATTTTTTGGCACAAGCAGCACATTTAATGCATTGTAATGCATTGCCATTGCTTGAGTTTTAAAAAACTTGCAGAAGTTATATTATCTGAAAACAGTTTAGTAGTTACACACCACATGCATAAATAAAGGCAATTGGAAAAACTGGTAGCACGATACTCTCATTTATAAAATAGTTTAATATTCTTAATTTATCCATGTAATTCTATGTAAGCAATGCTTGTATCATTAAAAAAAAAAAAGAGAGAGATTATGTCTAGGAAAATCCACACAATTCCAATAAGACGTGACGAGAAAAAAACTCAATAGGGAGATCTGTCCTGGTATGCCCGATGTACAGATGGCAGCAGTATGCTAATGACTGTTCAGGAAGAAATCACAAACCCTTTATATGTAACGGCTCTGCAGCTTATCATTTGTGATCTGGCAGCAGATAGGATAATACTTCTGTGCTCCACTATAGCCTTGAGACCCCAGATAAACAAGGACTCCAATATGTGCATGAGAACCATTCTCCACACACAAAGCCATGTCCCCATCCAAAATCTGATGCTCATGAAAGACTCAATAACCGAGGAGTAGGTGGGATAAAGATAACAGTACTGCACTACTGGACCAGGTAATGTCATTCCCACTGAGTTGATTTACTTCACAGTGCCACTGAATTAACATTTGCTGATGATTCCAAATAATGAGGGAAATTCAGATGATGGAAAATGACTGATTTTACTGAAAATGGGAATGGAGAAGGAAGAGGACAGTAGAGGACAGTGCTTCACACCGATCTGAAGAAAGAGTGGGAAAATTGCACCTACAGAAGAATATTTTGAGTGGGAGCGAAGAGTTGGCACTGACACTGCTTTAGCTGCAGGTTATAGCTGTAAACTCTACTTAATGTACATTTGAAGTACAGTCAGTTCCGAATATACAAACAGTGAAATTTGCTATTCACCCAAGATTAAAACATTAATGTTTTGAGAATCTCCATTTTGAAAACACGTGAGAATGTTTGCAGCTATTGTAAAGCGTATTATAACTAGTGCACAGAACCTTACATCCATAACATCTATGCTTGTGCAATGTAAATAAGTGCAGCTATCCCAGAAGATCATAGACCGAAACTCAATCCCACTGTAAATATTCTTCATATGAGCTAATTATATATTCCCTGTTACAGATTTTAAGTCACTGTAGAATAGCTAATACTTCATGACAACAAAGATATTGTCCCTTGAGATTGACTTCCCATTGAAAAGAGCTTTGATTTATTTATAGCTACACTTTATACTGCAAATGACACTGGGAACCCAAAAAAGCTGTTTGGAAGAATTTCTCTCTCCTATTAAATTAGTTAACTGATTTAAATTTTATTGCAAAAATAAAATGCTCAAATAAGTTTCTTTTATAACAGGAAATCCAAACACATTCAGTGATAGGAGACAGTGAGAAAATAATGACTGTAACAAAGATTTCTCTTACAGTTCCTGCACGCCCCTTATACCAAAAGAGATAAAGGAAGCTTTACAAAGAGTAACAGTGCTGTCCAAAAAAGCTTTTTGTGTACTGAAAGATATATGTACTGTTCCTGAAATGTTTCTGAACAGACACTCAGTGTAGGGCTGAAGAACTGCAAAATGGCTTTGTTTGCTCTGTGGTATGGGGTTCCTCTGTGGAGCTTATACTTTAGAATGAAGTGATTACAAAAAAACTTCAATAAATGCTGTGTTTTGTTCTGTATTTTTCACTCAGTACCCAGTATTATTAAATGATTGTACTAATACACTCTCTAGGATGATTTTTTAAATTTTATTTCATTCAATGATCAGTATTTGGATACTCTTACAGAGCTGAGACTGCCACGCTGTGCAACGTCAGATAGATTCCATATGAAATTGCAACTCTACCAACAACAGTCTACCTGAAATGGAAAGTGAAAAATGGGAGCCGTTGGCTGCAACAAATGTCATCAAAACTTTTAACAATGCCACCTCTTTGGTTTTCAAAGAATAACTGATGCCTTTTGAGCTTCCCAGTCCCGTTTCAGCATTGATTGAACGCGGAAAAGCCTTCCAGGCTTCACATTGTTAAGCCTCCCAAAGACTTAACAGTCAGTTGGAAGAATCACCAGTCGGAGACATGAATATTGCTACCAAGCTAGTGCTTTTCATCAAGTCTTCCTTTTATTCATAGCACCACGTTTCCCCCAAACCATAGCAGATTCAGATGCTCAGTTAATTGATCAGGTGGGGATTCAGTACCTCTCTCTGCCCAGGTGACAGGCATGGATCTGGGGCTGTTGCTCATGCTCTCAGCTTGAACATTTGTCAGAAAGATTTACAAAAACATGAGCCTTCTGAATCTGTTACTAAATTTGCATTAAAAAAAATAATCCAAGTGAGGACTGGAAAGTTATTTCCAAAGGTTTTGCTTACTGACTGACTGGGCTATTTAGCTTCCATGCCCACAGGTAGGGATAGGGTTCTGTTTTGAGTTTGAAGTATAAACACCTTCTCTTTATACAACAGATAAACATCTCATCTAAAGGCTGGCATTAACAGCACTTTATTACTAATTAGTTCAGAAGTTTATTACACTGAAATTTAAATGCACTAATCAAATGTTTATTCTGTAATCATGTTGCATTAATGCTAATTAGAGATGCATTTATCGCTTCATGGATTACATTTAAATTTAAATGCTCTAGTCAGAAGTTTGACATTAAGTTGCACCTACCTATTTAAACAGTCTCTAATGCATTAGCTAATTTTAAATACCATTAAACTAACACAAGTATTTCTTTGTATTCTAAGGTAGTATTATTTTGAAAAAGCAGCTAAATAATCTGGTAATTCTTATTCTGTAGATGTTATAGATATTTCTTCTATAATTACAAACGTATATGTATGAACCAAATATCTTTTAAATAGATTTTTTTTCCCGTTTTTACCAATATAATTTAGAAAACAGAGTTTATAAAAACATTTTAGTCCATAGTAGCAAAGAAAAAAATGAGTAGAATTACACCTATTTCACAGGAAATTATATGTGAGATTTGATAATTAGCCATGAAAGCTGATTCATATTGTTCTCTTGCTGTTGTAAGGAGAGGAAGACATAGCCTATACCAAGAGACTACAATAAAAGTAAGGAAACTTGACCAGGCACAGCCCAGTTCTCACGTAACTGCACCTCTTCACAGCCAAGTTTTTAGTTCTGATAGAGATTTAGGCAGATTTAAGAAACCACAGGTAGAATAATGGAGAGAAAACTAAAATAAAAGCAAACATTCTTCAGAGGAATAATCTGCATATGACAGTTTGGCAATATACAGAAAAATATATCCAATCATTCACATTTCCAACTTTCCAAATATTAATACACTTTGCTGTTATCAGATACCACAAACTTGCTCAGGTTGGAACAACACTATGATCAGAGTTAACAGCTGGGACAGAAACACAAGTTTTAGGATGCAAAGCTTTCTCATATTTATGAGGCTGCTCATAAACAGTGCATGTGCACCTTTTGCTGCCAGATATGAACATCAAGTTGCATCTGGCATTACCTTCCCACAGCCTGTTGCAAAGCACATCTCTCTGAAGATAAGTGAGATAATGGAAATGTAACCGTGAGATGTGGGCGATTTACTCCATGGCCTGTCCTCTGTTAGATGCCTGTGTGAGTCACAAGGTTTGCCTTTCATTTCTTCAGGAACTGACCAAGCCTTAAGTTCATATAATATTCTAGTCTAGAAACAGCTCCCCAGGGACTGAGCTCCCTAGACAGGTCTGAAGGTTTGTGCAGATCGTACACCTGAACATATAACTATATGCATCTTTGTTAGTGGCTATTCAAAATAGCTTTGTAGCTATGTATAATGTAACAGATATCCCAGACATCTTCTGTTAAACCAAAAATTAGACATGCAGCAGATTTACAGCAGAAGATAGCCTAAAGTAACAATGCCTTTGTGTCAGTGCATTGACTAAAGAAAATGAATGAACAGGAAGGACACTGAAAGAAAGGGGTATTATGAAAATTTG
>JANHGO010000002.1:21283485-21294370 GCA_024606505.1 Aquila spilogaster
GATCTCTAAGTAGGACTTGATGTCTGGAGGATCCAGAACTATTACAACATTTCAGTATTACATGTTGAAGGGAGACATTAATTTCGTAAAGGCTCAGAAAAACATGGATAAGCTTTAATGACCAAACTACAGATAATGGAAATACTTTCTCTAAATTTATCCAGTGATTTTTACTTAATTAACCAGAGATAACATTCTGAAGAGTATAAAAATACTAGTAAGAACCCAATCATCTTCCAGCATGCAGAATCAAAATTACTTTCACCAAGCAGCACGGCAGATATACAAAGTAATGCTCCCCTCATGGAGGACCCAACCAACTGCTGCTGTTTGTCTTTAACTTAATTTACCAGCATCCACTGGACTCAAAATTTAAGATACAGTGTTCAAAAGCTGATAAAGGAAAAGCAATCTAAGACATCAACCCAGGAGTTAGTATGCAAATTAACAATTGTAATGTTTTAAAATACAAGATTTCATCTTATGGGAACCTGCTGGAGATGTCTAGACTGGCTGCACCAAGCAGGAAATGTTAATGAAACACCTCTGTCCTCATATAGCAGGGGTATAAGGTATAAATAAATTAGATATCTGCAAAACTAGTTGACATGGTTAGATTAGCAATAGATAAATTAGATTAATGTAAAAGTGACAGATCATAGGATGAGGTCCAAGTACGCACCCTTGAACCTCAGTCATTCAATGCATTTTTTTGTCACAGGCAACATATTTAATACATTATCATTGCTTGAGTTTTAAAAATGTAGACCTTCTACTTGCAGAAGTTGTATTACGTAAAAAGAGTCTAGTAGTTACACACGGTAAGTATAAAGAGAGGAAACCTGGCCTTGCTGAAATCAGGATCTTTTTCATTTGCTTCAGTGAGATAGAGTTACTTTCTCACCAGTGAAGGAATTCAGCAAAGAACCATTTCAAATTAGATTAAAAACTGCCTTTTACTAGTAACATTTTAAGTCACAGTGATGCTTGAACATGGTAAGCTTTCAATATTTTTTACTTAAAATATTAAGACTCTTTGCCATTAGTTATCTTCTACCTTTAGTTGATAAAAGATGGTTCCTATCAGAATTTTGCATGTTAAGTTTAATTTATTTGCATGTATATTCTCACACATATATTTACCAATATATTTTAAGCAAAGGCAACTTAAAAAATGATACTGTGATACCAATACCTTGCTTATAAAATAATTTTATAGAATATTCTGTTTTAATTTATCCATATGATTTAATTACGTTGCTTAACTTCATTCACAACACACAGACTTCTGTGACGAGCTATGGTATTTTACATTATTCTCCCTGCTAAAATCTTCAAAAACTTTTCTTGTTTTCCACTTCAAAAACATAAATAGAAAGTTATTAATAAAATGCTACATTTGATCTCTAAGATAGGCTTGTATTAGTTGTGGGGTTTGTTACTTCATTTTTTTAACAAAACTACATGGTACTGAATGCACAAAGCATATATTTAACTTCTGTAAAATATAGCCTTAGAATTGATTATGGGCATAATTTGGGGTTTTTTTTAAGGTAGTATACAAATACATTTTCCTGAACATATAAAGGTGTTTTAAAAATGTAGGTTGTGTGCCCAAAGAAAGGATACTTCAATACTGAACACATTCAGTACAAGCACGTGCATGCTTTTTGCTAAGTTGGAACGAGAATGAGAAATCCCATACTCTGAATATAAATCAGTCAACTTCACTATATACATTGAATTTACATCTTTTTTTTCTCTCCTGCTTTCCTTACACTGTACTTTAATAAAATTTTGCATTTCAGAACAGTCATACTTTAACATGAAAATTCAGTTGAAACAGTTCCTCTCAATAGAGCCGTATTTTCAGGCACTGCAAACCTTGCGAATGGGAATCAGAATACGCTCTTGTATGAAAAACATTTTCCTTAAAAATATTAAAACTTACAAATACTGCCATGCAACAAAAAATGTAAATTACAATCGGTGTCTGCACTAGAAGATCAAATGGTTTTCTCTCTTTCCTTTAAGAACTTCGAAATAAGCAGTTTTTCTTGTTATTAATCCACACATGATCCAGCTTCTGTTCTTGTCATAATGCTAAAACCCTCTATGACTGCAGAAAAGGTGACTAAATCAGTCTTTGATCACAAGCGAATACCAGTATTTCAGATGTCATCTGTACTTTGAGTCACTCAACATCAGCTCTATCGATCAGATACAAGGGGCCTGATTTTTACTTTTTTTTTTTTTCTTTTTCTTTTAAACCAACGGGTACAACAGCTATTATGTTTGTACCTATTGCAAGTATTCGATTTTGGTTTTGAAATATTTCCTCTCTTTGTTTTTATAGCACAAATTACAAGTTCAAAATAGTTTACCATACTGGAAAGTTAAAGAAAAATTCAGAAATTATCTCCATAAGAAGGGTAAAGGAGAATAGTATTCAACAGCAATGGTTAGTGTTGATTTTATGCCTCCAACATAAAAACTGAGTTAGGAAAGGAAAATAAAATTCTGGAAAGGCAAATCTTTTAGATTTTGCTTCTATACAATCAACAAGAAATAGAGTTTTACCTGCCAAGGAATCTTGAGCACATCACAATAATTGTTAAATTAAATTTTTCATCTTTTCAGATGCAACGCCAAGATCTTTCCTGGAGAGAGACGTTTATTTCCCCACCACCACCCTTCAATACATGCCCATTAGTGCTTCATTATTGCTGTTTGTAGAACAACAAAAGATAAAGAGTAATTTTTATGTCAGTAATTTGTTTACTTTCTTGATAAAAAAAACCCCTAAGTCTAGGAAAATCAGTGCAATTCCAATAAAAAGTGGGGGGGGAAATAAACAGAGAGAGCTGCCTTGGTATGGCCACTGTACCTGTAATATGACAGCAGTACTCTAATGACAGTCCAGGTAAAAATCACAAATCCTTTATATGTAAAGGCTCTGTAGCATATCCATTCTGATCTGACAGCAGACAGGATTGTGATAATGTATTTGTGCTCTACTATGGCCTTGAAATGTCAGAAAAATGAGGTTTCCACTATGCACATGGGGAACCGTTCTCCAAAAACACAGAAGGCCATGTTACCATCCAAAATCTGACAGTCGTGAAAGAAATCCAGCTCAAAAACCAAGGAGTAGATAGGATACAAGTAACAGTAACGCGTTACTGGAACAGGTATATTGTTTCCACTGAGTCAATTTACTTAACAGTGCCACTGAATTAATAGTTATTGATGTTTCCAAATCATGGGGGAATTTCAGATGAGGGAAGGGAAATATTTGAATGATTTTACCGAAAATGGGAGTCAAGAAGGAAGAGGGCAGTAGTATAGTGCAATTCACTCACAGGATGCTTAGCACTGAAGAACGAGTGGGAAAACTGCACCTACAGAAGAATATTTCACAGAGTAGAAGTGAACAGCTGGACACTGTGGATTACCTTAGCCATAGGCTGTAAGCTCCATTTAATGTACATTTGAAGTACCATCAGTTCCAAATACGTGAAAAGTGAAAAATCCTATCCATCACTCAAAGATTAATGTTTTTCTTCAAATGAGAGCCTTCATTTTCAAAACACATGGGAATCTTTGCAGCTATTGTAAAGCCTATTATAACATGTAAAACTTTACATCCACAAGTTATACTCTTGCGCAATGCAAATAAGTGCAGTTATCCCAGAAGTTGCTAGACTGAAAAACAATCCTGCTGTAAATATCCTTGATACCCGCTAATTATATATTCCCTGCTACAGTTTTTAAGTCACTATAGAATAAATCACACTTCATAGCAACAAAGATGACATCCCTTGGGACTGACTTTCCATTGAAAAGAGCTTTAATTTATTTATAGCTACACTTTATACTGCAAATGACACTGGGAACCCAGATAAGCTGTTTGGAAGAATTACTCTCTCCTTCTATTAAATTAGCTGTTATAGATAACCGATTAAAATCTTCTTGCAAAAATAAAAGGCTCAAACAAGTTTGCCTTATAACAAGGAATTGAAGTGCATTCTGTGTTAGAAGCTAGTGAGAAAATGATGACTACAGCAAAAATTTCTTTTACAGTTTCTGAATGCCTGTTATGCAAAGGAAAGAAAGCAAGCTTTACAATGAGTAAGAGAGCTTTCCAAGAAAGCTTTTTGTGTATTGAAAGATACATGGGCTGTTCCTGAAATGTTTTGAGCAGGCAGGCAGTGTAGGGCTGAAGAAGTGCAAAACAGTGTTGTCTGTTCAATCCTGGGGTTGCTCTGTGGAGCTTATGCTTTAGAATAAAGTGGGTTCAAAGGCTTAGAAAATACTGTGTTCTATAAAGAAGTACAATTGTGATTATTTTTAAAGCAACTACTCCTATCTGCAATAGCAGCAATTGCAAGGCAAGATTAGTTCAAGATCTTCAAAGAAAACATCTCTATATTGTCTTAAGAGAACTTTCAAATACAAAGAAAACTTCAACATTCTCTGAACCTATGACCTAAAGCTTGAATCTTGGAGAAAATCTAGGTTAAAATTAAAAGTCTCTTACAGACATTTTATGTTTCCTTTGGTGACTTGTGTATTAATTGGAAGCCACAGGGTTCAGTAACATTGTCTCTATTTTTTACTCACTACCCAGAGAAAGTATTTTTAAATGTTTGCACTAGTACTCACTCTTTCTTTGGCATGAATTTTTCACTGTCCTTTCATTGGATAATCAGTATTTGAATATTCCTTACAGAGCTGGGACTGTCCTGCTGTGTAACCTCAGACAGCTTCCATATGAAATTGCAAATCTAACAACAAAAGGCCATATCTGAAGTGGGAAATAAAAAATTAAACTCATTGGCTGGAACAAATCTAGACAAAACTTAAAACAGTGCTACATCCACCTTGGTTCTCCAAGAATAACCAGTGCCTTTTGAGACTCCAAGTCTGTGTTTCAACATCATTTTTCTAAGCCAGCAGCTCACTGTTGCTCTTCCAGGCTTCATACTGTTAAGCATATCAAAGTCTTACCAGTTAGCTGGAATAATCACCATCATGGACATTAATGTTGATATCAAGCTAGTACTTTTCACCAGGTCTTCTTTTTATTCATAGTGAAAGTTTTCCCCCAACCACACTGAACAGCAGACTCAGATGATCAGCTAATTAATCAGGTAGGAATTTTATGTTTATCTGTCTGTGATCACTCAAGTGACACGCAGGGTTCTGGGGCAGTCGCTCATGCTCCCAGCTTCAACATTTCGCTGCAACATTTATGAAGCCATGTGTCTTCTGATTCTGTTACTAAACTTGCATCAAAAGAAAATGCAAGTGAGGGCTGGAAAGTTATTTTCAAAGGGTTTGTTTATTTACTAAGCTATATAACTTCCATATCCACTGGTAAGGATAGGGGGTTGTTTGGTGCTTTAACTACAAAAAACTTCTCTATATACAACACAAATGTCTCATCTAAAGGTTGGCATTAACAGCACTTTATTTACTAATTAGTTCAGCAGTTTATTACACTGAAATTTAAATGTACTAATCAAATATCTATTTTGTAATCATGTTACATTAATGCTAATTAGAGATGTATTTATCGCTTCATGGATTTCATTTAAATTTAAACGCTCCAGTCAAAAATTTGACATTAAATTGCACCTACCTACTTAAACAGTCTCTAATGTATTGGCTAATTTTAAATACCATTAGACTAATACAAGTATTTCTTCATATTGTAAGGATGCATTTTTTCAAAACATCACCTTGATAACTTGATAATTGTTAGTCTGTGGGTGTGATAAATATTTCTGTCATAATTACAAGCATATAGGGATGAACCAAACATTTTTTAAATATCACTTTTTTTTCTTCTGCTAATATAACTTAGAGAAGCAATTTTAGAAAAACATTTTAGTCCAGCCCATTGGGATGTAGCAAATCACTACAAACTTCCAAGGAAAATTTCAATAAAGTTAGACTTAATTCCCAAGGGATTATACCTGAGATTTAATTAATAACCATTAATCAGCTGCTCTTGTTATTGTAAGGCAAGGAAGACATAGCCTGTACCACAAGACAACAACAAAAAAAGAACCCCACATATCAAGGCAACTACCAGGCACAGCCTAGTTCTCATTGAACTGCACCTGTTTGCAGCTGGGTTTTTACATGTCTATAGTTCTGAGGGAGATTTAAGCAGTTTTAAGAAACCACAGGTGGAACAATAGAGAGAAAACAACAATAAAAGCAAACATTCTTCAGTGGAATAATCAGTGTATGACAACTTGGCTATATATAGAAAAAAATCCTAAAATACTTTGCATTTCTAACTTTCCAAAGATTAACACACTTTGTTGTTATCAACTCCCATAAACTCCTATTCAGGCTGGAACAACCTCATGATCAGAGTTTACAGGCAGGACAGAGACAAATGAAGCTTAAGATGCAAAGATTCATCATCTTCATGAGGCTGCTTATAAATGACACAGTTCAGACACACCTTTTCCCTGCCAGATATGAACATTCAGTTGCATTGTCTTCCTAAAGACGGAGGCAGAGTACATCTCTCCAAAGATATGTGAGATGTTTAGAGGGAAAATGGAAATCTTAGAACTTCAAAGTCTGGATGATTTATTTCATGACCTATCTGTCCTTTGCTTAGATGCCAGCTGGAGTCACAAGGTTTGCCTTTTGTTTCTTTAATAACTGGCAAAGCCTTAAATTCATATACCCAATTTCAATGATTTTTTGTTTTGCTTTGTTATAGGTTATCATCTTCACTTACAGAATTATCAGGAAGCATATTCCAAATGCAATCTGATGTTAGTGCCCTATTTGAACTTTTTGGGTTTTAGAAAACAGTAGTAAAGTAAAGTTAATGTGAAATTCTCCTTAACCTAATATCTTGTTCAAGTACTGTATCAAAAAGAAATAAACCTCTGTTGCTTTCATAAAAAAAACCAGCTTCTATCTTGCTTTACATTTGCTGCTTTATCTTTTCACTTGGTTCTTCCAACATCATTTAGTCTCAACTGAGCCTTTTAAAAGCTCTTTAAGTTTTTCTTGATGCTGCTGAAAAACTTTGCATTTATATAATGCCTAAAATGGTCTATCAAAGGTAACTTATTTGCCAGTGGCAGAGTCTGGAACAGAGCTCAGATATGCAGAATCCCACTGAGAATACCACTGTTCTCGTCTAGGAACAACTCCCAAGAGACTGAGCTCACATTAAAGGAACCTGATGTTGACAGGTCTGAAGATCTGTGCAGATATATTCTGTTGTTTGTGGCTATTCAAAATACAGTTTTGTAATTATTGTTATCAAATTCTAATTTAATTAAGAAAACATTAAGGATACTGTGACCTATAGCCCGCAAAGGTTTAGAAATGTAGCACATTTATAGAAGAAGGTATTGGGATTAAATCTACAATGCCTTTACCAGTGCATTTACTGGAGGAAGTGAGTGAACAGGAAGAACATTTCCCAAAAGGGAAATTATGAGAATCTGGAGAATGAACTGAGAAGGGAAAATGCCAAATTGTAAAATAAATTATAAAAAAAACCTTAATTATAAAAAACTAATTACTTGGAGGCAGCCATGTGGCAGAGGACTCACAGTATCACAGCAGTAGTTCCACTGATCAGAAGACAATCTGTAAATATACCAATGTTTATTATACTCAACTTCTATGTTGCCCTGACAGTGACACAAGTTTGGAGTTGAATAGCCAGTGGATGTAGGAAGATCAAGGCTTATAGTAATGCTCGTTATTGCACAGAAAGACATTGCAGTGGAAGGGTTAGAAATTTGTGCTTTCACATATATTTTGGAATTTCTTGTTGATACATGTGTTAAGTAGTTTGTTAAAAGAAGTGCTATTTCAAACACCAGTTTCCCAGGAGAAACACAGGAGCAGTGTGGGCCATGCTGACCAACATACGTGCCAGTTGCCCTCAACCTACTCAGCCCACCCCAACCAGCTTCAGAGTACCCATTACAATGGAAGTTTTGGTTACCTTGCCCTACTTTGAGACAATGCCCCCCCCACTTTAAAAAAAACCAAACTTCCCACACTCTTGACATGGACTAGGCATTAAGACAATCAATGAAATTCTTTCCTTCAAATCGATATGTTGAAAGAGCCTAATACCCAGAGGCAATTCTCAAGTAAATGAGCCGGGGGGACGCTAAGGCACTGGCGGCTGGTAGCTGAAAGGAAAGAGGCAGGACTCAGTGCAGGCCAGGGGTCTGCTCTAATTTGAGGAACTGACAACACCAAACAGCAGAAAGGAAATAATTAAGTCCAGTGCATGCTCTGATTTTGAGAGCTACTCCTTCTTACTGCTCTTCTGGAAACTGTGTCAGAGCTAATTAATATCATCTGTGACAAGATGGCCCTTCTTAATGAACTTGCTTTCTTCCCCCCTGCAAGTAAACTATGCCCCTTACATTTTGAATGCAGTGTAACATACAGATCTTATCACTTTCACCAGAAATATTGCTGCAAGTTTTGTATGTTGTTGCAGTGCTTATTTTTTCCATCCAAAATTTAAGCTACTGACTGAAAAACATAGGGCTTTTCTTTGATGATTGATTAAAAAAGAATTAACGACCTCTTTTCTTTAGACCTTTTTTCTGTGCATCACATTCTAATATTTTCTCATTTTAAACACAAGCAAAAGACAATTCTGTTCAAATGGGTATTTTCTTTCTTTTTCAAGTATTAATATACATTTCAGTATTTACAAGAAATTACTAAATCTTAAATAAATCTTTGGATCATCAAAGGTGTTTTTCATTTACTTTCATAACTAGCCTTTTTCAGAACTTATTGAAAATACTTTTCCTTTTTTTAACAAAAATGTAGGTCAGATTTTCATTTCACAGGGAAAGGGGTAGCAGTACATTTTTACCTGCTAATTTACTAAATCCTACACGAGTAATAATATATGAAGAGGTCAATCCCCACTAGTACTGTATTTTAATTATATACAGTCATCTCCCAAATTAAATTTTGCCTGCCAGCTGATTATCATAATTTAAGTTCTTCAAGTGATCACAATTATTTTGAACATACTGTCTTTCACATGTC
Organism: Aquila spilogaster; assembly: GCA_024606505.1. Classification (NCBI taxonomy): domain Eukaryota; kingdom Metazoa; phylum Chordata; class Aves; order Accipitriformes; family Accipitridae; genus Aquila; species Aquila spilogaster. The sequence goes on from JANHGO010000002.1 coordinate 21,292,561, forward strand.
TCCCATTCCATGTCAATATTCTTACAAATGACTCCAAGGACAAAAAAAACCACCACTACTAAATAAAAGACAAAGAAAAATACTTCTTGTTTCATGATTCAGTAAACCATGAATAAAAATGAGTTTTGCTCACTAGAGCTGAGAATCTGCTCTACTGAAGAAACCTCAAACCTAGCTAGAATAGGGTCTAGTTGGTTTATTCAGTACATGAAAGACATTATGGAGCTCATTCATCCCTAACAGCAAAGCAAATTCATCAGCAGCTGAGTACAGCAACAGTGTCCAAGCACCAGCAGCCACATGGACTTGGCCACCCACCGTGTGATGAGCAGGAGCTCAGGTAGAAAACACAGGGCAGAGGATGGCAATACAGGCACCACTGGTCACAAGCCTCTGACAGGGAGCATGCAGTTTGCAGCCGTTCAACCTGGGACACACACCCTAAAGGTCTGCTGGAGAAGGAGGATACACAGATGGAGCTATCAGCATCAACACCAGGGAGACCACAGGGCCTCCTCTGCTCCCCAAACTCACCACTTGATATGCCGCTGCTTTTGATCCATGCCCCAGCTTTCTGCGCATCTCCTCTTCCAACAGCAGTTCTCACATAAACTGTGTGTAGTCACACACAAATTTCAATCCTCAGGTTGTACAACTCACATACTGAGTCAGTCATTATTTACTCCTTTATTATACTACTAATAGCTCAGGTTTTTTCTTTATCAGCTTTTCATTTAATAGCCATGGACTACATAAAAATACCATGAATTCACAGGGTAGCGTGTGGCATAACTAAACAGAGCACATACGCTAGAAATATTTCTTTCCACCTACTATTTCTTTGTTTGTATTCAACCCTCTTTATTTGAATTTCATTCAGCATCATAAAGCTGCAGCAACACTGCTGATGGAGGTCAGTTTAATTTCAGACTTGCAATTTTTGTACACAAATAACTGGAGTGAAAGCGCATGGAGGACTGTCCACTGTTCATTTTCTACATATACAGGACAAACCCTTCATTGCTCAAATGAAACAAGGCGTTAAGTGCGTGAAGTCAATAGTTAAAATCAGCTAGGAGATTAGATGCTTTGCTGTATGTATATATTTATCATGAGGCCCACAGGCATCATGGCAACATAACTAGTATAAAACTGAAGCAAGTAGAAAAGAAAACTAGATCTGATTTTTGAGGTTATGACATGTTGGACATTGGAAGCATTTACCCACTTTCTAAAATAGGGAGGCTATTCTGAGCCAAGTTGCATAAAGATGATGAAAATTAAACCCAAGAAAAATCTACAGAAATGTAAGGTTTTTCCTATCACCTCATTGATAACTAAAATTTAAAGCAGTTGTCCAGTGCTCTGATTTGAGCTCATAAGCAGAACATTTTACACTAGCTTTTAACTGATGTTTCCTGGCTGCATGGGGTGTTGGGCTATTTGTATTTCAGTCTTTGCAGTTCGAATCAATATGTACAAGATTTGCTACTGTGGGCTGCCTTCATATCCCAGATGGCTTCTCTGAAATATTGGTCCACCTCCTGATTCCACCTCCCTACAAGATGTTTTAGGAGGAGGTTTGTAGACTATATCAAGCAATGTCTCCGGATAGTTACCCAGTGCTACTTGAAAGCTCAGAAGTTGCAGCCCACCCAGCCACAGAACAGCACTCAGAGAGCATCAGGGGATAAATGGGGCTCTGCAGGCAAAGAGGTGATTTAGAAAGTCTGCTGAAAAACTTGAGCTGAAATTTATGTGCTTTTAGAGAACACAGTTTGAAGCTCACAAAAACTGTGGTCCCCAAACC
>JANHGO010000002.1:21299511-21326665 GCA_024606505.1 Aquila spilogaster
ACTGACACCAGTGGAAGCGGGTTCGGGCCCCGGTGCAGAAGCATCTGAAGGAAAGGGGGATCCCAGGGCAAAATTGAAAAATAACAGAAAATCTATTTTAAATAAAAAGAGCAGCTCAGAGGCAGCTGTGTGACAAGATGACTCGATATCACAGCAGTAGCTTCAATGAACAGGATACAGACTGTAAACATGTCAGTGTTTATTGTACTCAACTTCTAACTCAACTTCTACACTGTCCTGATAGTGAAGAAACCTGGGGTTGATTAGCCACTGGATGCAGGATTACCAGGCTTACGGTAAAACATTATTGCCCAGAAATTTATTGCAGTGGAAAGATAAGAAATTCTGTGCTTTCAGATACTTTGGAATTTCATATTCCTGCACACACAGATGCCTTGATATGTCACGTTTCAGACACCAGCTTTTCAGGACAGAAGTCAGAGCAGTGTGAGCCATGCTGACCCCACACACTCTCCAGGTGTCCTTGCCTGCATAGGCCACCACAACCATCCTCAAGGTGCCCATTAAAAGGGAGCTTGTGGTAACCATGTCCTACTTCAAGGCATCCTTCCACCCTTAAAATGACTTTGCCCACTTCTGACATGGATCAACCAAATTTTTTACTGCAAAACTCTATGTTGGAAGAGCCTTAGAAAATAAACCTAATGCCTAGTGGCAATTGACAAGTAAATGAGCTGTGGGGAAGATGCAAAGCTGCTGTTAGCTGCATAGCTCAAAGGGAAGATACAGAACAGGCAGAGCCGGCCTGGGGTCTGCTCTGATTTGAGGAACTGACAACAACAGACAACAATAGGAAAAATAATTAAGTCCAATGCACGCTCTGGTTTTGTGAACTACTCCTTGTTGCTCTTCTGGAAACTGTGTCAGAACTAATTAATGTCATCTGTGACAAGATGATCCTTCTTAATGAACCTGCTTCCCCCTGCCAGTAAACTATGTCTCGTACATTTTGAAGGCAGTATCACATATGGACTGTATCGCCTTTGCCAGAAAAATTGCAGAGTTGTGTATGTTGTTGGAAGGTCTATATTGTCCATTTATTTAAGCTATTAGGTGAATAAATTAGAGCTTTTGTTTCATAATTGATTAAAAAAAAACTAAAATCAATCACTTCCTTTCTTTAGACCTTTTTTTATGTACATACCATTGAAATGTTTTCTCATTTTAATCAAAAGGCACTTATTTTAAAATGAGGTTTTTTTCTTTTATTTGTAAGTAATTAATATAGAATTCAATATTTATAAGAAAAATTACTAATTCTTAAATACATACTTGCATCAAAGCTATTTTTCATTTTCTTTCACATTTTTTTAATGTTTTAGAATAATGATTGTTTTAAGGAAAAAGAAGTAGGTCAAATTTTCATTTCACAGGAAAGGGGTAGCAACACATTTTTACCTGCTAATTTAATAAACTCTACACAAGTAATAACATATGAAGAGGTTAATTCCCACTAGAACTGTATTTTAATTATATACAGTTATCTCCCAAATTAAATTTTTCATGCCATTTAATTATCATAACTTAAATTCTTCAAGTGGTTATAGTTATTTTGAACATACTTTCATATGTCTCTTATTTCATGACAGTTTTCCTGTGGAGTACTCCAAGGAAGAAAAGAAAACTAAAATACAAAGAGAAATACTTCCTGCTTCTTGATTCAGTAAACTATGAATAAAAATTATTTTTGCCCACTAGAGCTGTACAGAAGAAATCTAAAATCTTGCTGGAATATGGTCCAGCTGTTTTCTTCAATACATGGAAGACACTATGGGTCTCATTTGGTCCTAGCAGCAAAGCAATTACACAGTGCAGCAATGCTGATGATGGAGGTCAGTTAAATTTCAGACTAGCAATTTTTGTTTACAGACAACTGGATTGGAAGTGCTTAAAGGAGCATCCACTGTTCATTTTCTTCATGGCCTAAATGAAGCAACACATTTAGATGCACAAAGCCAAAAGCTAAAAATCAGCTAAGAGATTAGAAGATGCATACAAAGCATTGTAAGGGCTATGGGAATCATCATGTTGGATTTTGGAAGCATTTACTCTATTCCTATAAGTACAGAAGATATTCTGAGCAAAGCTGCATAAATACCTTGGAAATTAAACCCAAGGAATGTCTACAAAAACGTAAATCTTTTTGTTATTATCTCAATAATATCTAAAATTAGGAAAAAAAAAAAAAAAAACCACAGCAAAAAAACCTGTTTTCCAGTGCTTGGATTTGAACTCATAAGAGGAACCTTTTGCAATATTTTGTAATAGGTTTTAGCTGATGATTCCCAGCTGCACAAGGTGTTGAGCTGTTCATACTTCAGCCTTTTCAGTTGGAATCGATATGTACAAGATTTGCTATTGTAGTCAGCCTCCATATCCCAGATGGCCTCTTTGAAATATTGGTCCACCCCCTGATTCCACCTTCCTACAAGATGTTTTAGAAGGAGACTAGAGGACCCCTATTGAGCAATGCCTCCACATAGTTACCCAGTGCCATTCGCCAGCTCAGAACTGCAGCCCACCCAGCCACAGAAGTGCAGCCAAGAGAGTGCCGGAGGACAAATGAGGCTCTGCAGATGAAGAGGTGATTTAGAAAGTCTGCTGAAAAGCCTCAGATGAAATTTATGTGGTGTCAGGGAACATAGTTCGAAGCTCAGAAAAACCATAGTCCCAAAACCTCAAGCCAGAAGAAAGCAGAGGTTGGCTCACTGAGTGTGTTGCTCAGTTATACACTGTGTGAGCCATTTACCTCAGAAAATCCTGTAGTCCTACATACAAAGAGAATCTAAAAGAGTACTAATAGCTATCAACTCTAAATCATCAATATATTTATACTTTTAAACTACCTGCCATGCTCATATGTGAACTACAGCACATCATTCAATAACAGCTACATGCTAGTATGTTGAAGTCAGCTTTGTCACTGTCATGCAGAGTTAATCTCAAAGATCTGTCCCGCTTTAGGTTCATCTTTCTGCTGGCAAAACACAAGTTATCAGTAGTGCTGTCAGAGTTATCAGCAGAATTTACAGAAGCATTTGTCCACTTTTAGCATTTGTTTTAATCTAGGTTCTAGCTTTGGAAAATAAAGGTACACTTTTGGATGGAACAGGCAAACCACACGTGGAGAAAGAACAAAATTCTTGGTACTAAAACACATTTCAAAACAAACAAACGTAAAAAAAGAATTAGAAAAGATGACAAAACCCAAACTTGGCCCATGTTTTCTATGAAAAATATATTATTGTTATTTTCTAATAAAAAATGCTCTATCCTCAAGCAGAAGTTTGAGATGTTCCCTCCTTATGTAGTGTTAATAACTGGGTCAGTATACTCAGCCAATGACTTTTCTAATGACTATGAGACAGAATCAAAGTCCTGATGAATACACCAGAAGATTGGGGGGGGGCTGTATGAGACTTCTGTTAAAACCTCTTTTTTTCCATACTCTGGAGGTTTTATACAGCCACCCATTCCCACCGCTCTTCTCTCCCTGACATGGTCATAACAAGATGCACTGTGAGGCTTGTGTGCTGCACTTCTGGAACAAAGCTGCTGAAAGCAAAAAGCTGCTCTAGAGTTTTCAGTGGCCCTTCCAGGTCATAGGGTTGTCCTCAGTGAGCTAAGCTGTGCATGTGTTCCGATCCTCTCCAGCTGTGAAGCCACGCTATGAGATTTTACAAGCAATAACAGAATGGTTGTTGTTACAGCAGTAAAAACAACAAGCTAAAGAGATTAAAATAAATAATGGTTAGATTTCAGTCATGGGAAAAGGAGGAAAAAAAGAACTATGTAAGCCAGATATTAACAGAGCTTTAGCTCTATTGAACTTGCCTGAGTAAGAAAATTATAATTCAATAGTTGTATTGACTACATATCCCTTTTCTGTGTAAAAAACAATGGATGTAAGTGTCCATCTGGTTTTATTCGAATCTCTGAAGAATCATTGAAAGTCACTGTCCATTTGAGTGAAAAAAATCCCGTCAAATACTTAGCAGGGCCTTCTGCAGCTATACAGAAAAAACCCTTCCCTTATTCTGCTATCTCAGTCTCCATTGAAGTCACTAAAAATAACAGTAATCTATTTGATACACAGGACAATGAACCCATTACAATGAACAAGCAGCATTACTGACCACCTACACTCACTCAGACTGGTTATAATATTTTGACATGTGAAGAATCAGTATTCTGGAATTACGTCACCTAAGTATGCTGTTTCCATAAAGAAACACTGGTTTTAACAAGTAGCGAATCCAAATATCATTGGCCATCCAGAAATAGTACTACTGGAAACTAAGAAGTTTTCTTTTGAAAACTCATTCCATGTCACTTAGGAAATGCATGCTCTGTGTTTACTATGTTCAGTGATCACTGAAGCAGCACAATTCCTGCCACAGTATTTAGGGTTAGGAGAAATGAGATTTCAAAGGCTTATTACTTGCTAAAAATACATTACCAAAGGGAAAGGAAGGTAAAAAATGCATCAATGTCATCCCAAATTTACAGTCTGAAATAGTAGCTGTGATTTAGCTGAAATATAATCATACAGATGTCAATTAATTATTTCCCTAGCAATCAAACTACTGCCTTTTACATCTGCTGTAAATTCCAGATAATTCCCAGACACGTGTGTTTAATATTTTCACGTTTAAATGACTGCAGAGCTTCTAATTTTATCCATTACAAGCAGTGGCAGTATCTATAGGTTAGATTCCAGGAGAACTGTAAGAATAGCGGTTATTTGTTGCAAGGATTCTGTCAAGATAATTGTGTAGTGCACAATCTCACTTTCATCTTCAGTTTGTTGTGTTTGTGCTTCACTTCTAATTTAGGACTTCCCTCAAGACGTAACTTCCTATTCTTTTTTCCTCCAGAATAAATCTCCTGACAGCTTCAATAAAAATTATCTTTGAATTCAGTACTAAGTTAGCACTGTTCAAAATTCTGCTTCAGAAATGAACATACAAAATATTTATTCATTCATGGCTAGAGCTCCTTCTCCAAAGCCCCATTAATTGCTAAAAACTTTAAATCCAGTTTTCATTTAATGGAAGCTGAATGTAATCTCTTCTCCAGTGACCCAAAGCGGCTGCAGCTTTAATCAGACTCATCACCTTTATTAAAGTGATTTAATAATCACTTTATTGATTTGACTCATATTAAGCAGCATATGAAGTTGGCAGAGTTCAACTTCTCCAAACATTACTTTTTTAATTGCAGAAGTATCTCTATCTTCTGTCTAAAAAATAACTGCAGGCTCTGAACCTTTACACAAGATGCTTTGCAACCACAGTCACCATGATCCTTGTGAAAAAGTACTGATAACAGAAAGGAGCTTTTCTGATGCAGAGATACACGTGTCATAACACACGTTAAAGGCAACAACTGGCCTGGAAGTAATTATGCGATCATCACACTGAGGCTACCAAGGTCCTAGACATCAGTGCAAGGTTTGCACAGTTACGATTCTGAAATCTACTGAGTGAAAGGATGATGAGCTGGATGAGCAGACAGTGAGGTGGATGCAAAACTGGCTGAGCAGCCAGACCCAGCAGACAGTGGAGCACAGCCCAGTTGGGGCCAGTAACAGGCAGGGTACCCCAGGGTACTGTACTGGCCCCAGTCCTGTTTAACATCTTCATTAACAATCTGGATGATCACTTTGTTTTAAAACTCAGCTGCATATTTATTAGGAAAAGCTACCCATGAATGTCACAACAGCCTTGGCACAGGGAAAATGACCAAGAAGCATGAAAAGCCTGGAGCAGTTTTGTGTTCATGGATACAGAATGGAGTTCATCGTGTCATACGATGGCTCTCAGCACAGCTTTTAAGAATCAGCAGGACACTATTACTCTTGACATTCACAATATTTACTAAATCATATTTAATGATTGGACTTAAATGTTTACTGATGACCATTTTCTGGGAAGAACACTTCATGCCTTCAATCATTTTCATGTGTTTTTAGAAAAACAGTGCCTGAGTAGAACAAATCTAATGGTCTCAGTTTCACTTGGAGCTGTTGTAAATTAAATTAAGATCTTGTCACATCATTCACATGTATAATATAAATGCAACAACACCGATTTGAAATGGAAGAAGTGAGGGGGGAATGTGGGGCATTGGGATGGTTAGATGATGGAGCAGGAGCTCAGATTGTGTTTTCCTCAATCCCTTCAGTAGAAGGGAGAAATACTGAGGGGAACAGGAAAACCCACCAGAACAACACATGGCTAAGAAGTTGGTGCCATCAGAGGAATTTTGTTTTGATGGTGGGTCTGTTTATTCAGCACCAGGCCTGCTGGCAACAGATGGGGTTCACCTGTCTCAAAGGGGGAAAAAGATTCTAGCCCAGGAGTTGTTAGGACTTGCTGAGAGGCCTTTAAATTAAGTTTGAAGGGGGAAGGAGATAAAACCAGGCTAACAAGAGATGAGCCTGGAGGTGAGACCAATAGCCCAGCTGAAGTGCATCTACAATAGAGCACGCAGCATGGGCAAGAAACAGGAGCTCAAAGCCATTGCGTGGCAAGAGAACTGTGACTTAGTCACCACCTCAAGTACTGTGTTCAATTTTTAATGAATGGTTAGTTCTACAATAAAGTAACTTTACATTACTTTAACTATTGTGTTAATAGAAATAGACTTCTGAAAATTTATCATAAACTCTTTAGACATAAACACTTAAAGTTGTATGTTAAAGTGCTTTTAGATTACAGAAAAAAAGGTTTCTGTCAATCTGTGGTATACCTGACACATGGGACCCACTTCTGTGAGAGCTGTTGCAACTCTTGTCCTGACAGTCCACTTGCTCAGGAAGAGCTCTTAAGTTTCCACAGAACTGATAACCAAATGCTTTTTATTGTTGCTTTGTGTATATTGATGGTTTGTGTATAATCAGTTTCTATGCTAAAGGCCTCGTATTTAAATTCACAGAGATTGATTGAGATTTTCTCTTTTTATTCCTTTTAATCTATATCTCTTCTTGGAAGATTGTTGCCAGTTTTTTATTCATTTGTTTTGTGTTTTTTTTTTTACTTTTTTTGTGTTTCTTAAGTGGATTTACAGACCAGGAACTAAAGCATTTTATTTATCCCCAGCAAAAAAAGACAGCAGAAAAAATAGCAATAGAATATTTCCCTAAACGCACTCCTGGTAAATATCCTCTTTTCTAAGAAAAAAAGGCTTTTTATATGCCATGACCATTTTGTTGAGACTTCATTATGGGTGCAGCTTGTGGTCTGGATTTTCTTGTTTGTCATATGCACTCACTGCTAACCCAATGGTTTTTAATTACCCCAAGGCATTCTGGCTTATTTAGGCAAGTGCACAGCTGTGTATTTTCTTGGGGATTACTGTTTGAGTCCTTTTCTGAGCATTACTTCAGTTATAAAGTATAAATTTAGAGGAGGCGGGCTTATGTATTTTTCATAAGGGATATGTAGTAGTTGGTACATATCAGCAGTTTCACATGAATTAATCTATTGCACAGCAGCAGAGCTGATTGTCTGAATCATCCCTGTATGTTCTGTTTCCATTCAGATATATTATAGTACCGTGCATACTGCTTTAAATGCTCAGTATTCACACTCCAAATAAATGAAATATTTTCATAATCTGAGGACCCTTTGGAAAAAAAAAATACAGTATTTAAAATGCATTTTGCAAGTGTTTTCATATGTGTCTATTTACCTGCCTGTATTCGGACCAGCAAACACTTCAGTTATGGCATATGTAAGATATTCTAAGGGCCTTGTATCTCATTTTATATGCTTTCTGATGTGGCCTCTAAAAAGCAATTTATTCAAAACACAGATGAGGCCAAGCTTCAAATGAATATCTAGCCCAGTGATGACTTTATGTAAAGCTGTAAGCAACATGTTCAGCAAAACACTTGAAATGGAGCCTGTCTGCTGGTTTCAGGAAACATGCCTGTTCTGTGCTGCTTTCATAGTGAAACATTAAATAATATGTTACAATTTTAAATTAAAAAAATGATAATATTGCAGAAGTGCAGTATAATTACTTAAGCTGTTTTTTTCCCTTTGTACCAAATGATCCTTTTACTTTCAGAAGCTTTTATTAAAAAATAAATACTGCACTAACTTTAACTAACAAAGAGTATTCATCCTTTGTTAAAGAACATTAATACAGTACCAAAAAAAAAAAAAAACCCTTAAGATTTGTTAAGATATTGTTACCACCGTCAAGCAGATCATTTAGTTTTAGTCTGCACTGACTACATTGTATCAATACCTTATTTTCGTATATTGTCCTATCACACTGCTATCAGCAGTGCCAAATCCTGTACAGGAATGATAACTATCCCATTTTAGAGCTGAGGAAGGAACTTTAATGGCAGTCCATGCTCCTCAGTCAGGGGATTTTCAGGTCTGCCAGCGCAGGGAGATAGATGAGGACTGGTGCTCAGCATGGTGGGGCTGGGAAAGCAGTGCCACGCTGGTGGAGCCACAGTTCGTCCTGGCCACCAGCCCTGCCATGGCCATGCTACTGTCTTCTGGTGCTGTGCCACACCAGGCACCTCTGGGTAGTGGAAGGGTTGGTGCAAAGAGATGACAGTGATGCATCTACAAGAAAAGATGATCTTTTTTTCCTCCCTAATTCAGGAAATACTGTTTCTGTTGAATCAGGTGCACTTTTGCATCTCCAGCAGTGGAGAACAGGCTGACCAGGGCTGCGGTGGAGCCAGCATTCCTGGAGGTTTTCAAGAAAAGGGTAAATGTGGCACTGAGAGACATAGTGGGCATGGTGGGGATGGGTTGATGGCTGGACTAGATGATATTTGTGGTCTTTTATAATCTTAATAATTCTGTGATTCTTTGTTTCTAAGGTGGTCAGGGAGATAAAGAAAAGTGAGATCCTGTGCCAAGCCCTGGTGAGACTGCTGTGGAAGGGATGCTGGGAGACAACAAGCCAGATGGTGAAGATGAAGCTTGATATTATTACCCTGTTAGTCCACAACGGTGGCTTCTCCCAAACATCTGCTCAAATTGTTCTCAACAATGTTGTGAAAATGGTGGGAGATGTGTTGTGCAGCAGGAGTGCTCAAGACACCCTGACAGCTATAGCAGAGGCACATTCACTGCCTTCAACTGCAAAGACCTGTTGTTGGCCTTCTCACAAAAAAAACTCCAGAATCCAGACCAAGATCTTAGACTGGCTGTCAAAGGCAGTTCTAGAGTTTGGCTTTGCTGGTAAGCTGCTGGTAAATATCCTGAAGATGGCTCTTGCTGCTCTTCAGCCCTGTGTGCAGAAACTGGCCATCACTTTGCTAGGGATTATTTGCCTGTACATGGAAGACTTAGAGAGCTGTTGCAGAATGAAAAGCTGCCCCTTCATCCCCATATAGATGCTGTGCTGGAGAAGGTACTTGGGCAGATCCCACCAGATCCCAATTGTGCCAGCCACAAACCAGGACACAAGACCCAGGAGGACCATGGGGATTCCAGAAGAGCGGAAGCCCAGCAACTGGCCAAACAGCTACCCATCCTCTGCTCAGTTCCCTCAGACCTGTTTCCGTGTATGCCTCACCTCTACTCCTGCCTGCAGGATTACGAAGAGGCTATGAACACAGCCTCACAGGCAGCCTTGCCCTTCTTCCTAATGCTACTTGGCTTTGAGAAGATGGCTGAAGTCACCAGTGAGCTGAAGACTGCTACAAAGGGCCACATACTTTCAACAATGAAGAATGCCAACAACAGTCTGTCAGTTCCATCCACTGCCTCTGCTGACTCACTTTCCAGATGCCCTGCAGTCAACAGCACATACACTTTCCCACCTGTGACAACCAGCTTGTCTTCACAAGCATCAGCTGAACAGCCAGCACCCAAAACCAGCAAACAGAAGCGTGGTTCCAAGGAGCCCCAGTCAGGAGAAGAGATGAAAGACAAGGGTGGAGAGAAGCCAAAGATGAAGTCTACTCTGAACAATGGTAACAATAAACAGCAGTGAGCTGGTAGGCTAAGAGTCTCTCTCCAGGCTCTGCCTCCACTTGTAGAAGAGCACAAGAGCAAGCTGGTTTCCAGAAAATGCAGTCCCATTAAACAGAAGGATATTTTTCAGTTAGAAACAATCCCTGAACCGCGTACCTTGCTTACCTCCTCAAACACTGATGACACATGTCAGAACATGAAATCCACTATTAATTTCCTCATTCATTGCATTAGCAGTAGTGATCCTGACAACAGCATGTAGGCAGTGAAAGAAATGGAGAAGATCCTGAGTGAGAAGCACAAAGCAGAAGCCACATCTGGACACATGAATTAGTTCCTCGTGCCAGCTTCCAACCTCTCAAGCTTATCTAACAGCAAAAGCAAAGTGATGAAAAAAGGGGGAAGGACAAAATCATCCTGCCAGGCAACCATGTCATCCAGGCCTTGATGCTTCTCTTCTAGGAGAGGAAACTGGCTCAGGAGGCCTCGATGGAGATGCTGAAGGATGTACTGCACAACCTCAGGCTACACTGCTTGCAGGGGGACTGAGAGGAAGAACAGAAGCTCATACAGTACATCAGTATCCTCATGAGAAGGGTCCTGATAAAATTTGACAAGACAAGCATCTTCTGTGCCTTGCTCAAGGCTGCTCCAAGGCAGCCTGGCTACTGGCAGCAGCCCAGATAAGCTTTCTGAACGGTTGGCTGTATGCCTCCGGAGGACCACACATCCCTGGCACTATCAGCATCATTAACCTGGACAAAATCCTTCTGGATATCCACCCAGTTATGAAGTCTATCTTAAAGGGGAAACTGAGTCAGTGAACAAATGATCTTCCAGTGTGGGCCTTGAAAACTCTACTCAATGCTTTAAGCTGAAGGGGCTTAGGGTTCTGGACAGCCTCACCCCGAAAGAAGATGCAGCAGGCAACCTCTCCCTCTTCTTGCAGAGGAATTTGAAACAAAGCCTGGCCATCACCCAGACAGAGCAGGACACCAAAAAACATCCTCCTCCACCTTTGCCTGGTTACTTCCCCTGTGGCAAAAGCATCTCCTCCTGGGTCAACAGGAATGCCAGGAGAGATGGCTGTGGAGAAGCCAGTGACATCATCTCACCGCCAGAATAAAGCGTTTCTGGCATATGAATAAAGCAGGCTCCTATCACAGGGAACAAAGGCCATCCTCTTCCCACCATTCTGGGGCTGCACAACAGCAAGGTCCCCAGCGGCACCAGGAGCAACTGGTAAGAATAGGAGCGGGATCTGCAGCCAAGATGAGCCAGGTGAAGCACTAACCAATTAATTAAGTCAATAAATACATAAATAAATACTTGGTCTGATTATTTGCCAACAAGAAAAATACACCCCAGTGATCTCAAAGAGTCATTACCCTCTCTGAAAGGCCGAAATGACTTGTTTGCTGCAGACTGATGCTGCTACAAGGTCACAGCCATCCCCTCCTCACCTACCCTGTTCACACAGAGCCATACCTGCCCCAGGCCTCCTCTGGGACATCATTCCAGCACAGTTGCCACAAAGTGCTGTCTAGCTGCTGTCCGGTCACTCCCAGAAGCTGATGTTCCCTTGCAAACATTGCAGAAGCTTTAAGGAATGAGTTAAAGTCAGGTGTTTTATTACTGAATTACTTGTCCCTTTTTGTCAACACCTAATTGCATCCCCTGTTTGGCAAGGTGCAATGAATATGTAGGAAGACCATTTGGATCACAGTCTCAGGATTGCATTCTGCCTCCACAATAAGCAGCATCAGAAGGATTTTACTACCTTCAGTAGCTCTGCACTTAACACCTGCTGCAGAGTTGCCAGATGTCACTCCAGAGCCTTTGTGTCATCAGGTACTATTGCACAGCTGATAGGATCACAGTGCTTGTTCCCTTTTCTTCCAGCTTCAGTGGAGGAAAAACAAGTGTTAAAGTAGCCCTTCAAGATAAAGATGCTTTATCTGCGTATGCTACCATTGCTAGACAGCAACACTTTTACAGACTTGTACACCCAAACCTACAAATGCTTTCTTGAAAGCTCCCTATACATTTTTTTGAATCTGGCTACTGGCAGTGATACCTTTGAGATTAAACAGAACACAGGTATTTTTCTAGTCTGCCAAATGAGATCGGTAGGAAACACAACCTTCCAAAACAGCAGGTTCGCAGTAGCAGTGCTCCTCAGAAACAAGATTTTTCAGAACATGGGCCACCAGGCAGGTATCCATACCAAAGTCACAGGAGATGAAACCTTCAGTTGTCTCCTGTCTGAAGGCTGGACAAAATGACACGGTCTTTCACTCCCCTATACTATTTTTGAGCTTTTCCTACAACGCTAATGGTTATAAATTTAGTAATTACAACTGTGGCCATCACTACATGAACCCAATATAGTGATACTGACACACTACATTACTCTTTAGGTAAATAAAGTAATGGAGCTACTTTGTGTAGGATTGTTTCTGTTTGCCCGTGAAAGTTACAGAAACAGTAGCATTTGCTCTTAGTCACAGTTCTGATCGTTGGTTCAAGCTTAATAAAGCTCATGCTGATTTTATGGACCTGGAGAGCTTATTTATATGAAAAAAAATGATAAAGATAAAATGTGCACTCCATTGTACCCCAGCAAATCTGCAAGCTTTAACCCACTTCAGTGGAGCTGCTTTGAGGTAGCATAAGTAATATTCTAGTTTAACTGAGGAGTTTGCTTGAATATAGATCAAGTTCCAGTGTTATACACACAGCATTTTTCACACTCTTTCACAGGCTGTGAAATAAAAATGAAAGGTGGGATCAGCTAGCATCTGCTAATATGGGTAAATAACTTCCATCAGTAACAATCCAATTTTTTCCATGGAAGATTGTCCCTATCTGCCTCTCATCCTAACAACATAAATGTTTAATTCATTTTCAGTATGTATTCATGAGTTTATTTTGAGTGCATCCAAGTATTGTTCAAGTAATCCTGTAATTTATTAAGGCAACAGGAAACTGACTGGGTAAAGTCATCCACGTCCATTCTATTTACTATTTATTCCATGAAGCACTGTCCAAAACACAGTCAAGAATTAAAAGGAAGATACATCTTCACCAAATCTTGATTTATAAAATACCCACTGCGCCTTTCAATGTTCTTTTAGAAGTAGGAAATGACAACAGGCAACACAATAACCAGAGTTATGCTACAAGGATCAGAAATAAAAAATACAAGGAATTTCCTGCATAATTACAGAAGTTGAGTAATACTCAGCAACTGAAAGTAAAATCCAGTTTTACGCACATCCTTGCTAAAATGTTTGTTGATGCATACTTCTCTGAAACTAACAAGACAAGCAAGTAGAAAGCAACCTTTATTCTGCAGGTTCCCTAGAAGAGTTCTGAGGGTCAGATGCTGATTTTATGCAATATCTATAGATAGATGCAGCCAATGGAATTCTACTGCTTGGGCATTTCACAAAGATAAGGGAAGTCACTAGTCAACAGACTTATTTCCTTGAGTTCAGGAAAGCAAATAATTCCCTCATAAGCTTTTGTTGACTCAAAAGATGGACAGGTGCTGATGGCCTACTCTGGGGCTCTTCTTCCTTCCTCCTCCAGGCACCAGCAATAAAGCAGTCAGCTGGGCTGAACTTGCTCTGACTATGCATGCTCAAACCAGGTACAGAATAGGCATAACTGATGCATAACCTGACAAATGCAGTAGGATATTATTATAAGAGACTTTTGTATCTCATTCTTTGAGATGGGGCATGCACTAATGACTGATAGGCTTTATGTACACATGTTTCATTTTCTTTTCTAAGCTGAGAAGACAGACATATCCTTTCCCAGTTTCCTCAGTCAGTAATCTAGCACTAATCTAACAAGTTAAGTCCATGTCAGAGGGACAACTCCTGCTGAATCCTGACTTGTAGTTTTCAACTTGCAGGAGCTCCCCAGGGCCTGATGCATACCGCAAGCACAAACAATAAAGCCACATTCTGGGAACTGCTGCAGCCCTGAAAATGAGAGCTATCAGTGTGAATAAAACAAACCAGAACAGAAACAGAGGCCTTACCAACTCAAACTGCAGGAAAATTTGTTGTAGGCCAAATTATTATAAACAGACAGATGCTGCACTGTGAAACAGATAATAACTACTCATTTTCTTTTTAATATTTCTATTGTGATTTCACCCTAACATTTACCTTCTTACACAGCTGTGTAAATTCCATAACTTGGAATGCACAGCATATTATTATACTTAATCCAATAATCATAGATTCAGGACTTTTTTCTACTTATCCTGGCTGTAAGAAGCCTACCTTTTATTTGCACAGCTATGTCACCCCTGAGACACAAACTGTCCCAAGGAAACATCTTACTGTGCACCAAAACCCTTCCTCACATGTCCATCAATACCATGTCAGAACCTGCATGAACTAAAAACAAACAACAGCAACACAAAACACCCACAATCCTGTGAAGTTCAAACAACCAAATTTCATTTTCCCATAAGGTGCACCAGTTCTCAGTTTTATAATAACTGAGCAGTATTAACAACCCAATCACAGAAAAGATTCCTTCCTTTTAAGTCTGGAAATCCTGATGTCAGTTCACAGCACACCTGAGCTACAAACTGTCATGCCCAGTCCACTCATCACATCAACAATTTCCCTTTCTCCAGACTGCAAGTGAAATTTGGCAAATAATGAAAGCTGTACTTAAAATTGTATTCTGTAATACTTTAGATCACTACAGCTAGAAAAGTAATTTTTGTTTGTTGATGAACAGAAGTCTTCTATGAAACCTAATTTTTCATTTCTTTTCCAGTGAATACACATTCACTGGAATACGCACAATTATAAATACAATTTTCTGATATACTACAGTAACATTGTTTTGGTTAAAGTATATTTAAAATTCTGACTGTTGTAAGAAAGCAGTACAGATAAGTTACATCTTTCTGTCACATAGCTTTTCTGCTAGATTTATCAATAACTGGAGAAATAACTGTGATTTCCTGAATATACGTTTTAATGCAAGAGTACTTCTGTGCACCATTATTATACCAAAATAATTTTACTGTGTTATATCATACAAAATGCATTGTAATTCATTTTCATGGTTTATTTCACTGCTCTTTATTACAAGTCTTACATCTTATCCAACACAACACCTCAAACAGAACCATGCAGAGAAGATGAGCTACAAGAAAAAAAAAATCTCCCTTGTGACTATTGTTCCTCAAGAGGAATTTGTTTGCAGATGAAGCTTATTTTCCAAAAACTAAAGCAAACAACAACAAAACCCACCAAAATTCACAGAGGCTTTTGAAGATTTTATTTAGTCTTGAGAAGTCCCAAGTGGAATAACGTGCAAAAAATAGAAACAGACTAGACAAGGGAGCCCAGGGGCCCAAACACAGGTTCTAAGTCAAAGTTATGTGAGAAGGGACTTGAACTTTGTTCTGCTGCAGTGCCAGGAAGTCACTGTAGTGATGGAAGCATTTGTTATTCAGAAGTATTGGGAAGCATTACCAATCTTTTAATTTCCCAAGAGAAGTGCCAACTTAGATTAAAAAGCAAACAAACAAAAAAGACCTTCCACCAGCAGATGAAATTTTTGTAAAGATGACTTATCTCTAATTTTGCATCTATGCACTGGAAGCATCAATCATCTTTTTATTATTATTATTATGTCTCTGCAGAGATAAGAGTGTTTACAACATCACACTTCACTGAACAATTGAGGCACATATTGGTTTCCTGACTCTCAGCTCATAGGCTTGCCTAGAAAGAAGAATCAACAACAAATCAAGGACACATGAGGCTTTTCAACGATGTCCTTTTACTTGGACATCTAATGCCACCCACATAGGTTCTCATAAACTGCTTTAGAATCAGCCACACAGTAAGGAACAATGTTTCTAATATTACTGAACAAGCGATAACCTACTGTTAACCAGGCAATAGTTATGCCACTGTACCCCAGCCATCCCTCTCTCTTTCTGATGGACAACGCATGCTTGTGCGGCAAACTACAAACTTGAAAAAAAGATCTTGATTGATCAGGAAAAGATTTCTTACATAAACCATCTCAGTGCTTCTCCTAAAGAATTCTCCCTTTCTTTTGTTCACCCTACTCTTCCTTTCACCTGCCTGCCATTCTAAATCGTTAATAACTGACTCAGAACTATAGAAAACAAATGTAAAAACCTCATTAAAGCAGTTACAAATGCAAGGAAAAGAGGTCATCAATTTTATTATTTTTACCCTGTGTTTTGAATTATTTTTTAAATAGTTAATACACATCTTCAGTCTTAATTTTCCAGTTACATACATGGCTTAGTATGTTCATGCTTTTATATTTTGAAAAAGTAATCACAGGCAGCATAGTGCATCTGATCTAATGTCGCCAATGGAACATAAATGTTTTCTTTTTTTTTAATTAGTCTTTTTTTAAAATCCAATAATTAGTAGGGTTGACAATCATGAACAAGAAACCAACTGCAATATGAGCACAAACAAGCATCAAATTATATCCTCCTACATATTATTCCAGCAACTCCCTGCTCGTTAGTAGAGGGAAACGTAGAAGAAAGGAAAAGGAAATCAAATACTCCTGTGGATGTTTCTGACCTTTCCAAGGAAACTAGTTGCCTTCTTGTCACTACAGTATCATTAGGCGGTGGCATTACAACTCAGAGTGCATAAGGAGAAGAGTCATATTTCAGCAGAGTTTGGGAAACCCATTTCCTTTTCACAGCCCATTAGCCTTGAACCCAAAGCCGTTAGCCTGAAGCATGAGCTATAAATAGGCTGGTACTGTCAATGTTAAAGCATTCTGCCAAGAATGGGAGAAATATTATCAAAGAAAGCAGATTGTCTTCTAAAATACTTTTCTACTGCTTCTAGAAGCATCTTTTCATTAATGTTTTGTTTGGATAACACAGAATAGGGTAAAAGTAGCATGGCAGACAACAGGCAGCTGACAACCGCATAAGAACATGAGCACAGAGAAAAGTCTGGGGACTGCTTGCCTGCAGGCTGACCTGAAGGCTAATGCTGCCCAGGACAAAGGAGCCACAACTCTGGCCAGATCTGAGGATGTCATGGTTTTATGTGAGAAGTGATTTTTTTGCATGGATGAAGAAACAGAAGCTACAAGGGATTTCAGGGGGTGAGTGGATGGACAAATTAAATCTCTTCACAGAAAATGTTTGGGTTACCCTTCTGGACTCGGAGAAGAGAATTTCAGACCCATGCCTGAGCTAAGTGCAGCTGTTAGCCTGGGGCAGTACAGCATCAGAGAGAAAGCAGACTTACAAGTAAGACAGTCTTAAGTTATTAAATGTGCAAGGTTAATACTGACAATATGCTTGGAGGCTGAGAGACTTCAGCAATCAGTATCACATTCAACTCCAGTGGATAAACTGAAGTCATAAACTGAAATTACAGAAGAAAAATCTATATTCAGTGAAAAACTGAAAGGATTTAGAAAAGCGAGATCTTGAGCAATTTTTTTCTATTATCATCTCATTTCATTCATGCTTATTTTCAAGAAGTCAAATGAACATTGAGCTATATGTCTATTAGTTTTCAAATACATATGTAAACTGTGTTCAGTTACAATAGAAACATAAATACTGATGTGCTGCCATCCGTATATTTTATACAGTTTCTTACAACAGCAATCATTATTCTTCACTATTTAAATCAGTGGAGTCATCTTATTTCAGAGAAAAATAAGAAGTGTTTGAAAAAAGTAATCTGAATATGAGACAAAAATAAATGAAATTGTCTATTTCGCATGAATACATATACATATTCTAACAGTCAGTGATTGCTCTTAATTTAGAACTGCAAGCAGGTTTTCCTTTCTTTTTGGTTACTGAATAATGAGCACAGGATGATTTTGCCCAACTGTCAATTTCATTACTTCTGGCACAAACACCATTAATACTTTTGATGTTCTTTCAGCAGCATAAATACTTTCTTTCTAAATAAAGTGACAAACACGGGGAGAACAGCAGGGAACATTTTTCAGCCAGATCCTGGCACCAGCCACACTGGAGGTGGCAGCGCGATGGCACAGGAGCCCTGCTCACAGCCATGTCCCAACCCCACCACCTGTCCCACACCTGCCAGCACCCTCTGCAGCTCAAGTGCCTCCAATACCTGTGTGAACACCAAGAGCCTGCAGCAACATGCAGGCAGGATGCAGGAATCAAAATCCACAGAGGTACACGTGATGGAGTAGGACACAGCAGCGTGGTTTTTGCAGCTTATGCTGCAGCTGAAGTCAACTTCGAAGAGCAAATGTTGAGGAGAAAGCCTTCTGGCTTTGTGGCTGGTGCGGTATTTGTTCAAAACCAAGCCACACAGTTAGAAGGCAAGGGTTGGTTTATCAAATATACAGGCACATCATAAAAAAGGCAGTCCTGAATTGCTGAGAAATTACAGAATGCCAGACCTCACAAGAAGTCTCTCTATGGCAAAGGATCTGTCCCGACACAGATCTCTCTTGAAATCTCAAGAGGTCAATATACAATGGAGTATTAAAAAAGGCAGAACAACAACAACATATACAGTAATAAGCTATTCAAACATTGTCTTCTAGAAAATTTATTCATTTTCAAGTGCATATCACTGTAGATTTACTTTAAGCGTTGGGGTACTTGGTGCTTCTAATTATTGCACAGAATGTGTGCTGATCAATGCTATCATACCAGCCCAGACAAAACACTTCCAGCAACCTCACCCTTCTTCCCTTCACTGCAGTGAACACCAAGAACCCCTGCTCTGGCCATCGCAGGATTCTGAGACTTTAGGGCAAGGAGAGCAAGGAGCACAGCCTCACGCATGCTGCCCAAAATAGAGATATTTATATAAAAATTATACCAAACCATTACATTGAGACTTTGTGTTTTTTGTCAGTTCTCTCTTCTTTTTACCCAAATAGTATTACGGGTTTGCTACAAACACAGGCGAAATTTGGCAGAACATACTCTTGGGAAAAAAGGAAACCATGAAAGAAAAAGCAACAGAAAAGAAAGAAATAGACAACCGTAAGCCTAAACTTCCTCTTGTCACAGCTAAAAATAATTGTTGGAGGTTTTAAATCTCATGTTAATTGCCAAGAGGCAGAAGCATGCCTATCTGAGGCAGACAAGGGGTTACTTTTCCCTTCCATTTTAAACACCGTGACCCTAAACAAGCTGTACTAATTTGAACAGCACTGCTGCAGTAGTGACATTGTCACTGCGCACACAGAGCTCTGAAGAACTTCAACAGCTACATACAAAGCCTAAGCGCAACAAACGCACAGACCACAAAGGCAGTGCAAGGGAGCCTGCACCAAGCTGTACTTTGCTCCCCATGACCACGTGGCAGGGCCCAGTCTGTGCGAGCAAGGCTATGCACCAGGAGCCTGCAGGTAAATCCTGTGGATTATGCTTGTTTTAGGAACATCAGAGCCAACAAAAACAGAAGGAAGTGGTTCTGAACCCATCCAGCAGGAGACACTAAACATATTCATTTTACATTACAGCTAAAGACTGAAGAAACACATGCCAAAAGAGGCCCAAGACCTTTTCACTGCTTTGCACCAATCTTCTGTTTTTGTCTTGTTTAATAATCCTTCAGAAACAGTTCTGAGACCCTTGACAAACTGATCCAGGCATGCAAAGCAGACATATGATGACCAGATGGCCCATACTCTCATACTTCATCATCCATATGTTTCAGATATATTTTAAGATTGCTGCTGAAGAGTTGTGATTTAGAGTTGCAGAGATTCTAGTTGGCAAGAAGAAGCTTTACAGATGTTGGAAAAACCCCTTTCCCTACAGAAGGATCCCACTAAGAACACACAAATAATGTAATAAGAATTAAGCTGATCTGCTGCGTATCTCTGAGTGAGCAAAACAGTTCAGTTCTCTCCTATGTTCTATTGATAAAACTTCTTTTAAAACGAGCAGAAAAAAAAACAAAACTTTTTTGGAGGTAACAAGATTGCATTAAAACAGTGTTTTTATGTTTGAATTAGATACTTCTGGTTGACAATAGTGGACATTATGGCAACTGTAATATTGAAAAGCACCAACAAAATAAATGCCTATGAGTTTTGCTCATCCATTTATCTCCAGATTAAGCGCCATCTGTACTGAAGAAAACTGCTTCAAACTACAACAGAGCCTTTCAAACTTCTGTGAATCATTAAAAAAAAAAAAAAGGAACCTAAAGAAACAGCATATTTCATTGAGTACTGAACATTATCCCGGGTTGTCAAGATAAGCTTTCCTGAATTCACAGTTTGGAAGACTGATAATAGATGATACCTGAGATACTGGCATACAGGCAGCCAAGGTTCAGGAGGAAAGCATAACATTTATGACCAGTAATCTCATTAAAAAAATACTTCATAGACCATGGTGAACATCTGTCATTTAGTGCATAATGGTTTACCCAAAGTCTCTTTAATAATACACAATAGCAGTAATATAAACATGTTTGGAGTGAGTTCTGTGAATTTCTGATCCCATTCCCACCAAGGAGGGGATATGCAAGATGGATGTGCAAAGTACAAATGACCAAGCGTCTTGGAGAGAAAATCTTTGAAAAATCCTGGATATTAAATAATTATTAAAAAAACCTAATATTTGTCAGATAGCTCACTAGTTTAAAATAAAAAAAGAGATGATATGGCAGTACCTCTCCAATTCTTAACTTGCAAAATTAAGTCAACCACTGGAGCATATATACCATCCAGCGGGCATTAAGAATAGACCAACTGATCTTATGTACAAATTTTCAGAAGTGAGGTGATGTGATTTTACAGATCTTCCATGTACAGATTTTGTAATTTGAAATATGAAGTGGTTTTCAGAAAGGAGAATGATTTAAAAAAGTAAAGCATCAACCTAAAGTGAAAGCATTCCAGGTCACCCCTGAAAATTCTGCTGATCTTACATAAAAGATTAGCGTCTTCTATTTCTCACATGTAAATCTGAATTTTAAGGATTTGGCTATTAAACTTGAGTGCTCCACTAGCACCTAATATGATACTTAACAAACAAAAAAGAAATTGCAAAGGCACTGTGGTGTTAAATGGTCAAAATCCATGTCACATTCAATCTTCATCTGCAATAATTCATGCTTCCTAATCAGGAGTACAGCCCTCTATAGAGCAGAGTATACAATCCTCTATAGAGGAATGGAGTTTTGCATATGCAGCTAACACGCCAGTAATTTTCCTGCAAGGGTCTTAAGTGATACAGTCTTTTACTGAATTTCCCTTCTCCCCCACAGTTGCATCACACCAGCAGCTCACAGTCACACCAGGATCAAATTGTACTTCACAAACTATTCCTTCCCTCAGTTATGGGCATTTAGACTAATATACATAAAATACCCTTTAGTTCCACAAGAATATTATTTTATTTTCTGTATTATGGAATTCATCTTTTTTTTCCTCATCTAATGTCATTTCCACATTTTCTGCTCAGCAATTCACCTCCTCTATTAACAGTACCTCCTAACTTTGAACCATTAGTAAATTTCAACAGAATACAACGTGTTTTGTGCCAAACACAATCCTGAAAATATGAAGTATTTGTTCCAAGACTGATGCTCAGGAACTCAATTATAGTCAATATACTCCGCTACCTCGTTTTATTATGTTTTTTTCTGAGACAGGTTTATCACTCCATTTTATGCTTATATCCTGGAAAGCGTACAAAAATACAAAATAATTCAGTTCAACAGCCTGGCTCAAAAAGCAGTTCTTTGCGTGTGTAGCCTACAGTGGATTTACTAAATGACAATGAAAAGTGCAAAATAGCCTTACTGTGCTAAAGTTATTGCCAATATATGACATCGTTAAATTAAAAATTAATTGCCTGAAGAAACATACAGAAATGTACACATGCATATTTCAGATTTTTTATTTTAGTGTTGCTCAATAATTCATGGCTTGAGTAAGAACGTGCCTCTTTCAGCATAAAAATGCTAATTGCATTAAAGGAGAAACAACCACTGAAGCTCAGAAGTGAGCATTACAGGTTGTTACTTAAAAATAAATAAATTACTATTCACCACTGTAAGTCATTTTTATTAACTTTCTTACTCTACAGTCGTAACGGCCATGCAATTACAAATATTAATGAACTATTCTGAGACTTAAGTTAAATGATCAAATTAATCCTCAGTCTGGTAGGTATATTTCTGTTTTTGTTTTACTTCACTCTGACTGACATACTGAAACCAGGAGCCAGAAACTGCCACAGTCTGCAGCACTTTTACCTCTGCTCTACATACAATGAACTATTGCGCTTAGTCTGTTGACACCAGGGAGTGGTGACCATCACAGCATAAAACCAATGAAATGTTTTTTTTCCCCTCTATAGCTGAAAAAAACCATCAGCTCCAGCAAAACATTTCCTTTTGGTTTCAAGTGCACTGGCATTCATTATTATTATTTTTTAAGTAAGATATTTCTAAGTGATAATTTCTTTTAAATGTTTTTGGAATTGTCGCCCCTTCACATTTTAACCAAAGTAACGTGAGAAAAGCTTGTGGGAGAAGAAGAATGTAAATCAGTGCATTTCTAACAATAACATTTCAAACAACAAAAAAGCGTCACCTTTGTGCCTCACTAGCAATGAAGTGACATTAAAGAATCAGCAAAAGCCATTTTGCAGCAGCAAAGTCCTCTGCATCTGGAACATACACATTAATTTCTCCTTTTAACTCTGAATTTTTTCCACCACAGTGAAAATTGTCATGTCTATGCAGTACACAGTGTGTACGAAGTACACGTGCAGATCTCAAGCCATCTCTTCTCAATGGAATCAAATTGTGTTTGGGAGTCTAGTCCTTTGAATGGACTACGTCAAACTTTTCTGACTACTGCCCTGTACTGAGAGCCTCTAAAGGTAAGAGCTGCTTCAACTACAGCAATCAGGAACCGTGCTATTGGAGTGCCTCTGGGACAGGATGCAGTATAGAGAGGAAAATGGGTAGAAGATGGAAAAGTACCTCAAGGACAACGGCATATAAGATTCAAAATCAAGGGACAAAATTGACAGACAAGCGTCTTCTAGGGGAATTGTTACCAAAAGTTTCTCTTCTTTTATTCTTCTTCCTAAGTACTTGCCACTGCAGGGGATGAGATGCGAGGAGAGGCCACCAGTCTGGACATTACCACAGTAAGAGTTGCACCTTATAGATTATCATTTAAAAAAATATGTATATCTAAAATGTTGTCATTAATTTTTCATTTAGTTTAACAATGACAAAGTTTAATTTTGCCAAAGGATATAAAAAGTTTAAAACTTTGTTTTAATTACTTGGTCGGTATAAAGATTTTATTTCCCATCAGAACACAGTAATGCAGAGAACAATGACCAAATGAACTCTATCCTTGTTTGTGTCTCACCTAATTAAGCATTATAATTATAAACAGCTTCAGGCTGTCATAATTAGACTCCTGTTGGTTTGACCGTTGTTGTACCACACATAGCTCTCTGGTCACTGGCTGGTCATGCAGAGGCTGCACACACTCTGTCTTCTGAAACTCCAACAGCTGAGTAGCTGTGGAAGTTTTCAAAACCACTGTGCAGATTAAAAGCTAATTTCTAATCAGTCTTATTTTTAAGGAAGGACTGAACTTAGCATTCGTCCTCTTGATAAGAGAACTTCTATAACCAAGACATTGCTCTTCAAATGTTTGTGGCACTTCAATTAAAGACAGCTCAAAGCAACTGCTTCCTGATCAAATGTCATCCTTGTAACGAATCAGTGAATTATTTATCAACATGAATTCAAAATTATTTGCATGCATGTCCTCACTAATTACATTTGCATATGCATCACTCTAATTAGACCAGTGTTTTTAATATGAATCATAAATTGATATTTTGCACATTCTCAGGTTTGACTTGTTAGAATTGCCACAGTAGTTGTGGAGCAGCACAGCAGTTTTGATTTGCACAGCCCATTCCAGCAGGGCTGGAATTACTTCTCAGCATTTCAGAGAAGAAATGAACTACAGGAGGAACACAGACGTGTCAATCCATGCTGACAATGATCTTCAAGTCACAGTCTTATTTATCAGAATATATCAAAGTATATAAAAATCCCTGCCTCATTTCTTTACATTTAATTTGGCCAAAGGAAGGGATGCTTGCAAGGATCATCTGTGAGCAAGGTACAAAGGGAACATATGTTGAGAGAAACAGTGATTTTATCACAGGATGTGGAAGAGAAACATACAATACCCACAGATGATCACAACTATTAATAAAAATGTATCTGTGCACAGAGCATGTATATTAACTACACGATGCAGTACAATACAAAGCTCTTATGGGTGTGGTGGGCTAGAAAGACAACATTATTTCTAAGAGTCTGTATAACATTTCTACAGCAATAGCACCAGGACTTCTACACGTACTACTTTCTTTTTAATAGAAAAATGCTAGTCAGAAGTTTCATTTTTTTACTATGCAGCTGTGAGTTTGTCCTGTTTTTCATATTTTTGGTTACAGAAGAGGTTCCTGAAACACTATAATTGTTGCGGTGGTTTGAGTTTAAGAGTGGGGGAAGAAGAAAAAAATTAATAGGTGACAAAACTTCCAAAAGTTACCTGATGTATCTTTAGTTTTGATAAAAGTGATACTGCACTTATAACTTCTGCTTGGATGTAACCAGACTGGACTAGGATTTTGTGAGCTATTTCCTACAAATCCTACTCGCATATTGGCAGCTTCTTCACTGCCAGCCCAAGCCCAAGGCTTTTTGTTCTTATTTAGTCAGCAGTTATTGAAGACAAAATCAACTGAACTTTAATTACTTCCTTCCATAGCTAGTTACTTGGAATGGAAAGAAATTATGAATGGAAGTTGGCATTGAACCTCCTCCTAAAAGCTCATCTCATTCTGATGCTTTCATCAGTACTCACCTGGCTCAAAGTTCATGCCAAAGTAATGCAGGAAATAGAGGCAAAGGAGAAGAAACTGAATACTTAGAATTTGTTTCACTTTAAAATCAACAGTGATGCATCAGAGTGCATCACAAAAATGTAGCACAGTATCGGTGCTTTGCAGTTTGGGTTCTTTCACCCCCTAAACACAGGCATGGATACGCAGAGCTGTAAGTCACACGTGTGCAAGAACCAAACAATTTCAGAATGACTGAGCCTATGACGGTTTCACTATTTTGTACCATTCCATCAAGATTTTGACCTCAGAGCTAGACAAGTGACTGGGAAGAAGGAGGCGCAAGAAGCTGCTAAAACTACTCATTGCCTGAATTCAAAATTCAAGGAGGGAACTGTACTACCATATTAAACGGCAATAATGGATTAAAGTCATAGAAAGTATCAAAGATATGCAAGAAGAAAAAAGACCAAAACACTTAAAATCCCTACAGTAAGAGCAGGATGAGAGAAATGACTTTTCTAATTTGAGGAAACCTTATACATATTGATGATCTTGCTAGAAAACGGAGTCTTTTCTAAGCAAATGACTAGGAATTAAAATATACACACAAATCCATAAATACAAACATACACCCATACAAGTCTCTCTTTGAAACAGCTTGTGTTGAAAGCAACTCATGCTATCCCAACTCTCATAAATTCAGATGACCTATGCAATAATTCTTTGCAGTATAATTCCTAACATAGTGTTACCAGTATGTGCAGAATCATGAATCCTTACAGCTCTCTAATATACATTGCAAGTCTCACCATTACAAATCTCCAAATATGGCTGGTTTCCCTTTATGACAAGCAGAGCAAAAGCACAGAAAGCTGCTCTATGAAGCTGACACCACTGCCTTAAAAAGCAACATGGTCACAATGGCTGTGTGTGTCTGGGGTATATTATTGCTTATGTAAGTGTTTTATGTTTACTGACTCCAATTTTTATTTGAACCAAGGAGAATGGGTCACGGTGTTGCTCTGGTTCGGTAGAAGAAAAAGGAATCGTTCTAGGGGGAGTATTTTCTGTTTTACAAGAAGGAATGGGAGGAATCGGATGTTGTACTTACTGCTTAACACTCCAGATGCTTCAGCTGCAAGTGGGTAAGAACAAGACCTCCCTGTCACTCAGCAGGGAATCCCAGAAACAGAGTTCCCCAGCAGCTGGCAGTTTCAGAGCAAATGGATCAGATCACAGCGTAATTGAACACCAAGGCAGTAAAAAGCCAAAATGGCTTAGATGAGACTATTAATTTCAGGATCACAAATCTTGCTTGTAAATATTGAATTGAAAGTGCAGTAAAGTAGAATTTCCAAACTTTGATTAAGAAAAGTAGTTATGTAAATTCATTTAAAAGAAATCAGTCAAGTGTTTTTCAGTGCTAAAACATCATGTAGTGTCTGAATTACAGGGAGCTGGACTGGAAGTATCACTACATGCCTGCAAGGTGAAGTTTTAAAATTAGCTGAAGAAAATGGCTCTTCACGCAACCCCTGGATAAGCTGTGGAGTTCTTTGCTCCAGGCTGCTATTAAAAGAGGAGACTGACAAGTTTTTGGGTAAAAAAAATTAAATTACAAAGTATTATGAAATGTAAAGGAATCAGTTTTGGCTCAGGAAATCCCTCAAAAAGCAAATTGTTTACTGAAAGAGAATTATAATACAGGAATTTTTCTGAGATTAATTTTTTCATGAGCCTATTCACAAAATGTTTTATGTGAACTCCAGAGCAAAAATAAAATCTCAACATATGCATACCAAACAAGCTGCCATAATGCATTTGCCCATCCCAACTGAAAGACAGAAGATACTGGAGTGAAGGCTTTTAATTACTAAAGATAAACATGGGTATTAAAAAAGTCTATCATTCAGTTTTATGCTACAGATTAGGCTGACTAAAACAGGATATGTTGCCATGTATGGAAATAAAGACTCATCGTATCCTGATTTATCTTTCTGTTCTTGGATATAATCCAAATATATTTTATCCATATTCCTACTACTCAGCAATGCTACCTCTAAAATATCTGGCAACAGCCAGAGAAAGAGACAAAGATCAGAACATGTACTGTCATCCTCATCTCCTCTATTACCAAGGCTTATTTTATTGGAACCTCCATCCCTTCCACCAGTATATCATGAGTTGGTTTATGTGTGAAGCAACTGATGAACCTTCGTACAAGCAGCAAGTGCTTCTTCCTCTGCCAGGAATTCAG
>JANHGO010000002.1:21326765-21337140 GCA_024606505.1 Aquila spilogaster
CTTGCTGGCTGGGCATGAGAAGCTGAAAAATCCTTGACTTAGTCTAAACACTACTTAGCAACAACTGAAAACATTAGTTTGTTGTCAACATTCTTCTCATACTGAATCCAAGACATAACACTATACCAGCTGCTAGAAAGAAAATTAACTCTAAGCCAGCCAAAACCAGAACAGTAAGACATCATTCTCAAGGGCAAAGGAATGAAGTATATTTATCATCCAACAGACATAAAAAGTAGACTAATTGTTCTTAAGTAAAAATTTGCAGAAGTGACATGATTTATGATTTTATATTTCTTCAATTTATGTATTCTGAAATCATGAAATGCTCAGTGATTTTCAGAAAGGAAAACAATCAAAGAAAGCATGAGAAACTATTCATCCCAAAGTCAAAGCACTCCAGGTCACTTCTATTTCTCACATATAAGTATGAATTCTAAGGATTTAACTATTAAAGTGCTCCACTAGCATCTAACATGACTTAACATACAAAAAAAGAAATCGCAAATGCTGATATAAAATGTTCAAAATCAGTGTCAAATTCAGTCCTCATCTGTAATAATTCATGTTTCTGAATCAAGAGTATAAAACCCCCTACAGACTAGAATGTATATAAAACCCTATAGAGTAACAGTGATTTGCACAGGGGTCTAGCACTCCAGTAGTTCTACTGGAAGGATCCTGAATGATGCAATCTGCAACTGAATTTCCCTTTTTCCCCCCAGTTGCATCACACTGGCAACTCACAGTCATGCCTGGATCAAATTATTTCTTCCCCCTAAAGGATAGGCAGTTAGACTAATGTGGAATATCTTTGTTTTGTTCCCCAAGTGCATTATTTTATATTGTGTACTATGGAATTTAAACTTTTTTTTTTTTTTTTTTTGGGGGGGGGGGTGTCTTAAAAAAAAATTCCACCCTCAATATGATTCCACACTTTCTGCTCAGCAATTCATTCTATCTCCTCTGTTGACAATGCAACCTAACTTTGAATCTTTAGTAAATTTCAACAGAATACTACACTTTTTGTGCCAAAGCTATTACTGAAAACATTAAACAATACTGGTTCCAAGACTGATACTCAGGAACTCTGTTAAATAATCTTTCAATACATTCTGCTTCCTCATTTTAACATGATTTATTCTGAGTCAGGTTTATCACTCCATTTTATGCTTATTTTCTGGAAAGCATACAGAAATGTAAAATATTCAATTCAACACCCTGGCTCGAAAGGCACTTGCTTGTGTATGTAGCCTACAGTTGATTTCGTAAATGACAATAAAATGGATAAAAGAACCTTACTGTGCTAAAAGTAACTGCCAATATATGACATTGCTAAATTAAAAATTAATTGCCTGAAGAAACATAAAGAAATGCATACATGCGTACTTCAGATTTTTTATTTAGTGTTGCTTAATAATTTATGGCTTGAGTAAGAACATGCCTCCTTCAGCATAAAAATGCTAATTGCATTAAAGAAGAAACAATCCCCGAAGCACAGAAATGAGCATTACAACTTGTTAGTCAAAAATTCATACTCAGCACTGTAAGTCATTTTTATTAACTTACTCTACTGTTGTAATGGCTGCACAATTACAAATAATAATGAACTATTCTCTGAGACTTAAGATAAATGATTGAATTAATTCTTAGTTTAGTAAAATATTTTGTTACTTGAGTCTGACAAGCAGACTGAAGCCCAGAATGAGAAAATACCACAATTTTCCAGGTTTTTTTTTTTTTTTTTTCAGTGCTTTTACAATTTCTACTTTACATACCAGCCACTGTTGTGCTTTCAGTACAGGTATCAGTGAGCAGTGACCATTACAGCACAAAACCAATGAAACTGGGTTTTTTTCCCTCCCTGTATAGCTGAAGAAATGTCAGCTCCAGCAAAATATTTCCTTGGTTTCAAGTGCATTGGTATTCGTTTTTTAAACTCAGATACTTTTACGTGACAATTTCCTTCAGAAGTTTTGTAGAATTTTCACATGTTCCCCTGTTTAAAATAAAGCACCTTGACAACAGTTTGCAGAAAAATTGTAAGTCACACTGCATTTCTGGCAAAAACATTTCAATCAAAAAATGTCACCTTCATCTCTATGTAGCAATAAAGTGATGTCCCACATTTAAAACAAACAAACAAAACCCCACAAAAACCAGTAACTGCTATCTTGTAGTAGAAGAATCTTATCTTCCTCTGCACCCAAAACATATACATTAATGTCTTATTTTAACTCTTTATTTTTGTCACCAGACTGAAAAATGTAGTGTGCATCCAATATGCAGTGTACATAAAGTAAAGCGTACAGAGCTTGCATCATGTCAGTGGATTCGCATTATGTTTGGCAATCTGATCCTCTGATAGAACTATGTGAAATGCTTCCATCAAAACTGCACGTTACTGAGAGCATCTCAAGGTAAAAGAGTTGTTTCCACCACAAAAATAGAGACTCATGTTGTTGGAGTGCCACTGGGACAGCACAAAGAATGCTGTTGAGAGGAAAATAGGTAAAAGATGGAAAAATACCTCAAGAGCAGTTACACATAAGATACAACTGGCTCAAAATGCCCTTCAAGGAGCAAAATTGCTGGAGGCTGCAGATGTTTTCTGGGGGAAATACTACTAAAGGTTTTTCCTTTTTTATTCTCCTTCTTACATATTTGCTGCTGTGGGGGATGAGATACCAAGAGAGGACACCAGTCCAACCTGAAGCATCCATTTTTATGGTAAGAAGGTTCCAAACAACAGCTCAGCAAACAAAGGTTTAGAGAACAAAGCTATAATGATACATATTCCCAGAGCCATCTTATGGCTTCTCATCACTGAGTTGTCTGCAGTTCTACTGTAAAGCAATAGCACAGCTCTCTGCAGAGCTCCCAGCTCTGTGGATACCCACAGGTTAAGAGCTGCCCAGCATGTCCCTGGGTGATTTTGGCTGGGATACCTGCACTGCAACTGCCTGCTTTCACCATTAGGGAAGACTGCAGTGCAATGAAATCAATGAAATACCTTGCCTAACCAAGAGATTACAATTAAAAGACACCATATACAACTAAATAAATAACCAGACAGCTTTTCCATAGCAACATGTTTCAGTTTTCAAACAGAAAAAGTGTGGCTTGGGAAGGAGTGCATCTGACTATTCTCAAGAAGAGTTGCTCTTCACAGGTAGATTTTAATTTAAAAAAGGGTAAAATTTTGTCAAAACTTCTCATAAAATGTCACAATTACAAAGTTTAATTTCGCCAAAGACTATGAACAGTTTAAAACTTTGTTTTGATTACTTGGTCAGTATACAGATTTTATTTCCCATCAGAACACAGTACTGTAGAGAACGTTGACCAAAAGAACTCTCTCCTTGTTTGTGTCTCACCTAATTAAGCATTATAATTACAAACAGCTTCGGGCTGTCATAATCAGACTCCTGTTGATTTTACTATTGTATCACACACAGCTCTCTGCTCACTGTCCGGTCACACAGAGGCTGCACACAGTCTTTTAAAACTCCTGGCAACTGGGTAGCAGTGGAAATCTTCAAAACCAGTGTCAAACTGTGCACATTTAAAACTAATTTCTAATCATTGTTATTTTTAAAGAAGGACTAAACTTCATGCTCATCCTCTTTGCCTTGAGATCAGAACTTAAACACAACCAAGACACTCCTCTTCAAATGTTTGTGGCATTTCAATTAAAAGCAGCTGTAAGCAATTGCTTCCTGATCAAATGTCATCCTTGTTATGGAATTAGTGAAATATTTATCAAGATTAATTTTAAATTATTTGCATGCATGTCCTCTCTAATTACATTTGCATATGCATTGCTCTAATTAGCCCAGTGGCTTTAATATGAATCAGAAATTGATACTGTGCACATTTTCAGGTTTAACTTTTAAAAAGTACCATGATGGTTATGAAGTGGCACGGTATTTTTGATTTACACAGCTCATTTCAAGCAGGACCAGTGGGGATGTGTGTTCTCTGCAGTGACATGGTGACTAATGCAGAGAGGAGTCAATTAAAACTGTTCATGAACAGACCAAGTGAGGACAAGTGACTGGCCATTTTCAATATGGCTAGAATTTGAAATTTCTTGTAAAGTGGTTGAGATTGTATTATTCTTCCCTCACACAGTTTCTGAAGGGCAATCCACTGCATTTTAGTTTGCCTTTGTAGCCATTTGAAACCTGTTACCATTGACTTTTCTGAGTTCTGCTGGGCATTTGGAGTTTATACATGCAATTACTCCCTCTTCTTTCTCTTGCTGTATCACTGTGTGTCAATGACCATTGTTTCCAGCCCTTCTATTTCTTTGCTAGCTTTCATCAGCAGGTAAGTTGAGGGAAAAAAACCACAGAAACACAAAAAACCCCACCACACTGGGGTTCAAGACATGAGGCACTTTGCAATTATTCCCACTGCAGTAATCCCCAAACACATACCAGCAAATGAGCAGTGAACTGCACTGACACACTTGTTTTTTCCCTTCACGCGACATGATCACATAGTGAAGAAGGTGGTAAATGCACACAGTTTTCTAGTAGTCTTTACTTTGGTCTGATTTCATGTGTATCGGGAGAATTCCCAGCAGAGAAGATGAGGCACAGTATTGTAAAGGGACAGTAAAAAGCAAGAAAATAGCATCCTACCTTTCCTCTAATACAATAGAATACTACAGAAATACTTTGAGGGTGTCTCAGTATGGATTGGTCTGAACACAGTCAGTTCTGAATTTTTTACAGAAGGATGTCCTTTGGGAGAAGACTTAGTAAATGGAGTTAGTCCAAACTATGTTCAAAAAAAGACCAGAAACTGGTTTTGTTGTTCTTTTTTCCCCATCTCTCCCGACATTTTTCTTCTCTCACTGTCTGTTTCCCAGAATCATTTACTGACATCAACAGGGAATATTCCTGTTCTAAACTTTAGATCCTTTCACAGCGCATGGCACATTGGAAAACCAGTGTAAATTCCTGCTGCCCTAAATAGGTAACATCATTTAAAAGAATGCTCTCAGCTAGTTAACTACAGAAATTTTGTTTGTACTTTTGGTATATAACGTACTTACCACTTTCCTAATATCTTGACCAAACTTTCCTTCTCTTCTTTACCCTTTAGAGCACAGAATTCCCAAACAAATGAACAAATTCAGGCTCCCAAAAAATGCCTTGAAATGCAATAACGTTTCAGATAAGAACTAAACTACAGCAAAGCATATACCTGTCAGTCCACAGAGGCAATCATCTTCCAGTCACATTTTTACATTTGTAAACCAAAATCCTTGCCTCATTTCTTTACATCTCACCTGGCCAAAGGGGTGGCTTGCAAGGATCATCTGTGAGCCAGGTAAGAAGAGAACATACGTCAAGAGAAACAGTGATTTTGCCATGTGATGTGGAAGAGAGGTACACATAACCTGTAACTGATCAGAAATATTAATAAAAGTATTCCTAAGTGTCTGTATAACATTTATATAACCACAGCACCAAGACTTCTACACATATTACATATTTTATAGAAAAATGATCTTTCAGAAGTTTATTTTTTTACTATGGAGTTTTGAATTTTATTGGTCCTATTTTTTCATATACTCTTGCCTGCAAAATAAGTTCTTGCAGCACTATGATTCTTGTGTATACATTTTGCAGAAAAAAAAAAAAAGGAGAAAAAATCATACGTCATAAAACTTTAGAACCTTTTAAAAGTTACCTGATGTAGCTTTACTTTCCATAACAATGTTGTTGCAGTTTTAACATCTGCCATCCTGTAACCAGCCTGGGGCAGCAACAAGTAGGATTTTGTGAGCTATTTCCTACAAGTCAGATATTCGCCACTGGCATAAATCCAAAGGGTTTTGTTCTTCTTTTAGTCAGTACTTATTGCAGAAAAGTACTTAACTTCACTTAACTTTATCCCCTCCCTGCCATATCTACAGTTGTTTGGGATGGAAGTAAGTTATGAATGGAAGTTGGCACCTGACCTCCTTCTAGAATCTCAGCTCATTCTGATGTTGTCATTAGTGCTTGACTGAACATTATCTGGCCCAAAGTTCATGCCAAAATAATATAGGAAATGGAGGGAAAGGAAAGAAGAAACTAAGTCCTCAAACTTAGTTTCACTTTAAAAGCATCGTGATGGGTCAGAGCACAGGTGAGGTTTGAAAATTCTGCATCATATGGCTCTACACAGTATGGGTACTCCGATTCCCTAAAAAAACAGGCAGATGCATGTGAATTATGGCTCTTTGTAAGAACCAAACAATTTCACAATGACTGAGCCTATATTGGACACAGCAACATGTTCAGCAGCTAAAGCAAATTTCAGTTTTGTGCCATACTGTCAAGATTCTGACCTCAGAGGCAGATGCATATGATCGGGAAGAAGGAGGTATGAGAAGCTGATACAAGTACGCATTGCCTGAAGTCAACATTCAAGGATGCAATTGTACTACTGTACTAAATGGCAAAAATAGATTAAAGCTATAAACTAGAGTGTGTAGGCTGAGTATCAAAGATATATGAGCAAAAATTTGATTATAAATACTACAGTGACAACAGGATGAGAGAAATGACTTTTCTAATTTGGTCGAACCTCATGTACTTCTGATCATGCTAGAGAACTGAGTCTTTAATAACCATATGACTCAGAATTAAAATATATACACATAAATACAAACATACGCCCAAACAAGTCACTCCTTGCCACAGCTTCTCTTAAAAGCAACTCACACTATCTCAACTCTCATAAGTTCAGATAATTTATGCAATAATTTCATGCAGTGGAATTCCCAAAGCAGAGCTACCAATATGTGCAGAGAACAATCCTTCTTACAGTGCTCTAATATACTTTCTGAGTCCCACCACTACAAATCGCCAGATTTGGCTGGTTTCCCTTTATGGCCAGCTTTATGAAAACACAGAAAGCTGCACCATGAAGTTGACACCTTAAAAAACAACATGGTCATAATGGCTATATGTGCCTGGGGTACATTATTGCATATGTTAATATTTTATGTTTACTGACTCTATTTGTGATTTCCACCAAGGAGTGTGTTCTCAGTATTGCTTTGATTTGGTAGAATGAAAAAGAACCATTCTATGGGGAGTATTCTCTGTTTGTTTTACAACAAGGAATGGGAGGAATTGGGTGCTGTACTTACTGCTTAACACTCCAGATGCTTCAGCTGCAAGTGGATAGTAATAAGACCTCACTGTCACTCAGCAGGGAATCTCAGAAGCATCAGAGTTCCCCAGCAGCTAGCAGTTTCAGAGCAAATGGATCAGATCACAGTGTAATTGAACACCAAGGCAGTAAAAAACCAAAATGGTTTAGATGAGACTATTCATTTCAGGATCACAAATCTTGCTTGTAAATATTGAATTGAAAGCGCAGTAAAGTAGAATTTCCAAACTTTGATTAAGAAAAGTAGTTATTCAAATTTACTTAAAAGAAATCAGTCAAGGGTGTTTTGATGCAAAAATGTCATGTGGTGCCTGAATTACAGATCACAGAGAGCTGGGCTGGAAGCATCACTGTATGCCTGCAAGGTGAATTTTCAGAATAAACTGAAGAAAATGGCTCTTCACAGAGCCCATGGGTAAGCTGTGGAACTCCTCGCTCTGGAGTGCTAGAGATGGTAAAAGAGGAGACTGACACATTCATGGGTAAAAAAAAATTGCAAAGCGTTACTAAACTTAAAGAGATCACCTTTGACTCAGGAAATCTCTCTACAGTAAGTTGTTTACTAAAAGAGTGTTAAAGTATCACTACAGATATGTTCTGTTCTTGTACCTTCCCCTAGATATATACTTCAAGCCACATAGTACTTTGATCTGAGCCTGTAAAGATGTTGTGTTCTCATGAAAAATAATACAATCAGATTATAGATTTTATAGGTGAAAAATTTCAGCCAGCAAACAGTAAATTCTGACTTAAAATATTTTCTAGAGGCAAGAGTATTCCAAGGGGACATGTGACAACAGAAGCAGAAAATCTCTTTCTAAAATTGATGTAAAAATTCAATTCACATCAAAAGCAGTCTCAGACATTATTTGCATATCACCTTAGGATCAGTAGAGTCATAGTACTCCTGAAAAATACACCTACACTATATGTTGATCGCCCAGTAAGAACTTGAAATAATTCAAAGTAATGAAACGAAGTTAGAGTGAAATTCTGTTGAATAACGTTTGTACATTTGACTGCAACTGCCAATTATCAGATTGATTAGTGGTGTGTTCTAGCCATTATTTAGGGACATAACTGTATGTCATGTATGTACATTCACCACATTGAAAGAACCTTTCCACATACAAGCATGTAAGAAGCTAAATTGCTTTCTTCAGGTTTTTTTGTTTGGTTGGTTTTTGCTATTCAACTAGATCAAACTAAGACATCAAAACTTAGAGCTCTGACAGTGGTGTTTTCTCAACAAATACAACAAAATATATGTATCAAAGTAGTAAATTTACACCATCTATTGTAATGAATATTTCTAGAATTTTTCATCACAGGCTTCTTGGTGGTTACATTGATGAGGCACTGGCGGGTATCTAGCACTTTAAAAAAAATTTAGCATTTTCTTGCTTCCATAGGAACAAACTATGCAGTAGTACTACATTAATGAAATACTGTGTGGCAAGATCCAGGTTTTTTTAAATAAAAAAAGACTGCAGTGATTTCCATACTGTATGTTTAAAATCACTTTACCCACATAACACAGAAGGCTTAGAAGAACTTGTGCCTTGGACTTGTATTCTGCTACATTTCACACACAAAAACATGGTATGGTTAATGTTTTTGTAGACGTCAAGGAAGAATTCTGGGTGAGGCCAATTTTTCCATTGTTTACACTGCATATGGGTTTTAATATTATAAGGCATTTCTTGTCCTTTCTTCTGAAACTACTTGTTTACTTTCCTGAAAACCTGCAAATAGTTATGTACTTCAACAGGACAAATTGAAATATTATTATGTAACATAGTAAAATAAAATGTAAGCAGATGCATTTTAATATTATACAATGCGGTATTCTATGGCTCATTAAACTATATTCATTACTAAGCTGGATCCATAGAAACAATTTTGTAGCTTTAACAATGTACCAGATGTCAGATGTTTGCTCTGTCAGATGCTTTTATTCTTTAGCCACTAGGAATTTACAGTCAAGCCTGCCTCAATAAACACATGAATCTGGTCACATCTATCAAATTTGCTAGTATATGTTAGAAATAAATTCTGAGACAGTAGTCAG
This sequence comes from Aquila spilogaster, assembly GCA_024606505.1. NCBI lineage: Eukaryota > Metazoa > Chordata > Aves > Accipitriformes > Accipitridae > Aquila > Aquila spilogaster. The sequence continues at coordinate 21,336,016 of JANHGO010000002.1, forward strand.
GCCCCATTTCATTTTATGCAGAAGTTTTGCTAGATAAAGGACCAAAGTGGAAAACATTGACAAAAAAAAATTAATTCTGGTCCAATCAAAACAGAATTTTTCTAATCCTTCTCTCTACTTACAACAAACCTTGCCACCTTGAATGAAAAAGAAGTTTCATTTGGAAAACATCCAACAGAAACGTTCTGCCAGTTTTTAAATATTTCTCCCCTCCACCTCCCCTTTTTTTCCCCTCCACGTATCAGGGGAAAAAAATCCACACAGACATTTATCTTTGAGGTATAGCAACCAGAAAAGACTTTTGCAACCCAAGTTACTAAGTAACAGTAACTGCATCCATTGCAGACAGTAAAGTTGGTAGTTCCTTAGTTTCATTATAGCTGCTGAAAGATGTCTCTGTTAATGCAGCTGAGCAGGATCCTTCCCAAGCTGACAGACCTTCAAGGTCCACTAGAAGCTCCATCTCTGGGACAAAGGCACTGCTACATATTTCCACAGAGAGAATGTGAGGAACAAAATCTGCTCCCTCCCCGAGGTCTCAGTCACACCATCTTGCTTCTGAGAGGAGCATGAAGCAACGCTGCCTCCTGCATCTTGAAGGAGCAGCAATCTCCACCAGCCTATCTCTTTGGTTTTTAAAAAGAACTGGAAACACTGAAAAGACACTGTCCACAGGATCTCTGACCTGGGAGTAAAGATTGGTTTGTATTCGCTATTAAATAGCCACATGCTGCTAATGAACCCAATAGTCACTTCAGCTGTCTCGATTCTGAATTCAAAGAGCTATTTAAGCTATCTATACAACCAATTGACCACAGAGGGCACACAGCAAGCTCACTATTCTGGACTTCAGGAGAGCAGACTTTGGCCCTTTCAGGGATCTGCTTGGTAGAGTACCATGGGATAAAGCCCTGGAGGTAAGAGGGGCCCAAGAAAGCTGGGGAACTTTTTACAAGGGCATGTAGTGATAGGACAAGGGATAATGTCTTTAAACTGAAAGAGGGTAGATTTAGATGAGATGTAAGGAAGAAGTTCTTCACTGTGAGGATGGTGAGGCACTGGAAGAGGTTGCCCAGAGAGGCTGTGGATGCCCCATCCCTGGCAGTGTTCAAGGCCAGGTTGGAT
>JANHGO010000002.1:21337240-21363553 GCA_024606505.1 Aquila spilogaster
ATGGGGAGTTTTACATTCATTCTTGTTTTACAAGAAGGAATGGGAGGAATTGGATGTTGTACTTGCTGCTTAACACTCCAGATGCTTCATCTGCAAATGGGTAAGAGTAGGACCTCCCTGTTACTCAGCAGGGAATCCTAGAAGCAGAATCCCAGCAGCTGGCAGTTTCAGAGCAAATGGATCAGATCACAGCGTAATTGAACACCAAGGAAGTAAAAAACCAAAATGGCTTAGATGAGACTATTAATTTCAGGATCACAAATCTTGCTTGTAAATATTGAAAGTGCAGTAAAGTAGAATTTCCAAACTTTGATTAAGAAAAGTAGTTATGTAAATTCACTTAAAAGAAATCAATCAAGTATTTTTCAATGCTAAAATGTTATGTAGTGCCTGAATTGCAATCACAGGGAGCTGGACTGGAAGCATCATTACATGTCTGCAAGGTAAGGTTTCAAAATTAGCTGAAGAAAATTGCTCTTCACACAATCTCCTCTGGATAAGCATTGGAACTCTTTGCTCCAGGATGCTATTAAAAGAGGAGAGTGACAAGTTTTTGGGTAATAAATAAATAAATAAATAAATAACAAAGTATCATAAAATTTAAAGGGATCAGTCTTGTCTCAGGAAATCCCTCAGAAAGTAAACTATTTACCAAAAGAGAATTATAGTAAAGGAATTTTTCTGAGAGTAATTTTTTCATGAGTCTATTCACAAAATGTTCTTATGTGAGCTCCAGAGCAAAGATAAAATCTCAACTAAAATATGCATATCAAACAAGCTGCTGTATGCATCTGCCCATCCAAACTGAAAACCAGAAGGTATCGAGTGAAGGCTTTTAACTGCTAAAGATAAATGTAGGCATTAAAAAGGTCTATTGGTCAGTTTTACACTACAGCTTAGGCTGACTAAAACAGGATATGTTGCCATGTATGGAAATAAATATACTCATCATATCCTGATTTATTTTTCTGTTCTTGGATATAACCCAAAAAATATTTTATACATATTTTTACTACTCAGCAATGCTACCTCTAAAATACCTGGCAACAGCTAGAGAAAGAAATGAAGATCAGAATTCATACTGTCATCCTCATCTCCTCTATTACCCAAGGCTTATTTTACTAGAACTTCCATTCCTTCCACCAGAATATTGTGAGAGTCAGTTTATGTGTGAAGCAACTGATGTACCTTCCTACAAGCAGCAAATGCTTCTTCATCTGCCAGGAATTCAGGAATGAAGGAAGGTCTTTTGTAGGTGTGGTGTATTTTGATGAATCCATACAGATTAAGCTGACAAATGTAACTTCTCATGTTCTTCCACATTAAACACTTCTTCATTAATTACAACGCAGATGTAATTAACAGTTTCCACCATAAGCCCACCAAACTAACTCAAATTTGTCACTTTCAGCCAATAGCCAGGGTTTCTGCAGGAAAACAAGGGCTGAGAAGATGCTGACTTTGCTCTCCTTCAAAGTAATGTGAGGTAAACATCTGGTTTCTTCTTTAGCAGAAAATGTTTATGAATCCTTTTCTTCCTTTACTGATGCTACAGCAGCATTGCAAGCTGTTCCATGATCCTGTCCTGGAGGTGCTGGATAAAGGGAGCGTGAGGCCTCAATCAGTGCCTCTGGATCAGAAAGAGAAGATTCTGCTTCAGGCAGCTCAATTTTAATTCTTCTTATCTCAAATATACTGAAGCTTTCACAGACAGACATATCTGCAATGAGCTGCTCATTGCTCTGCCATTCTGCAAGCGAAATCCAACAGAACTGTCTAGGGATTCTTTTGGGAGATGCTCACACATCACCATGATTCCCTTACATCATCACAGTGATATCTCAGTGCGACACCTGAGGCCTGGCAGGAGGAGCAGGCAGATCATGGTGGGCATGGAACAGGCTGCCCAGGGCAGTGGGCACAGCCTTGAGCTGCCAGAGTTCAAGAACCGTTTGGACACTGCTCTCTCACCCAGGGTTTGAATTTTGGGTGGTGCTGTCTGGAATCAGAGGTTGGGCTCCATGGTCTGTGTGGGACCCTTCCAACTCAGAATATTCTTGCATCCTGTGAGTACTATAGATGTGACCCATTCCTGTATCTATAGGTTGTGTAAATGAAAAAATTCAGCCAGCAAATAGTAGATTCTAACAAATTTTCTAGAGGCAAGGGTATTCCAAGGGGACATAAAACAACAGAAGCATAAAATCTCTTCCTAAAATTGATATCATAACAAAACAGAGAGATCATTTACATATCGGCTTGGGATCAGTAGAGTCGCAGTACTCCTGAAAAATTAACCTACATACTTTTACTGTTCATTGATCTCACGATGGAAACTTGAAATAATTCAAGGTATTGACAAAAAGAGTGAAATTCTGTCAAATCATGTTTGTATACATGATTGCAACTATTAATTAACAGATTAATTAATGGTGTCTTCTATTTAGGAATACAACTATGTTTAGTATGCACATTCACAACAGTGAAAAAATGCCTCCAGGTACAAGCACGTACACCACACCATCTATTTTAACAAGTAGTTGTAGAGTTTTCCATCACATACTTATCAGTGATTACACTGAGGTCCTGGTGGGAATCTAGCACATTTCAAAAACAAAAAAATCAAAAGAGCAACGTTTTCTTACTTTTAGCAAAACAAGACATACAAATAGTAAAATTATTTGTAGTAAAACTATTTAGTAAAACTAAAAAAAAATGAAATTCTGTGTGGCAAGATGCAGGCTTTTTTCTTTTAATGATGAATTATCTACTTACTGTTTGTTTAAAATCACTCAAGTCTTGCATTCTGTTATATTTTACACACAAAATTGAATCAATTGAATTGAAGTGTTTTGGTAGAAGTCTAGGAAGAGTTCTGGATGAAGCTAGCATTTTCCACTGTAAATGAGTTTTACTATTGTAAAGAATTTCCCTGTTCATTGCAGGGGGGTTGGACTAGAAGACCTTTCAGAGTCCCTTCCAACTCAAATGATTTAATGATTCTATGAATTCCTTGTCCTTTCTTCTGAAGCAATTTGTTTATCTTCCTGAAGACCTGCAGATAGTTATGTACTTCAATAGGACAAATTGAAATATTATGTAACATAGTAAAATAAAACAAAAACAGATTAATTTTAATATTGTACAATGCAGTACTCTATGGCTCATTAAACTGTATTCATCACTAAGCTGGGTGCATAGAAACAATTTTGTAGCTTTAACAATGGACCAGATGTCAGATGTTTGCTCTGTCAGATGCTTTCATTCTTTAGCCACTAGGAATTTACAGTCAAGCTTGCCTGAATAAACACATGAATCTAGTCACATCTATCAAATTTTCTAGTGTATGTTAAAATTAAATTCTGAGACAGGCCACATTTCATTTTATACAGAAGTTTTGAATGATAGCAGACCAAAGTGTAAACTATTGAGGGGGAAAAAATACATTAATTCAGGTCTAGTCAAAATAGAATTTTTCTAACCCTTCACTACCTCCAATCAGTCTTGCAACCGTGAATTAGAAGAAAGAAATTTCATTTGGAAAACATCCAGCTGAAATGTTTTACCATTTTTTACACAGTTATCTCTCCACCCTCTGTCTTTTATTTTCCCTCAGTATACTAGGGGGAAAAAAAGTCTTTGAGCTACAGCCACCAGAGAAGACTTTTTGCAATCAAGGCTACTAAGCAGTGCTAACTGGAGTCATTGCAAACAGTAGAATTGGTAGTTTCATCAAGGCCACTTAAAAGAAGTCACATTTAATGCCATTGAGTAGGATCCTTCCAAGCTGATGAAGCTTCAAGGCCTGTGGGAAACCCTGTCCCACAGGCACCACTGTGTGAGTGGAAGATGCAAGCAGCTAGCATCACTTGCTGCCCGGGGCCCACAGGGAACTACAGGGAGCCAGGCCGCCATGGACATCATGAAGGAGCAGCAACCTCCAGCATCCACATATGTGTTTTAAAAAGAATGGGAAGCACTGAAATAACACCATCCAGATGATTTCTGACTTGGATGTGAAGATCAGTTTGTATTCATTGTTATTCATATTCAGGTTCCCACTGTAGTCCTATGGAGCATTTTCTTGCTGCTAATGAAACCAATGGTCACATCAACAGTCTCAGTGTTAGTTTCAAAAAGCTGTTTAAGCTATCTATAAAAACAATTGATCACAGAGAGTACTATTTCATTATTTGTGATGTCTCTAATGATTTTAGGGCTTTTCCAGTCTCAACTGAACAGAGTTGTGAAGTGCTCCCAAATTATCAATCTTAATAAAAGTCCTGGAGCTGACAACCTAGAACCTAAACAATTCATGTTAGCTGCCAGATTTAATATCAGTCCCATATTCCACTTGTAAAATTCGGGTCTTGCAGCTAACAAACCTTCTACTCCAGTGTCCCGAAATCCCCTGGCTTTGCACAGTGGGAATGGTGATGGCAGTCTCCAGTGAGGGTAGTCTAAATCCAGGTAAGCTCATTTCATTCCTGCTGAAAATTTCTGTTTTCCAGGGTAAAATGTCATGTAGCTTTACAGCATCTTTAATCAGTACAATATAGTTTTAGGACTATTTCACAATTTATGTTCAGTTTCAAAGGGATGGATATATGCCAAGGAGCCAACATCAAATCACAGCTGCACAACATCCCAAGCTACCAAAAGCATGTGAAAATAATATTCTAAAAGTCACAGCAAAAAAACCTCAGTTGTGCATGTGTAAATTTAGTATAAATCCAAACATGTACAGTTTAACTCTGTCTTTACTCTCAATTCAGTCTGAGCTTGTTTTAGCTTAAATCACTGTCACAAAGGAAGGCTAAGTTTTTGTTTGTTTTGAAGTATACACAGAGAGCTTGAACATCTGCAGTTCTTTCCAGACTTCTACATCTTTAATTAAGCCAATTCCAACTATTTCATAACTCTCTCTTGACTATCACAGCAAAGCATCCTCCCAAGCTTCCAGCAGCCATGCTTCTTGGCAGCTTTCTAAAAACTGACCACTGGAAAATATCGCCTGTACCCATACACCTGCAAAAGCAGTCCCAAGAGGGCCCAGTACAGCTCAGAAAAGGCAGCTAATGCTATCCCCAATGTCAAATTTAAGGACTGTAACAATAACAAGGATGGAGCTCTCTTGTTAGCCAGTTACCTTTAAATCAACTTTAACTCAAGCCAGACTAAGTTTCTTTATTTACACATATGGAAGCCAGACATGACACAATTGTTTTCCTAAAATTGAATTGAGCATCTATCTCTCTTTGTTTCCATATCTTACCAAAAAACTCTTAGAAACTGCTGGCAGTTCTGCAACTCTCACGCTGCATTTACAGAGAAGGATCTAAATTTGGAAGCCCTTCTGTGGACCCTTAAATTAGACTATATGTATGAATCCCTTCTGGACAGGTACAACCTCCTTCTCATCGACTGTTGATCCAGTCATAAGAAGTTATCTGTTTGATAAGTTAATGTTTGCTTCCTCCAACCTCAGCATGTCTTTTGAGTATAACCTACTGAAATGGTCATCTGCCTATTTACACCAAAATGATCAATCCAATGCTATGTAACTAGCAACAAATCAGTCATAAAATGTAATGAAAGTAGTAACAAATTCATAAATGCATTAAATGTTTCATAAGAAAAATAGCCTTACATCTGTGTTAAATATAATTTATTGGATCTTATGTTTTGAAAGACAATATTAATTTTTTATTCCATGAAAACAAGTACACAAAAAAAAACCACGCCACCTTTTGGCTATATTCTACACAAGCTTCTGTTCCACGCAACTCTTTCTGCCTTCTGATCAGGACATGGCATTGCAGTGCTAAAGATCTGGCCTGACTCTCACTCATGACTTTAAAGGGTAATAATGAGCCATTCACATCCATGAAAACACACCAACTTAAGCCATTATAATTACATCTCTCCCCTGGGGGGGAGGCAGAAAATAGCTCTGAAATAGTGCCTTCTTAAAGGCTTAGCACTCAACAGTTGGACTGAGGCCAAATTTAATTAACTAAAAAAAAAACAACTAAAATTCTCTGCTATGTATCTATGTGAAGATCAGAGCAAGTTTGAGAACACCACAATATTGAGAAAAGGTAGTCTCTCTTGAAGCAAATTCAGCCTAACACTAGAAGTCTCCTCTACTCTCTCTGAAACTACACCTACACAGACAGAAAAACTGAAATATTTTTACAATTCAGGTGTGATTATCTGCATTTATTGCTGTACTTACTGATGTGTTTATGAAGCATATCTACCGTGTTTGAAAGCAGTCAAGGAAAACTTTCTCATCTGCTAATACTTTCATTGTTTTATCTCTTAAAGACGCACCAGTTCAGGGATATTAACATAAACTCATCTATTGCTCTATTTTTAGAGCCCATTCTCTTTGTTAACCCAGTCATTACTGATTATAGAGGTAAAAAGCTCTCAAACAATTGTTTGTTCATATTATCAATTACAGACATGAAGTACCTCTACGGAAAGGGTATTTGGCAGATGAGCAATTAGAACACTAAAGTTATGTTACCCATAATTAGACTATCTGGTTAATTAGTTTGTAGTACTATTTTTTACTTCTATTTTCTTCTTCATTCTTAGCCTGACCAGCCTGTTCGTTTCTATAGTTACCAATTTTATCTCCTTCCTTACAAAAGAAAGAAAATCTACAGCTCTGCAAAGGGAAGAGGGTCTCTTCAGAGATGCAAGACAGCAGTGTGTCATAGAACAGCTGTGGGCATGCCTCAGCTCCCATCCCAAAGCTACGAGACATGGCCAGTAACAGGCTGCACTGGTATGGAGGCCACCGGATAATCCAGAAGTTTAGTAGAGAATGTTGCCTAGTGCCGCACCAGGGACTCAATCTGATTCTTAAGATACACGCAGCTGCCTTTCACGCATTGATGTGACCTCACGGTAATGTCACGTTTAGTGACAGTTCTTAGAAGTATGCCTCTCTAGCATGGAGAAGTACCTCCTAAAAATTAGTTCCTCTGATTCCTTTTTAATTATTTACAGTTTTAGATATCACATAAACTCAAAGTCTTAACCCACTCCCCTTTCTCATGCATTTGTCCCAGAAAGTTAAATAAAACATAAGATATGAGTATTTCTCAGACTTCTTCTGAGAAGACTTACAAAATTTTCCTCAGTGCATGTTTTGCAGTGATTGAATCTCAGATTTAAAGATCAGAGGATGCACAGAATCTATTGCAGTTTTCTGCATTGATTTCTGAGGTCTGTATGAAAAAATTATCCCATAATTGCTGCATCAGGAAGTGGAAAGTAATCTAGTCTAGAATAAGACTTTTTTTCTGAAGTTGTGCTGAATCCGTCACATCTTTTAAGATTTTTGTACCATGTACAAGGGGAAGGATCATAAATCCTAGAAGCCTAGAATCCTGATGATACAGATTACGAAGGACAAAAGAATATTATCACAAGCTTTTAGACAGTCATTTTGTCAGTATTCAAAGTGTTTTATAAATACTTGAATTTGTAGAGAACCTCAGACATGACATGAAACAGTGTTTTCATAGTTACATGTATACAAGGAATATGAATAAAATACTAGTCCATCGAATCTCACTATAGAGGCTCTATGTATTTGTGTCTGAAAAAATTCTTCTCTAGTTATGTCACTACTCAGTAATCTCAGGTCCCAAAGCAGTGAATGCCTTTCCAGAGTATCAAGGAAGCATCAGCTTCCCAAAAAGGGCCTATCAGTGTTATTTCATAGTACTGCAACACAGTGCTCATTTTATCCTTTTATTAAAATAAGTTTTGTCCAATTCTCCAAGATATTTTCCAGTAACAGATTAAATTAAGAGCACTAATTTAAGTAACTTATGTTATTTTATTGTTCCTTAAACTTTTTTTTGTCTTTTTTTCTATTACTAAATACAGCTGCCACAATATTCACTTCTACAATTCCACATGGTTCCAACAATATTACTTCAGCGTAGAAAATGCTCTAACTGAAAGTAAAAAGGGATGTAAGTCTTCAAGAGCAGTGTTGCTTGGCATTGAACACACTTTCATCAAAGTTTCGTGGGAAGTGTTAACTGAAACTCGGGAAAAACACAGCATGTGGCAAGCACTCTGTATAAAAGTCTGAACAGTTTTTGGAAGATTGTTATTCAGATGGTTTCATAAATACTGTTACAGAAAAGAATGAAACAGTTAACAACACTGCTTTCACAAACAATCAAGGTTCCAGCTCCCCTATTTGACACCATCCTTTTTGACTGCTAATGTTGATGCTCTGAACATTAGGTGTCTTCTGGAATAGGCATTAATGCTGTTCAGTGTGCCTCCACACAGCCCCCTCTTATAGCAGCATACAAGTCCACTGTCTGAATATCTAGCAGAAGATCTTCTGCAAGATGTTCATAGAATAAAACAATGCATCACAGTCTGATGACTTCTGAAGCATCTTTCAATAGCAGCAACAATCTGGGCTGATGTGCCCAGGAACAATGAATAGAAACCCACATGGGATTCCTTGCAGCCACTTAAAAACAGTTTACCTTGCAGACTTGGATGCCAATCAGAAGAGTATGACATTTAGGTATGCAATATAGTTCAGAAACCCAACTTCACTCGCAATTAACTGCTTATTTTACAAATTTGTTGTGCAAATTATCCCTTTTCATTTGCACTGAGACTGTAGTCTCATTGTTATTCAAAACTCATAATATTTTTATTCCAAAATGGCTGATTGAATACAGACAGACAAAAATGAGGGTGAATCTAGTCTGTTTCAGAGAAGGCCAACAGGCTGCCTCCAAGCCATCTCCAGCACTTCTTCAGTGAAGCCATTTACTCCACTCTAAAATGATATAAAAGTGTGTGCAAAACCAGCTACCAGCAAGGAGGCGTAGTATAAGAACATCTGCCTCAGCTTGTTTCCTAAAGTATGTAACTGGACTCAACCTCCTGCACACCCTTGTGCCAATCCTTGGCAAGGACTGAGTGTGGGCACAGAGTGAGATTCATCCAAAAGAGAAAACGTTAATCTTGTATATAAGCATTTGAGTTGTGGATGATTAAGGTGATGAGTCTTAAATGCTTAGTCTTTGCATTTCCTGAGGCAAAACACCTGTGATTTCATTGAACAAATTCTACCATCATTGCAGTTCACTAAGGTACTAAATACTATGCTTAAAACCCTAAGAACCATTACTCTTAGCACTAAATGAACACTTCCGATTTCTGTTCAGGACACTAGGAGCCTTTCTTTCACAAAATTGTTACACCAGTGCATCTTTTTCATTCCAGATCATTATTGCATTGTAGCAGAAATGACACAGAAATACTACCTAAGCAGCCATCAAAGAAAGGCACTTACATTCAGAAGTGCTTGTTGATTGAAATAATGACGAACCCCCAAGTATGAATTTCTGACAAACCAAAAAATTATTTCAGTCACACCTTGCCCTTGAAACTGTACTTGCTGTTAATAGATTAACATGTAGTTTCTGTGACCCAGAGTGAAATTTAATTTTCAAAATTCACAAATGATGAAAGCTTTGTAAATCACTAGAGAGGAGAAAGCTAATTTGCATCCTATTGTGATTTAATGTTATTTAATATCTCATACATTTTTGGCTGAGCTGCTTTGAACAGTTTGTAAATAATGCTGATGTGTCAGCATCATAACATGCCTCAGGGGGAATTGTATTACTTCTTCACTGATCAGTGATCAATAATATTAAAGATATCAAGATGACTGAAAATAAAAGCTGACATTAGTTTCATTTATGGCCCAGTTAGCCCAGGAATCTATCACCACTCCAAAAGTATACACCCACCCAAGTTTAATTTTGGATGAAAAGCTTGCCAAATACAGTCTGAATGCTTCTTCATATGCAGAGTCTTAGTCTAAATGTCTTACACAGTTACCATTTTGGTTGGCACCCCATAGGCACATATCACACAGTTCATATTTGTGCTTCGCTCATTAGCCTTTTCTATGAATCCCTTTATTTAGCCACTGAAGTGATAGATTCTGAATTCAAACAGTGATGCATTGATAAGGCCAGTCAGTAGCTTGCAAATATGCCCTCTCCAATCCAAAGGATAAGCGACATTCAGTCAAGGGCAAGGGACAACACCTGCATAGTGAAACAAGTTATTTGATTTGAAGGAACACAAAGGCAATTGTTTTAATTTCAGCTGGATAAGTGAAATGAGTAAGAAAATATACATACTGTATAGAACGCAGGAAAAAAAAGGCATGTTTTAAGTCTGGGTACAAAATGCAGCATTTATCCCACTAGGAATTCTGACTACATCTAATGTAACCTTACACCTACTAAATAAAATAAAGACCTAGCTTCCTGACTTCTAAGCATGTCTCTCATTCTACTTTTGAACGGTAGCATGCAAATGCATTAGTTTATTGCCTTGGGGAAAAGGAGAAATGCAATGCAAAATTATCCCCAAATGTAAGTACCCAATTGCTGCTTTTACAACTACTTAAGTTTCAAATTCCACAGCATCCAAGCATCCTCATACACAGCAACCTTACTCTCTAACCATTTGTTTGGCTACGAAAGAGACAGAACAGAGAGGAGCTGCTTATTTTTGCGATGTTCTGCTACATGCTGATCAGTCCCAGCCATTTCAGTGGACTCCAGGAATGACTCAAGGAAAGACAGAAACCCTCGTGACACCCCTAGCCAATGGTGTGGGGCTGAACACAGACTAAGACATCTGGCTCACTTTCTTCTGCTATCCTTTAGCATATTCTACTCATTGCCAGGTTAGTCTTGTGTCTTCTAAGCTAAAATTTTCTCCAAAAACTCACACAATACTTGGTTAAGTGCAGAACGCAAAACACAACTTCTAGTTTGAAAATACTAGCTTACACTACTGTTCAACAATAGACATTTAGAAGGAAGATCCAAAGGGCACTAGAATAGGAAATTAGAATAGCTCAGTATTAGCCACAAATCTTGCCTTAGTGACTTTTTATTGTATAAATGTTCTCTGCAGAACTTCAGAAATGCTTCTACACTACTCATTTATCTGTTTCTAATTCCATTTAATACTCCGTGACATTTACTGAAATAATGCTATGCTACATCATTTCTAATTCAAGCTGTTTGCTTATTAGTGCACACACATCCCTGAAGGAAAAAATCCTCATACCATACAACCAAATTACATAAGCCTTTTGTAACAAATCAGATGTCTACATGCATTGCGGATAAGAAAAACTGGTGAAAAATAAGTGTTACATATACTTTGTTCTCTTCTGAAGGGATTAGAAATAGATTACTACACATATGAGACATATGGATGATGAATGGCCGAAAGTAGGGAATCAGGAAAAAATGTCAATACTTTAGTTCTCCTGGGTTTTGATCTTTTACCCAGGCCTCCCAGAACACATAAAACATGGAGTTGTGAGTGCTTGATTAGTTCTGATTTACGCAGAGGTATCTGCTACATTTCCTTGAAGAATATTTTGCGTTTATACAATAGAAGTGCTAACAAAAACTGCATTAGCAAGCCTTGTTTAGCATGAGCTAATGAGGATTATAACATAATTTGCAGAGTTGAGAATTGACAAGGTTTCCTCATGTAAATTTTTCCTTATTTATCTCAGGTCATTCATACAAGGGGAAAAAATATTTCTTGCTATTCTAGTATGGGCTATGAGTATGTGTTTAATTGATCTAAGTTTCATAAAACAATACCTGCCTTGCTTAATTTTGCTTCATAACACTTTACAGTGATTCATTCACTTGTCAAGAAGTACTTTGAACTACTTTCCGTATTACTGTTCCAAAATCACTAATATCAGATGAAAGGTCACAGAACACTAATTGACATGAAAAAAATGCAGGTAACATTGCCTTTGTCAAAGGTAGATTAGGACTTCACTAATGAGATCAATAGAGGACTCTAGCATGTTAGAAAGGTAGGGAGAAATGAAGGTAATTACATTTGAGGAAAATCCAAGTGTAGCGTGAAGAATCAAAGAAAAATGTAGAGACTCAAGCTAAGCAGAAGATTAGCAGAATAATTAGAAATAGTTCTGGATTTTTAGAGAGGATATGTATATAGTAATATAATCTGTGGGTACTGTGCAAATTGACACTATTTTTTCTTAATTCTGTCAGAGAAAGGGAAGTAGAAACTAAACCTAACAATCATTTTATATCTACAGCTTTGCAGATGTCCTAATATTTGCAACCGATATTCTTTTATGCCAGGAAAACAACTTCAGGGTAAGAGATTAGCATGTCAGGTTAAAAAAAAAAAATCATTTTAAGGCTTTGTTTCAATTTCTAGCACTGCTATGTCAAGAATTGCAACACTCAAGAGCAAGTTTCAAGGTTTCAAAGCCCCAGGCAGCCAGAGAGATCAGTTTTCTCTGCTGCTAAAATCAGTGAATTAGAAAATATAATAGCTGGGTATATAAATAGTTGGGTGCCATTAGTCTCCATCAACAGCTGCTAGGCAATAAGCTCACAGGGATCTGCAGAAATTTTTGGACAACTGCAATGCCACAGCATCTCCCTACCACCTGCAGGAGAAATAAACTCCAATGAACGGATCCTAGGCAGGTGGAATTACACAGTGCATTAGTTGGCAGCAAAAAGCTGGTTCAGAAACTGTTATCCTGTCAAGAATTTGAGATTTGTAACACTAAATACTGTATAGCAGATGTAATTAGAGTATGGGCAGTCTCGAATTGGTGTAATTTTCTGCTATTTTATGTCAGCCCATCTGGGTGAACCTCAGGCCCCTATTTAAGTGTCTGTACATTTAAATCTCAAATTCAATTAATCATAAGGATGATGATTCATTTTGCCGCTGATAAAAAAAGTACTCAGTGAGAAAGATCAAGCCTTTTTCTTCTGTGCGATGTGAGCTTTTTAGCAGTTCAAGTATTTCATTTTAGTACTAATACTTTAAAAGTACATCTATCATTGGGAGGTGAAAGTTTCTCTCCCCTTCCCTCCTTCTAAACATTAAGATCTAGCTCCTGAACAGGGTTTTGCCAGATAAGAATATAAAATATCCACTGCATATCTCTTCACAGCTCCCCTGGTGCAGATATAGAAAGTAAGTAGTGCTCACTTATCCATCACCACTGTAAAAAAAAATGGGATATGTCATGGCACATGAGACATAGAGCACTGATGCTGGTTCAAGCCCATATAACAAAAGATCTTTAATCGGCACTGATTGGACTAATTACGAGCCTCTTAGAATTCAGTTGGCAGAAAAAGAAATATGTTTCTCCAAGGCAACACAATAGCCTTCTACCGCAGGCAATCACAATCGCACAACACTAACCCTGATGAGGTTAGAATCTGTTCACAACAGCACTGAGCAGAGAACTGCACTCTCACCTGCAAAACATTGGGATTTTAAAATGATGTAGTTCAGAAGAAACCCAGGATCTCTCTCCCCCCTGTCTCTGGAGATCCAAAGAAACAGCCATTCACCCTCATGTCAGCCAAGTGCCCCAAGCATCAAGCTACCCCCATCTGGATGTTGTTTGCTAAATTTTACTAAAATTCTTTGGTTCATCATCCAAGAGAACAGAAATTCTGCCATAACTGTGACATTTGGCCAAAAGTTTAGCTCAGCTTTTCAGAGTAAAAGCACACTGCATTGCATCATAGAAGCATTTTTGTTTGGAAATAAATGAACTGGAGCAAGAGCTCTGCTGAGCAGTACAGAGGGCACATGTGGCTGGTGTTCAGCCCTCCCACTGCTACCCCTACATATGTCATACCCACCTCTCCCCCACAAAGGTAGAATAGTCTTTCAAGGCAATTAAAACACCTGCCATTTGTGCAGAATAATTAAGATGTTTAGGTCTCATTTCTGAAAGATAGTTTCTAATCATTCCTTCATACCATGTTCTTGTGCTATAAAGCTGGTATAACTCTAACACATCGACCTGTTATATGACATCTAGACTCAATTTCTTCAATTTTCATTTTAAATTTAGTTGAATACATCTATTAACTAACAGTCTTTCTTGCTTCTCCTAACATAGCTATAATTCTCATTTTTTAGTGTTTGGCTGATTCATTACATTTGTAATTTTAGAGAAAAACTAGCAAATCCTAATCCTAAAGCTAGCTAGACTCTTCCATCACTGCAAATGTCAGTCCTGAATGACATAGAATGAAAATACAGCTATTTGTCCTGCACCTTAAAAAGATGGATAGGAAGGTGAAATATCAGTGATTATCTAACAGAAGTATTATAGAAATGTCATTCTCTTCTAATCTTTCTAAGCTTGTCACAACACAGAAAACAAGTTTGTTTAATGTGCGACCAAGAACAGTTTTACTCGCTGTTGTATTTCTTCCATACAAAATGACTATAGTAGCACTGATATACACTGAAAATGATCTCAAATATCTACACAGTATCCATTAAGAAAGAGAATAGCGCATTTACTTTTCTTTGTATACCTAAGCATTCCATGGAAGTCTGAGTGTCTGATTTTTGCTGCCATTTAAAAAAAAAAATCAAGATCTGCTATTTAATTCAGCATATTGAATACATAATCTTAATAAGGCTCTTGTGAGTAAAAGAATGCGAAAGAAGATACAGTATCTATTCTTTATGAGTAAATATTGAAGAAAACTATCTTACTGGTAAGGTGACCTCAAAGGTCATATCTGTATCTAACAACAAAGCAGCACAAATTCAGATTGATGGTACTGAGAAAAATGAATTGTTGATGCAACTCCACTAGATTTAACAGAGAGGTGCTTAAAACTCGAGAGTTCATAGGCACTGAAGTATTTTGTTCCCTCTTCATTTTTCAGTGTCAAAATATTTTTTCAATTATTTCCTTTTTCAGTTAGACTCATAAGAGCAGAGCTGTTCGGAAAGAACAAAACACCTTTAAATATATAAGCAAGTAGTACATAGCTCACAGACATTATTATTTTAGAAGTCAGCATATTGTACACTTTAATCTAAAGGTGAACATGCAGGCAATCCTGAGTGCTTTCTCGATTAGGCATTTATGAGAAATTAAAAGTAATGACAAAGACAGCAGTGAAATTAAAATAATTTTTTGTCACAAGCCTTCATCGTGAGAGATAATGAGGAAATTTCTATTCCAAGGGCACTTCTCATAAGATTTCACAGTATGGCCTTAACAGAGATTGAACACCACAAAGGAAATAATGGAGCGACCTGAGAAATGCAAGTACAGCAAATCATCACCATATGGTTCTCATTCCAGTGTTCTGGAAGAAATGAACTATGGAATAGCCAAGCTCCTGAACAGTTATTTAATGAACTTAAAAATAGCTGCACTTCTTGAATGTAGAGGCCCTCTTATTTTATCTGTGTCTTGCAGTGGAGCCAAGAGAGATCTCAAAATACAGAACTGCAGGGATAACCTCAGCCTGAATAAGCTACTTGAGAGTCTAATTATGCATAAAATAGTGTAATTATATTCTAATTGGCTCAAATTAGAGCAACTTGTGCAAGAAACAACGATACCTTTGCATCCAACTAAGCATATTCAAGGAAAGTTAATAGTTAGAAGTATGTGACCAAACAGCTCAATATAAATCCTAGATTCTTAACCTTTGCCTCATTGTCAACAATGTGGACTAGCAGTTACCTGCAGAACCATCAGAGCCAAAGCTAACAGGGCTTTTGTTTGTTTGCTTTCCCTAGAAAATGACAGATAACTCTGAAAGCAAGCTACAAGCAGAATAATGAAGAGGAAAAATGACAATCCTAAGTTATTAATTTGTATGTTTAAATTATTTTAAAACCCATTTTAATTACCCCTACACATCCATTCAGGTGCAAATTTATCTAGCTTTGTACATCAAGTATTTGTCTTTACAGAACTGGGATGTGTGGTTAGAAAACAAATTCGCAGCTTGTGTCCTGCAGGAAGAGTATCCAAGTTTGATATACTCATGTGTCAGCATAAATAGTGCTTTTTCTGCAGATAATACAGTATCTCAAGAACCTCGTAATGCATCATTTATCTCTTTTTTTTTTTTTTCTAATTCCTAGGGTGGAAATCTATGTATCATCTTTAAATCTATGGTGGTCATCTATGTACCTTCCCATGTAGATGATCTTTATTTTAGCTCTCCACCCATAACCTGTTCCCTTCAGAGAAAGGCATGCCTGCGTGAGCTCACCTACCTCCCACTGCATTGCTTGGTTGTGTTGTTCTCTTTTAGTTTATCTTTGTGTGTTTTTTTTTTTGTTTGTTTGTTTTTAAATTGGCTTTGAAAATTAAAGATCTTCCTTTTTTTTTTTTTTAAATAAACGTATCCTGTTGATATACATCATCATTTCACTGCACTGTCCTTGGACATCGCACTATCAATGCATTAGTAAAATACTTTAATCACACAAGAAATCACATAAATTTCTTCTTTACATGTTTATTCTTCTATATTAAACCATGGAAAGGGTCGGGAAGCAAGGACTTCACAGCTGAAAAATTTATGAAGAGCTGATTGATTATAGTGTTCCAAAGGAAGTGTGAAACAGGTAATTCAGTCTTTGCTTTCAACACGAATCTGAATTCACTTAGGAAGTTGGTCAGGTACAACTGTGACACTGACAGGGGACCACCCTTCCCATTTCAGGCTGCAGCTGGTTGGAAACCATCTGATAAGAATGGTCTAGGTTCTTATGTCCCCCCAGCAATAAATCAGTAAGGTTTTTAATATCCCCTCAGGGATGGATGAATTATCATTCCTTCTCTTCCTTCTCAAAATGTTTGAAAGATTCTACTTTGATCTTGATACAAAAATCATTATTAGTATTATTTTTAATACGTTTCCAAGTTGCAAGACAGGAAAAAAAAAAAAAAAGCAGTTTGAACTAGATAATTAGTGCACTTCCAGGACTGGCAGAATCAAAAAGGGTGGAATCAATGTAAGGGAGACAGTTCTGCTGCTGTTTGCTTTCACTGAAATCCCACAAAAATAAATAGCCCTGTGATCACTTTATGAAGAGTGTAATAAAATGCTGAAAGATGGGAAAAGGAGACACTATAAAAATTTTTTAAAAGCACATGAAAAGTTAAAATAAGGAGAAAAAAGATAAATACTGGGGAGATTCATTACAGCAGTTGTAAAAGGCTGTGGTAGGTGTATGATTCAGGCTGTGCAAAGCAAAAGTATTCAAATTAATGAAGTTTAAACACCTGTATATTAAAAGTCTTTGTAGTTCCAGAGCTTCAATTACAAAATGTTTGCAATAAGAGGCTATTTACTCAAATAAGAGCAATTCTGAAGTGTTTTTAATAATGCTCTTAAGAAGCTTTAAATAGCAGTAAATCTGCAGAAAAAAGAATCTCTGCTAATGTGGACCCACTTTTTTTTTTTAATTAGCATTCTTTTGCCTACTTTGCCTGAGCATACTATTAGTCTGAGAGGCGTAAGCCTAATTTACTACACTGCTAGTGACAGAAGTAAGAACTTTTACTTCAAAACGTTTCATAGAATCATAGCATCATGAAACGGCTTGGGCTGGAAGGGACCTTAAAGCACACCCAGTCCCAACCCCTGCCATAGGCTGGCTGCTCCTCACCAGCTCAGGCTGCCCAGGGCCCCATCCAACCTGGCCTTGAACACTTCCAGGGATGGGGCATCCACAGCTGCTCTGGGCAGCCTGTGTCAGTGCCTTGTGAGTAAAAAATTTCCTCCTAAAATCTAATTTAAATCTCCCCTCCTTTTAGTTTAGACCACTAAAAAGCTTGTATTGATCCACTTTTGGTGTACTGGAGTTATTTTTACCTGATCTTAGAGCACTGTTTTAAATTCATGGTTCACATCCTTCACAGCCACTAATATGATGAAGTAAAAGAGGAAACAAACATTTGTAATACTAAGAGGTAAAAAAAAGAAAGCCAATGCAGCAGTAGTCTGCAATAGCAATATGACTGGACTTGCATCCCTTATTTACAGTTTATAAATATAAGTAATGCCTGGAATATCATTTAGAATTCCAGATACTTCAGTGCCAGAATTGTCATAAGAGTGAAATCAGAAAAGAACAATTGTTCTTGGAAGACTGGTGAGACCAGTTGGGGTACAATCCCAAGAGGAAAATCTACACTGATGTAACCAAATGGCAAACTCCCACTGCTTTCATTAATTTAACATGAAAATGCTTCCATTCCAAAAACATGAACAGCAGCAGGAGAGTAGTGCAACCTTGTCAGAAGGAAGCCAGCTTCTCCATAAAAGCAGCCATTAGGGAGAAATATTCAACATATAAAAACATTGTCTTTCATTGCAGTTGTGCATTGAAGGTTATACAACATAATTCAAACATAACATTAAAATCCTCTCAAAAGAGCATGATGATCACTCAACTGTGTCTACAGCCAACAGCAGCAAAGAGGATTGGTATGTTGAAAATGTTACATGAAATTATTCTGCTACTGAACATTAGACCTTTTGCACTTTGTTTTAGAAATAGAATGGCTATTTGAAACTGAAAATATCTCTAACTTGACAGCTAATTTCCTAAATCAATAAAGTAATCAAGTTTCTACCTAAACTCAAAACACTAAGTCCATTAAAACCAGATTTCCTCCCACCACCTCACAAACAACACAGCGCCACAACAAAGACCCCAAACGATCAGGTCCCCAGGGCTGCCAGAGAGCGTTGTATTATCCCAACATCAAGACATGCATGGCACTCCTTCTGACATCATCTGAGTCATAAAGAGCACATAGCCATTTCCTCAGATTTCCAAGCTGAGGAATCTGCGTAGTTCTCCCTCTCTAAGCTGAGGCTTACCAGCTGTCAGTTAAGCATTTCAAAATCCAGTCCACTATTTCCATAAGGGGAAAGGGGAACACATGGTTAACAGAACAGCACTATTCCTTCAGCCATCGTTGCTTGTGCTAGGTACTTCTTACTGTCCCTAGTTTTCACCTGAAAACTGTGGCAGGCAGGTGAAGTCCCCGGTAACTGAAAAAAAGGCAATGTTGCATCCATTTTTAAGAAAGATAGAAAGGATGAGCCAGGAAACAACTGGCCTGTTAGCCTCATCTCTGTGCCAAGGAAGATCATGGAAGAGATCCTCCTGGAAGCTATGCTAAGGCATGTGGAAGAGAGGGAGGAGATACAGGACAACCAGCACGGCTTCACCAAGGGCAAGACCTGCCTGACTAAACTAGTGGCCTTTTATAATGACATAGGAAGAGCCATTTATGTCATCTGTCTGCATTTCAGTAAGTCCTTCGACTTTGTTCCTCACAACATCCTTTTCTCCAAATTGAAAAGATATGGATTTGATCGGTGGTCTCTGAGATGGACAGGACAGGAGACAATAGACCTGTTGGAAGCGCATTCAGGGGAGGGCCACAAAAATGATCCAAGGGGCAGAACATCTCCCTAAGAGGACAGGCTGAGAGCTGGGGCTGTTCTGGGGAAGAGAAGCCTCCAGGGAGACCTAAGAGAGACCTTTCAGTACCTAAAGAGGGGCTGTAAGAAAGAAAAGGACAAACTCTTTAGCAGGGTCTGTTGTGACAGGACAAGGGGAAATGGTTTCAGACTAAAAGAGGGAAGATCTAGATTGGATGTAAGAAAAAGGGGTTTTACAATAAGGATAGTGAAGCACTGGAACAGGTTTGCCTAAGACAGGTGGCAGACGCTCCATCCCTGGTGACATCCAAAGTCAGGCTGAACTGGGCTCTGAGCAACCTGATCAAGCTGAAGGTGTCCCTGTTCATTGCAAGGAATTGAACAAGATGACCTTTACAGATCCCTTCTGGCTCAAATGATTCTACGAAAAAAAAAATAACAGTTAAAAAATCAAAATTTAAGATAATACTGTGACAGAACTAATTCTGTTTCCTTATTTACTTGTTTATTAACTTAAGCATCCCTACTGGGTATGAAAGAAGTTCTGCTGAAGAATGAAAGTGCAGAGATCAAAGCAGTACTGAAATCAAAGAAAACCAGTCACCAATTTAAACATCAAACACCAAATCACTGACTGTAATCCATAATAAATTTTCAGAATTGGACCTCAGTTAAAATCCTCTTCAAAAAAAATAGACCTATCAGGAAAATAAAAGCATATTTATAAGGTGTCTGTAACTGGAAGAGAGACATATGAAAACTACTGTGATATTTTGGCAAATTAATTTGTTGGGTTTTTTTTTTCTCTCCAAACAGATTAATTTAACAGCATTTGGGGATAGTATGCCAGTTGTTACATTTTCACAATTCAAGGTAATATACCAAGAAATGTGACCTATGTAACATTAGCTAATCATCTTAGTTAATGGTAATTAGAATGAATAATTGCACATTAAACCGATGGTCCTTATCACTGAAATAATTGTGTTGTGTTTTTTTTTAATCCTGACTGATACTTAGAGCTAGAATCAACACTTATATTAAGACTTCGTTTATCACTTCTTCTCCAGAAAATAAAATGCTGATGAAACAAGCAAAAAAATAGTGTCTGAAGACCAAATGGGGGACACTGACAGAGCAGATGCTGGCATGTCTTCCCACAGAAAGTGACCTTCACAAAAATTATGAACAAAGAAGAGGATCAGCAGCTGCTGGCTGTGTGAGCAGCAACACAAAGCAGACAGCAGTAGGTGACCAGGAAGGAGTGTGTCAGTTAGAGTGAGAAGTACTGCCCACATGGGTTCAAAAAAGTGCATACACGTCAAAACCTGAGACGCTGTCAGAACAACGTGTTTACTGTAAATGTAAGTGCAAGGATTAGGAGCAGACATTTAATGTGTAACAGTGAAGTGTTCTTTCTGTCAGGGATCCTCAACCACCTGCCCTTTGGTGTAGGATCAGGAGTATTTCATTTTTAAATGTGATCTGTGGAAGAACTCAAAGGAATGCCAGTAGTAATTAAGAGCCACGATGACCGATGGGAGCAACAATAGGACAAAGACTGGCTACCACTTTGTATTCGGAAACTGAGAAGGGAAGATCAAGGTCAGAGCAAGTACAGAGGCAAAAAAAACAACAATAATGATCTACATACTTTGAGTGAAAAAAAGAAGACTGTTTGTAAATAAAGAGCATTTATAGCCTCCAAAAACAAAACAAACAAACAAAAAAAAAACATCACCAAAAAACCTCCTTTCAAAGAAGAATAGGTGACTGACTTAGCCTGGGAAGCAAGACTGTACGAGGGCACACTCTCAGAAGGTACCAGCCTGAAGTCTTCGACTGTGCCTCAGGGGGCACAAAAACAACACTTTTTTTCCTGAAACAAATTTATTTACCAACCCCCTTTGGGCATAATATAGAAACTGGTGAACATAAAGGACTCCAAGACTTTTTAAAAAAAGCAGCTTTGAGTAAATGAAAATACGGCCACATTTTAAGGACACACATATCTGAGATCCGTGAGTGATGAGCTTGATTTCCTGCTTATTCCAGTTCCTCAGACAGATGTCTCATGACATCTCAGAAAGAATGAACACTTCTGAATTCAAGACAACACAAAACCTAGAGTAATATGCATAATATATAAAATACATATTTCTAGAGAATGAAATTGAGGTTGGAAAGAAACCTTAATCTTGACAGTGTATAGAAAATAGTAAAGTAAGATTTGGAATTCGGAAAGATTTTTTTTAGCTAATAAAATACAGTCATTCTCCAAGGTGTACTTATTTAATATTCAGTACAGGAATGCATTCCACACAAGGCTGACAAAGTCTGCCAGTGCTTTTTTTGATGTCTTCTACTATCCAATTCCTTCTTTTTCTTTTTAAATGGTTTTAAATATCCACACAAAAGTTATGATTTCTGCAATTAGTACAATCACTTGGACATGTAACCTGACATTAAGTTCATTATAGCTTGATCTAAAAACATGATATAAAACATAATAACCATTTTCAGTACTGACATTGTCAGTACTAAGATGAATAAAAGGATTTTCGGAGTCCTGAGTACCCAGCTCATTCACTGATTTCAGCTAGAGCACGAAATTTTTTTCCAATCAGACTGGAATGCTCATTTTTCTCTGTTTATGTAGTGAATACACGCTCACAGAATATTGGGAGTTGATATACAGACTTAGTAGAGTCTGAACTTACAGAGCTGTTGTGATGGCTGACTCCTACTGGGTCTTCCATATGTGGGTTTACATGTATTGGAAGAACTTGAAAGCCATAATTATCTCCTCTCAGTGATCATTAGAAAATTATGATTTAGATTAGTTATCTCTAAGGTGGTTTGGCAACAAAATCCATCAAGAATTACTCAGCTTGATTGCTAATGATCCTAAGTATATGAATTTTTTTTCAAAAGCAATTCATGGTCAAAGGTAACCTAAAAAAAATGAAATACTGTATTTAAGAGCAAAGTCAAACTCATAGCTGGTCAAGATAAAAAGCTGATTTGATTCCTTCTACTTCTAAGAAAATATAAAGAAATTACGATGAATGGAAAAAAGCAAAAGCATTCTCAAACTGTCCAAAGGTTGTTTCAGATTTGACAGGAAACTGAAATAAGGCCTGGGCTCACATTTGTGAGTCAGTCCCAATTAGTCATGAGTCCTTCTTACAACTTTAAGAAAGTTCTCTGTAATGATGGACAAAACCTCTACACACTCATTATTTTCTCCATAGAGAGAACAGATATTAAAATTTATGAGTAAAATAAAATGTCCCTGAGCCATAGATCTTACACATAATAGGTATTCATTCACTGGGTTCTTTTTATATTGATGAATGCAGAAAGTACATGTTAGGCTAAATTACAGGCATATAAATACAGTGAGATGACTCAGATGGCATATAAAATATAACATTAGACTCAAGATTATTTCTTATTACTAGAACAGAGCATAGATACATCTTTCTCCATGCTTATTATTTCTTTTTTTTTTTTACTTTATTATTTTTGTGCCTATTAATTCATTTTTTAAATATCAGCAGATAGCACTTGCAGTTGGATCAATGCTACCTAAAACAGCAGAGCGCTATTAGCACAAGACCTAAACATATTAAAATTATCTATGCTGTCCTAAGGAAACTTACTCAGGACTAAACTGCATTTAACAACTGAAAGATTTAGATATTTCATAATTTAAAAGGGGTATTTTGGAAAAAGAAGAAAATGTTTATAAAGTTATTTCTAAACATAAAAGTTATTAGACTTATTTTAAGTCTACATTGACATAGCTAGTAGCTTAGGAGATTAGACAAAAATCTGTATGCATCAAAAAAATATATAGATATCCACAACCAAAATTGTATTTCTATCCAAATAAGTTTGTTAATTCCTTTCACTTACTTTTCTAAAGTCCCTCTGAATACCTTTATGAACCATTCCTTAACAACTCCTGTCATGCACTTCATTACAGGAAAATCTAACACGGAAAGCTAGCTTCTGCATTTAATTGAGTATATTTCAACTGTGTTAAGTTTTAGTCTTAAATACATTTGTAGGGCAGGCAAATCTAGCTGCTGCACAACTAGTTCCAAGCTCTTAGTTTTCCTTCATGACAACCCATAGATAAGATAACCACTTCAACCTGGATTTTTTTTTTAAGACAGATGTTATTAGGGCAGTAATTCAAATGTCTTCAATTCTACAGCTAGGCTTATTTTAGCTCTATATTGGAAGCTTTCTTCTCCACTCAAAAGAATTGCTTCCTTTTCTTCCAAATGCCTGAGAATTTATGAACATTTTAGTCCAGGAAAAAAAAAACAGCACCTATCACCATTCAAACTTGGAAAGCAAAATTACTTTAGAATACAGTCTTACATGATTGCAAAGTCTCCTCCTGTTATTAATTGCCATAAATTACAATTACCATAAATGACAAAGCATAGCAGCCATTTTAACTGAAGACAAATTAAATAGATTGGTAATATGTGACTGAAAATGTATTAGTTACCACCACCATTACAGAAAATCAAGAATCATATCTATCCTGAAATAAATTGCAGTTCCTTAAGCATTTCTGTTGGCTTTATAAAGTGAAGTAGAAAAAAGACTACTATAATTATACATGCATTCTTGGCACTCAGTCCATTTATTTCTATGAGATTTTTAGTTTTGTTGTTTTCATATGAAAGACAACAACCTCTCCTTAACCAAATCTGAGTAACTGAAAGCAAGAGTTAAGTGTTCAGGCTGCACACAAGCCTGGACCACTATACACCACCTCTTCAGAGGTATTTTCCTCAACATACTATTACAGAAATCACTTTCATGCTCTCTCACTCTCCTTACCCACAAGCTCACTGTTAGTTGTGACTTAACAGAGAAAACTGATGGGGTATCATGGGATAAAGTGGGGTGGAAAGGAGTAGTATTTTGTCTCATTTTAGTTTTCCATTTGCTATGAGAAATATACAAAAGAAAAAAGAACTGAGCAATAGATTCCAAATAAGATCAGAAGAAAGCTACTAAGATAACTAGAATGCTATTGTATTGTGTAATTGAATAATAATTATAAAATACGTATAGTCTTGTACAACTTAAATTGCATAATAATTACAAATAACAGTGATGATAAAAAATACAAGAAAATAAAGGCTTGTGACCATTTTAAGTTCCGTTTAGAAATATAATAAAAAAAACCTTCTAGTTCGTGTTTTGCTTCTTAGAATGACAGTTTCTGAAAGATCTTTAGATCTATGTTGTCCCCAGCTGAGCAGTTGTAGGAGGTGTTACCAGAGTGCTCCAGTAGCACAGCAGTCATTATCTTCCTTTTGTGCCTTCTTTACACTTCTGGTTGTCTCAAAGCTACTTAAAAGTGCTGGAAGGATTGCTCACAGGTTTAAACATTAATAGCAAAAGGAATGGAACATTTTACTCCATCATAGGAACGTGGTTGTAATATGTGGCTTTTTATTTTTTTAGTTTGTTTTTTAATAGCAGTTTGTAAGAATAAGTTTCTTCTTCCAACTCATCATTGCAGAGTATTTCAAGGAAGAGCAAAGCAAATGGATAATTGTTATGTTTGGGGCTCATTATGAAAAAACAAACAATGATAATAGAAAATTAACACTCCCACCCCATCCTGAAATAAACATCCTATCACAAGCAGGCAGGAGGAGAACCTCCTCCAGAAATTCACTTCTTTGTGACCTTTAATTCTTGCATCAGAAACATGAGCACAGTAACCCTGACCTCAGGGTTTGCTGTCCTACCAGGCTGACTTTTAGGAGAGGAGAAAAAGCAGGGCCAGATTCCCCACAAATACCAAATGGCAGCTAGGGGAGAACGCATCTTTTGTCCATGCAGGTGAGACCTTGCTAGTGCTAACACCTCTGCAACTATGGGAAAGTGGGATCAAAAAAGATCTGCACATCTTGCAGGCTAACGTTCAGATTCTGTCTTCACCACCACCTGGCCAGCCCAGCAGCACTCATGCAGAGAAAGCAGCCATTAAACACCATTTGCCACAGAACAAAGGAAATCAAGGGCCAGAAAGTGTCTCAACCCTAGCTGTGCTCTGAAGGGAAAGCAGCTATATACTTAGAGAGTCTGGAAGACTTCAGTTCAGTACAGCCCTTTGTGCATTTCAGATAAAAGTGCATTTATCATTAGGTACACAGAACTGCAGGACTCCACAAGATGTGTGCTTTTTTTTTTTAAGCACATATTGCTTCAATGTCACCATATGAAAGGAAGGAGAGGGTGCAAAATCAGACAAAAACTACAGATTGTATCTCCCATATCTGACCGTCTGTCTGTCTTTGTTGTCTGCCCTCTGTTATATTTCTTCTGAATGGCTTTATTTTCACTAGATGGGCAAGGGTCTTTTTAGTTCCCCCCCTTTGTTCACAATTGAACTGTCCCTATTACTTTTATCCTTTTTTCACTTCCTCTTTGGTTATCTTTTCACTTCTTTCTATTTCTTCCAACTAGTGAAGGAAACAACCTGTCAAATATAAAAGGCAGGTACAAAGATGAGCAAAGAACAAAGAATTCTACCAATGCTTCAGTAAAGAAGTAACAAAGTTTCAGTAAAAGTTAAAAAACAAACTGAAATATAAAGAAAAAGGCTGTAGGTACTACTCCAAATACCATTCAATATTCCTCCCTTTTTTAAACTCACTCTGCTCTCTATTAAGCCACCACTGAACTATGAAAAGAAATGTACAAGCCTCTGGGATAAAATGCAGGCCAGCTATTCCACAATCACAACACTGATGTCAGTATGAGTAACCTTAGGCTTAAAGGACTCTGAAAAAATATCTTGCGCTTATAAATCACAGGGAAGCGATAGAGCATCTGAGGAGATCATCTAGTTCATCTCCCCACTCAAAACACATCAGACACTGAAAGATGTGATTTCTGACACATTTTT
>JANHGO010000002.1:21363653-21395395 GCA_024606505.1 Aquila spilogaster
ATTCTTCTCATACTGAACTCAAAACATAGCACCGCACCAGCTACTAGGAAGACAGTTAACTCTATCCCAGCTGAAACTAGGACACTAACTTATATAAAGGAAACAATAACCAAAACTCAAATGTCACAATAAGCACCTTGTTGAACTTTTTTCTTATGATCTCCTGATGCCTCTTTTCTGAATTCTGAATTGTGGGGTACAGAAAATAGCTCTGAAATGGTGCCTTCTTAAATGCCGCTGCTAGGCTCAGCACTCAACAGTTGGACTCAGGTCAAATTTAATTTAAAAAATTCTACTTATCAGACATCTCTCTGCTATGTAGCTATGTAGAGATCAGAAGAAAAGAGTCCTCCCAAAGCATCACAATATTGAGAAAAGGTAGTTTCTCTTGAAGTAACTTCATCCTAATGCCAAAAAAGTCTCCTCTGAACTTGCTGCAAATGCATCTGCACAAACAGAAAAACTGAAACACTTTCACAGTTCAGGTGTTACTATCTGCATTCAGTGCTGTACTTACTGATATTTTTATGAAGCATACCTACTTGGTTTAAAAGAAGTCATAATGAAAACTTTTTTCCATCCCCTGATATTTTCATTGTGTTATCTTTTAGCAGACTATTAAATCAAACAAGCATATAGGCCAATTCAGGGGTATTAAGATTAACAGATATGTTGCTTTTTTTAGAAACTGTTCAATGCTCTTTATCGATCCAATAGTTGATGATTACAGTGGTAAAATGATGTCAAACAATTGTTTGTTCATATTATTGATTACAGAGATGAAGTACCCCACATGGAAAGAATATTTGCCAGATGAACATTCAGAATACTAAGCTTTCCAGGTTGGTTTCTATTATATGTTATCCATAATTAGAGTATCTGATTTATTGGTTCGTATTACCATTTTTTACTTCTACTCTCTTCTTCGTTCTTAGTCTGACCAGCCTGCCTGTTTCTATAGTTACTGATCTGATTTTTTTCCTTTACAAAGAACAAAAGAAAGAAAATTATGCCTTTTTGGAGAGAAGAGGGGCTACCCCTTCTCAGAGACAGAAGCCAGCAGCTTCTTGTAGAACAGCAGCGAGAAGGCCATGGCTCTTGGGCAGCGCGCAGCTCCCATTCCAGGGCTACAAGACACAGCCAATAAAAGGGCTGTGTCTGTACGGAAGCCAACAGGTAATCCAAAAGTTTAGTAGGAAAGGCTGCTTAGTGACACATCACTTGGCCCAGGGCCCCAACCCAATCCTCTAGAACATATGTTACTGCCCATGCACTAATGTGACCTCAAGGTAATTTCACTTTCAGTGAGACTTCTCAGAGGCATAGAACTTTCTAGTATGGAAAGGTACCTCCTAAAATTAACTCCTTTGATTCCTTTAGAGTTATTTAAAGTTTTAAATACTACACATTCAAATAATAATACACTCCCAGCCCCCATCCTCATGCACTTGCCAATTCTTCCCTGAAAGTAAAATAATAAAGCATCAGGTGTTAAAGAGTATTTCTCAGACTTCATCTGAAAAGACTTGCACATTTTCATCAGTGCATATTTTGCAGTGATTGAATCACAGATTTTTAACCAGAGAACGCACTGGATCCATCACAGTTTTCTGCATTGATTTCTGTGACCTATATCAAAAACGTTTTATCCAGTAATTCGTGTGTCAAAGCTGATGAAGTGGGAGCTAATCTAGTATAGAGCAAACATGGAGAAGAAATACTTTTCTGAAGTGATAGAGAATCCATCATCATTTTTAAGCCACTCACCCCTTATTCTTTCCTCAAATTATGATCAGAAGGCAAAAATAAACAAAGCAAACAACAAACACCACCAAAAGGGAAGGAACATAAATCCTAGAAGCCTAAACACAACATTTAGACAGATAAGTGATGTTGTATCAGCATGATGTAGATTATGTAGCACAAGAGAATAACATCCCTAGCTGTTATACCCTTTTTGTCAGTATTCAGTGTTTTATAAATACTTCATTTTATAGATCGAGAATGTTCAGACACAATGTGAAACGGTTTTCCCATAGTTACCCAAATGCAAAGAATATGAATAAAATACTAGATTCCTTGAGTCTCACTATAAAGACTCCATATATTTGTGCCTGAGAAAGTTCTTCTCTCCGTATACCCCTGCTCAGAAATCCCAGGTTCCAGAGTGGTAAATGCCTTTCCAGAGTGTTGAGGAAAGCCAGCAGCAGCCCCCTCAAAAGGGCCTATCAGTATTGTAAAAATGAGTACTACATTGGAGTACTCCAGACCTTTTATTAAAGTAACAGTTTTGACTAATGCTCTAACCATTTTTGTAACAACAGGTGAAATAAAGAGCATCAATTTAAGCAATTTGTCTTATTTTACTGTTCTTTAAGTGGTTTTGCCTTGTTCAATATACTGTTTTATTATTAAACACTGCTGCCTTAATGTTCACTTCTGCAGTTCCACATGATTCCAACAATATTACATCAGCATAAAAAATGCTCTAACTGAAAGAATTAAGCGATGCAAGACTTCAACAGTAGTGGTGTCTGGCACCGAAGATACTTGCATCAAAGAACTTCAGTGGAAAACTTACATCAAATCTGTATTGCAACTCAGATAAAATGTATTGAAAATAGCACGTGACAAGTATTCTGTATGAAAACATGATCAAATAGAAAATATTCAAAATAGTTTTTTAAAAATTTATAATTAGATGCTTTCACATAAATTGGTGCACAAAAGAAATAAGGAGAATACCTCAGTTAACAATACCACTGTCACAAACTCTGTGCTGTTGTATGTGGAATAAACAAAGGAACAAGGTTCCAGCACCCTATTTCTGACACTACCCTTTTTGCTTGCTGAAGTTTATGCTTTAAGCATTATCTACTGGAAGGGACATTAATGCTGTCCAGTTTGCCCCCAAATGGCCCTCTGTCATAACAGCACAGAAGAGTCCAACATCTATGAGCATCTGGCAGAAGATAGCAAGAGAGTAGAACAATGTATCAGAACTGAAGATGACTTCTGAATAGCTGCAGGAAACCAGACTGATGTATCCAGTGAAAGTTAAAAAACAAAACCAAAAAAACCCACACCTAAACGCATGGGTTTATCTTGCAGCCAGGTGAAACCGAATTTACCTCACTGTCTCCAACACTGGTCAGAGGACAGGGACACCTAGCTATGCAATGTAGTTCTGAACATTTACAATGTAACTACTTATATGAACATTTTGTACATTTGTTGTGCAAATCATCCCCTTTCACTTGCGCTGAGACTTAGTCTTTAAAATGGCTGAGGGAACTGGGGTTGTTTAGTCCGGAGGAAAGGAGGCTGAGGGGAGACCTTATCGCTCTCTACAACTACCTGAAAGGAGGTTGTAGCGAGGTGGGCGTCAGTCTCTTCTCCCAAGTAACAAGCAATAGGACAAGAGGAAATGGCCTCAGGTTGCACCAGGGGAGGTTTAGATTGGATATTAGGAAAAATTCTTCACCAAAATGGTTGTCAAGCATTGGAACAGGCTGCCCAGGGAAGTGGTGGAGTCACCATCCCTGGAGGTATTTAAAAGACGTATAGATGTGGCACTTAGGGACATGGGTTAGTGGGACTTGGCAGTGTTAGGTTTACAGTTGGATTTGATGATGTTAAAGGTATTTTCCAACCTAAATGATTCTATGATTCTCAAACACAGATGAGCACAAGAGTATTTCTAGTCTGTCTCAGAGTGAAGGTTAACATTCTGCCTCAAAATCAGCTTCAGCGCTTCATTAGTGAAGCTATTTAACTCTACTCTAAAGTGATATAAAAGTGCTCATGAAGTCAGTTCCCGGGCCTCGGTAAAGAGGCAGACAGGAATAGGTGCATAAGCAACTTTCCTAGGATATGGAAACTGGACTGGAGCTCTGGCACACTCTCAATGCAAATTCTTGGCAAGGACTCCAAGCGTGGCCAGAGCAAAGATTCATCCCAGAGAGATTAACTTATCTTCTGTACAAGCATTTCACTTGTGGATGATTCAGGTGATGAGTCTCAAATGCTTCACATTTTGCATGCTCATGGGTCTTTGGGTTTCCCAAGGCAAAACACCTGTGATTTCATCAAACATTCTACCATCACTGCATTTCACTAAGGTACTAAATACTATGCTTAAAACCCTAAAAACCATTACTCCTACCACTAAATGAATGCTTCTGATTTCTGTTTGGAAGACTCGGAACATAAGAGCCTTGATTTCACTAGATGGTTAAACCTATGTATGTTTTCATTCAAGATCGGCCTTGTATTCTAGCAGAAATTACACAAAAAGAA
Organism: Aquila spilogaster; assembly: GCA_024606505.1. Taxonomy (NCBI): domain Eukaryota; kingdom Metazoa; phylum Chordata; class Aves; order Accipitriformes; family Accipitridae; genus Aquila; species Aquila spilogaster. Next base: position 21,367,953 of record JANHGO010000002.1, read on the forward strand.
ATATTACCAAAGCAGCAATCAAAGAAAGGAACTTACATTCAAAAGTGCTAGTTAGTTGAAATAATGTAGAACTCCCAAGCATGAATTTCTGATAAAACAAAAAATTGTTTCAGTTGCACATTGCCCTTGAAACTGTACTTGCTGTTAATAGATTAACATTTAGTTTCTGTGACCCTGAATGAAATTTAATTTTCATAATTCACAAATTATGAAAGCCTCGTAAACCACTAGAGAGGAGAAAACTAATTTGCATCCTATTGTGACAATGTCATTTAATATTCCATACATTTCTAGCAGAGATGCTTCAGTTTGTAAATAATGCTGATATGTCAGCATCGTAACTGTATTACTTCATCACTGATCAGTGATCAATAACATTAAAAATATCAAGACTGTGAAAATAAGAGCTAACATAAACTGCATTTTTCCAAACACTTATGGCCCAGTTCTGACCTTTGTTACTCAGGCCAGGAGACTATCACCACTCCAAAAGCATCCACACACACAGTTTAATTTCCAGTGAAGAGCTTACCCAATATAGTCTGAACGTTTTCTTTGTACGTAGAATCCTAATCTAAATTTCTTAGAGTTACAGTTTTGGATGGCACCCAAGGGGCAGGTATCACATAGTTCATGTTTGTGCTTCCACCATTATCATTTATGATGAATCCCTTTCTTTTATTTAGCCACTGAAAAAGTGATAGATCCTGAATTAAAATTCTGATGCACTGATAAGGCCAGCAACACACCCAACAGTTGCTTGGGAATATGCTCTCTCCAATCCAAAGGAAAAGCAACATTCAGTCAAGGCTCAAGGATGACACATGCATAGTAGAAGGGACACAGACAAAAGCAACAATTTAAATTTTAACTGGATGAGGGGAAAAAGTATGTGTAAGAATTTGCCACTAATTATTGAGTTTGAGTAGTCATGATTCATGGGGATCAGCAAAATTGGGAGTACTTGGTCCTGGGTAGTCTGACTACCCCAAGTTTCTCCAACCCCATGATGAAGATGTAAAATATTTCTCAGGACACCCAGTAACATTCTGTAATTCAATGGGGTACAAACTCCATGTGGACTCTGACCATAAAAAAAATGCAATGGACATTTATTGATTCTTTTTGAAAGATTTTTTTTTTTTTTTTTTTTTTTTTTAAAAAGCCCAACATTATATGCAGCATGCAGGAAAAGGGCATGCTTTCATATCCAGTCTGCCTGGGTGCAAAACCCAGTGTGCGCCCCACTAGGCACCCTGACTTTATCCATTGGAATCTTATATCTATTCAAATCAAACACCTAACTTCACAACTGCTAAGCATGTTTCATTCTATTTTTGAACTGCAGCATTCAAATACATTAGTTTAATATTCCGGGAAAAGCAAAACCAATACAAAATCATACCTAAAATGTAAATGTTGCATTTGGGAACTTAAAACTACTTAAATTTCAAATTCCATAGCATCAAAGCAACCTCAGCAAGTTTCCTGTCTAACCATATTTGGTTGGCTATGAAGCAATAGAGACAGGACAGAAGGAGACTGCTTATTTTTGTGACAGACTGCTACATGCTGGCTAGTCCATCTTTTCAGTGGGTGCCAGGAATGACTGGAGGGAAGATGGAAGTCCTCACAATGCCATTAGCCAGTGGTGTGATGCTGAACGCAGCCCTAAGAGTCTGCTTCACCTCCTTGTGCTATCCACAACCCAGAGCTGGTTAGCAACAACTCTTCATAGAAATTCAACCTTATTAATTCCCAAGTCACTCTTGGATTATGTGAGCTACATTTTCTCCAAAACCTCGCACAACACTGGGATAAATGCAGAATGTAAAACACAGCCCCTTGTTTGAAAACGTTAGCTAACACTACTCCTCAACACGTAGAAGGAAATTTCAAAGGACTGTAGAAGAAATTAGGATAGCTGATTATTAGCCACAAACCTTATCCTAGTGACTCTATTGTATCAACACTCTCTCCAGACCTTCAGAGATGTTCTCCTTCTACATTACCCATTTATCTGACTGCTCCTGATCCATTTTATTACCGTGACATTTACTGAAATAAAGCTATGCTACATTATTTCTAATGCAAGCTGTTTACTTATTAGTGCACACACATATCCCCTAAAGGAAAAAATACTCAAACCATACAATCAAATTACATAAGCTTTCTGAAACAAATCAGATGTATGCACGCATTGCAGATAAAGCATCTGTTCAAGAAAAACAGGTGAAAAATAAGTGTTACATACACTTTGTTCTCATCTGAGGGGATTAGAAATGGATTGCGAAACATCCATGACAGACATGAATGGTGAATGGCTGAAAGCAGGGGAGCAAAATGCCAACTTAGGCTCTCCTTTGTTCTTTTCCATTTACCCAGACCACCTGGTACACACAAAAAAGAGTCATGAATGTTTGATTAGTTCTGATTTACACAAAACTATCTGTTATATTTCTTTGAAGGCTGCTTGTTTATTTAGTTTTTTTTACAATAGAAAAGCTAACAAAAACTGCATTACTTCAACCTCATGCTAAACAATGCTCTAACTACTATTATAATTTCCAGAGTTGAAAACTGACAAGGTTTTCTCATGGTACCTTTTCATTTTGTGTCTCAGCTCTCATACAGTGCGAAACAATATTTCTTGTTCTTTCCAGTAAAGGCTACAGGTATATATTTGCTTTTTTAGAAATGTTTTAATTGATCTAGGTTTAATAAAACAATACTTGCCTTGTTTAGTTTTGTTTCATAACTGCATTTCCCAATTAAAACACTGCAGACTGTTTCATTCACTTGTTCAGAAGTACTTAGAAATCCTTTCTATATTTCTGCGTTGGAACCACTAATCTCAGATGAAAGGTCATAGAACAGTAATTGACATAAAAACATAGGTAACATTGCCTTTGTCAAAGGCAGAATTAGGAATTCACTAATAAGATTAAGTAGAGGAATAATGTGTCAGAAAGGTATGAAGAAATGAAGATAATTATATTTGAGGAAAACCCATGTGCAGTATGAATAATCAAAAATGTAGCAAGTCAAACTGAGTAGGCAATTGTCAGAATGACTAGAAAGAGTCCAGGATTTTTTGAAGGGATATAAAAAAATATTCCTACATCTTACATATGGAATTAATGCCATATAGGGATAATATGTATACTGATACTAGCTTTTGGACTTCTGACAAAGAAAGGGAAACAAAAACTAACCCTACAGATCCTACTTTATATCAACAGTTTCACGGATATAATTCTAGTATTTGCAACCAGAATTCTTCCTTTAGGTCCATAAAGCAACTTCAAGTTAAAAGGTTAATACAGCAGGTTAAAAATCTTTTCATTCCAAGGCTTTGTTTTAATTTCTAGCACTGCTGATTAGGTCAAGAATTGCAACACTGTTGAGCAAGTTTCAAGGTTTCAAAGCCCCAGGCAGCCAGAGAGATCAGTTTTCTCTGCTGCTAAAATCAGTGAACTAGAAAATATAATAGCTGGGTATATAAATAGTTGGGTGCCATTAGTCTCCATCAGCAGCTGCTACACAATAAGCTCACAGGGATCTGCATGGATTTCTGGACATCTGCAGTATTGCAGCATCTCTCTACCACCTGCAGGGGATATAAACCCTAAAGAATAGAACCCAGACAGGTGGAATTACACATTGCATTAGTTGGCAGTGAAAAGCTGGTTCAGAAAGTGTTGTTCTGTCAAGGATTTGAGATTTGTAACACTAAATAATGTACAGCAGATGTAATTAGAGTATGGGCAGTCTCAAATTGGTGTAATTTCCTGCTACTTTGTGTGTCAGCCCATCTGGGTGAACCTCAGGCCCTTATTTAAGTAAGTGTCTGTACATTTAAATCTCCAATTCAGTTAATCATAAGGATGGTGATTCATTTTGCCACTGATACAAAAGTACTCAGTGAGAGCAAGCCTTTTCCTTCTACATGATATGAGCTCTTCAGAAGTTCAAGTATTCCATTTTAATACTAATACTTGATACATGCATTTATCATTAGGAGGTGAAACTTTCTGTCCCCTCTTTCTAAACATTAAGAACTATCTACTGAATAGGGCTTTGCTAGAGAAGAATATAAAATAATCCACTGCATACCTCTCACAGCTCCCCTGGTGCAGATAGAGAAGCAGACAGTACTGGTATATTCATCACCACTGGGAAAACTGGGTTATCTAAGAGCACAGGGACATGTGAAATGAGAAGAGCATTGATGCTGGTTAAATCTATATAAAAAAAGATCTTTAAGTGACACTGGTTCAAGCTAATTACTAGGCCTGTAGAGTTAAGTTGATAGAAAAGAAGAAATTATGCTTCTCTGAGACAATGCAATAGCCTTCTAACTCTGACGGTCGCAATAGCACACTACTGGCCCCAACAAGGTTAGGATCTGTTCACTGCAGCACTGAACAGAAAACCATGCTCTCATCTGAAAAATAATGGGATTTCAAAATGTGTTTCAGAACTGGGATCTCTTCCCTCTGTCTATAGACATCCAACCAGCTGGGTCACTCTCCTAACCTAAAGAAACAGTCATTTATTTGCCATTCACCTGCATGTCAACCAAGTGCCCTAGGCACCAAGGTACTACCACATGGATGTTAGCATCACTAAATTTTATTATAGAAGTTTTATTCAACATCTGAGAGAAGTTCTGCCATAACTATGATGATTGTACAGTTTTTTGCATTGAATAAATACGATATATAGGGTCTTATTGCTGAAAGATATGTCCTCATTATTCTTTTATACAATGTCTTGTGCTGTAACACTGGCAAAAGTCTAGGACCTCGATCTGTTGTATGACATCATGTCTGGTCTCAACTACTTGAATTGTTCTCTTTAAATTTAGTTGTACACATCTATTAATTAAATATCTTTACTGCTTCTCCTAAAATAGCCACACTCTTATTTTTTAATAAATAACTTTTGTTTATACTTCGTAGTATAACAATTTAGGTTGTTGCCTGGTTTATTATACATGTAATTTCAGGGAAAAACTAGCAAATCCTAGTCCTAAAGCTAGATGGACTCTTCATCACTGCAGATGTCACTCATGAATAACACAGGATGAAAATACAACCAAGTATTTGCCCTGCACCTTAAAAAGATGGACAGAAAGGAGGGATAGCAGTGATTAGCTAATAGAAACATTACATAAATATATCAGACTTTTAACCTCTTTCTCAGCTTGCCACAATACAGACGAGAATGCTGTTTAACTTACCACCAGCAATAGTTTTACTCGCTGTTGCATTTCTTCCCCACAAAATTACTACAGTAGCAGAGATGTATACTGAAAATAATCTCAAATATCTACCTAATATTCATTAAGAAATATAATAGTATAATTCTTTTTCTTTATACACCTGATCATTACAAGAAGTCCAAAGTACATCAAGGGTCTCATTTTAGCTGCCATCAAAAAAAATTTCAAGTTCTTCAATTTAGTTTGGCACATTGAATATATAGTCTTAGTAAGCCTTTTGTGAGTAAATGACTAATATGAAGATGATAATGTATGTCATTTTTATGAGTAAACATTGAATAAAACTATCTTACTAGTAAGTGACTTCACAGGTTACATCTGTATCTAACATCAGAGCCACACAAATCCAGACTGATGGTACTGGGGCAAATGAGTTGCTGATGTAATTCCACTAGAATTACCACGGAGAAGTGCTTAAACCTCAATATTTCATAAGCAGGTAAGTATTTTGTTCTTTTTCCCTCATTTTCCTATTCAAAATTTTTTAATTACTTTCTTTTTCAGAATTCTTCACACAGGAAAAAGTACCTTTAAAAATATAAGTAGTCCACAGTTAGCTCACAACCATTAATATTTTAAAAGTCAGCATCATATTATGGGTTTGAGATTTCTATATGCATGGAAGTATCTAAATGCTTTAATATCAAGCTGAATGTGTGAACAATTCCAAGCCATTTTGGATTAGGGATCTGTAAGGAATTAAAAATAATGATGAGACAGCAGTGAAATTAAATGATTTTTTGGCACAAGCCTTTATCATAAGGTATAATGAGGAAATTTCTATTCCAAGGGCACTTCTTATAAGAATTCACAGTGTGGCCTTAACAGAGATTGAACATTTTACAAAGGAAATAATAGAGCAACCTGAGAAATGCAAGTGCAGTGAATCGCCACCATATGGTTCTTGCTCCAATGTTCTGGAAGAAATGAACTACAGAATAGCAAAGTTCCTGAACAGTAATTTAATGAACTTAAAAGTAGCAGCCCTTCTTGAGTTTAGAGGCTCTCTTATTTTACCTGAGTCTTCCAGTGGAGCTAAGAGAGATCTCAAAATACATAGCCAGGGGAATAACCTTAGTCTAAAGAAGCTACTTGAGAGTCTAATTAAGCATAAAATAGTGTAATTATATTATAATTGGTTCAAATTAGAGCAACTTGTGCAAGAAACAATAATGCCTTTGCAACCAATTAGGCATATTTGAGTAAAGTTAAGAACAGTAAAGAGATGGGATCGAACAGCTCAATACAAAGCCTGTCTTAGCATGTGTCTTATCACCCACCTTGTGGACTGGCAAAAGTACCTGCCGAACCACCAAGAAAAGTGCTACCGGTTTGACGGCATGGGTTTTTTTTCCCCAGAAAGTGACAGATAACTCATCTTGAGCAACAAGCTGAACAATGAAAAGGGCAAATGACAATTCTATATTAATTTGCATACTCAAATTATTTTAAAATCCATTTCAATTAACCCCCACTCAATCAGGTGCAAATTTACCTTTGCAGAAGTGGGATGTGTGGGTCAGAAAACAAATTTGCCACTGTGATGTGCTGCAGGAAGAATATCCAAGTTCAGTGTATCAATGCATCAGCATCAATCAGTGGGTTTTCCTGCAGGTAATGGAACATCTCGTCCAGTCTTCTTATTGCATTCCATTTATCTCTTTTCTCAAATTCTTAAGGTGCAAAGATTCAGCTCACCCTTACTATGTGTCTGTATATCTTCTTGTGTAGATTAATTTTTCTTCTAACTCCCTGAGAACCACCCATTTCCTTCAGAGATACTCATAGCTATTCCTAGCTCAACCAGCTCCCACTGCATAGCTCAGCTCTTTTTTTTCTTTACAATGTAATTAGCTTATGTTGTTGACTTATTCCATAATTTCATAGACCTTGTGTGCCATGGTATCAACTTATCAGTAAAATACTTTAATCACAGGAGAAATCTCAGAGAAATCTCTTCCTTAAATGTTTGTTCTACTACATTAAACGATGAGAAGGGTGGGGGTGGGGGAGAATGACTTTCCAGCCAAAAAATTCATAAGGAATTCATTGACTGTAATCTTCCAAAGGAAGTGTGAAACAGGTAATTCAGCTTTTACTTTCAATGGGAATTTGAATTAACTTATGAAGCTGGTCAGGTATGTCTGCAATGCTGATGGGACCACCCTTCCAGTTCCAGACAGTGGCTAGTTGAAAACCCATCTGACAAAATGATCTGGGTTGAGGTCTCTCTCAACAGTAATCAGCAAGATGTTTAATATCCCCTGGAGAATGGATAAATGAGTTATTCTTCTTTCCCAAAAAGATTTCCAAGATGATACTTTGATCTTGACACTGGAATAGCATTTTTTAAACACATCTGAAAGCTGCAGGCTATAGAGAGAAGGAAAAAAAAAAAAAAAAAAAAGGCATTCTGAACTACTTAATGTGCTTCCAGGAGTGGTGGAATTAAAAAGGATGGAATTAATCTAAGGGAGACAGATCTGCTGCAGCTTGTTTTCATTGAAGTCCCGGGAAAATAAATGGTCTTACGCCTACTTTATGAAAAGTGTACTAAAATACCAGAAGATAGGAAAAGGAGACACTATAAAAAAAGTACATGAAAAAGTTAAAGTGAGGAGAAAGTGAAAAAACATAAAAAGATATAAAATACTACAGATTTTCATTACAGCAGTTGTAAAAGCCTAGAGCAGGTGCATGATTCAGGCTGCATAAAGCAAAAGTATTTAAATCAATGAAGAGGTCTTAAACACTGTTATTAAAAGTCTTTGTACTTGCACAGGTTCAGTTACAAAAATGTTTGCAATGAAAGGTTATTTAACTGCTTGAGAGCAATTCTGAAGTGCTTTTAATAATGCTCTTTGGAAGCTTCAAATAGCACTAAATCTGCAGCAGAAAAACTCTGCTAATTTGGACCTACACATTTTTAATATTCTTTCACCTATTTTGTCTGAGCATAACTCATATTAACCTGAAAGACATAAGCCTAATTTATGACACTGCTAGAGACTGAGTAGAAGTGAGAGCTTTTACTTCCAAATGTCTGGTTTGTATATAGCCACTAAAAGCTTATATTGATCCACTTCTGCTGTATTGGAGTATTTTTCCTGATCTTAAAAGACTGTTTAAAATGCATGTTTGCATATCTTTGCCAGCAGCATAATATAATGAAGTAAAAGGGGAAACAAACTTTTGTAATACTAGAAGATAAAAGAATAAAAGCACTGCAACAGTCTGCAAGAGCAATCTGACTTGACTTAAATCTTTTGTACAATTTATAGATATAAGTAATATCTGGAATACTGTCTAGAATTCCAATCACTCAGTGGCAAAATTGACCTTAGAAGGGATATCACGAAAGAACAAACATTCTTGAAGGACCGGTGAGACTGGTTGGGGTAAAATTACAATCCCAAGAGAGAAATCCTAGCCCTACTGCAACCAAATAGTAAATTCCTACTGCTTTCATTAATTTAACATAAAAATACTCCATTCCAAAAGCATGAACAGCAGCATGGCACACCCTTGCCAGAAAGAAGCCAACTTCTCTGCAAAAGCAGCCATTAGGGAGAAATATTCAGCATATAAAAACATTGCCTTTCATTGTAGTTTTGCATTGAAGGTTATACAATGTAATTCAAACATAACATTAAAATCCTCTCAAAAGAGCACAATGATCACTCAACTGTGTCTATAGCCAACAGCAGCAAAGAGAAAGACTGGTATGTTGTAAATGTTACGAGAAATTTTTCTGTTACTGAGCATTTGACCTATTACCCTTTGTTCTGGAAACAGAATGGCTACTTGAAATAGAAAATACCTTGAAGTTTAGAACTAATTTCCCAAATCAATAAAGTAATCAAATTTCTGCCTAAGACTGTGTGTAACCTCATTAAAACCACTTTTCTGCCCACCATCACTTTCCTGTGCTCAGCTACAACCCACCCCGCAAAAACCACTGCACCGAAATGAAGACCTGGAATCAAACTACCAAAGTGACCAGGTCCCGAGGGCTGCCAGGAAGCATGGTATTATCCCAAGGTCAGGACTTGCCTGGCAGTCCTTCTCTCACCTGTGACCCTTTATCATCTGAGCCACGAAGCACAAAGTCATACCCCAGACTTCACAGAGCTGGGAGCGCACACAGTCCTCCCTCTCCAAGCTGAGGCTCACCAGCTGTTGATCATGCACTGCAAAATCCAGTCTAGTATTTCCTGTTCCTTAAGGAGGAAGAGAAGAGGAACACATGGTGAGCAGAAGAGCATAATTTCTTCAGCCATCAATTCTTCTGCCAGATGCTGCCCATTGTCCCTGGGTTTTTTTACCCCTGAAACGTGCAACTCATCAGAAAGCAGCAATGCCTGGCCGCATTCTCTTTCTCATAACCATTGGGGAACAGGATTCAAAGGAAAATTTGATTGTATTCCTCGAGCTCTTCAACTTAGCTCCCCTATGTGCTTCTATGTAGTACCACCTATCATGCAACTTTCACTAGGAATTAATATTGTAACTAGAAGCTACAGTACTGTAGTATGAAAACAGAAATAACACATATAACAAAGATTCCATATAATGAATGTTATTTAACAACATCCATCTACAACTGCTGCAATACCTGGTTTAGAGATTTTTGACACAGCATGAAAGAAAAAAATTTACTATAGCTCCAACAGTTGTAAGAAATAACAGATTGCTCTGGAGATAATACAGTGCACACTTAAAAACAGCACAGCTGCTGCTGGGGCCTCTGAACTGCCTACTAATACTGACTGCTCCAGTGGTCTGTACTGTTCCAACCTAAAACACAGATGCATTCATTATTGTTCACCTTCAGTTGACAGAATGACTGGATTTTTCTGTTTTGTTTTGTTGGGTTCCCCCCCCCCCCCCTAGTGATGAAACAGCATAAATCAATGTCCCTGAAGACTCATTGCACTCACTAAACGGCCAACAGTTAGGAAGTTTTAACTGGAAGACAGACCTACATTAAAAGTGGCATCCATGAACCTCAACTGAGAATTTAGTAGCTTTCTTATAATTAATAATATTCATGAAAACAATTAATTTACTGAAACAGATACTCACGGAGTTTATAAAAATATGCCCTTTTAATTTTCAAAATATTTCCTAAAAAGTTGTAACCTTTTTAATGGTTTTCAACTCAAAGTGTAACAATGGTAATTTTCAATGTTTTGGTTTGACTCTATTTTCAAACATTAGTTATGTTGCAATAAAAATAACAGTAAAAAAGATCAAATTTTAAGATCATGTTTTGACAGAGTTCATTAATCTTTTTCCAATTTTCTTATTTAAAATTGAGAGGTGTTTGTTTGTTTACTTTAAACTTAAGCATCCCCACTAGCAAGAGAAGTTCTGCTTAAGATTAAAAGAAAATTGGCCACTAATTTAAACCTCAAACTTCAAATTACTGTAATCCATATTAAAGTTTAAGAATTTGAGCTAAATTAAAATTCCCTTCAAAAAATAGACCTGTCAGGAAAACAAAGTAAAAGCAGATTCATATGCTGCCCATAAGTGGAAAATAATGAGAATTAAGAAAACTGCTGTGATACTTTGGCAAATGTGAGATAGATTTGGGAGGGTGGGGAGGATTTGCAAACAGAATAACAATATTATTTGGATATTACATGTCAGTTGTGATATTTTTGCAATTTAAGGTAATATACCAAGCAATGTGACCTATGTAACATTAACTAATCATATTAGTTATTAAAAAGAATAATTACAGATATTAAATCAGTGGCCCTTATCAGTCATAAAGAGATAATTGTTTTTTTCAATCCTGACTGTACTTTTTCAATCCAATAGTTAAAGAGCTAGAATATTATATTAGGATTCTGTTTATTCTTTTCCTTCCTCAGAAAAGAAATCATTGATGAAATGAGACAGAAATAGAAGTCTGAACACCAAACTGGGGGCACTGACAGAACAGATGCAGGCATGCCTTTCCACAGAAAGTGACCTTCACAAAAATTATGAACAAAGAAGAGCATCAGCAGCTGCTGGTTGTATCAGTAGTGACAAAAAGCAGACAGCAGTAGGTGACCAGGAAGGAACGTGTCAATTAGGATGAGAAGTACTGCACAGACGGGTTAGGAAAAGTGCATACACGTCAAAATCTGAGACACTATCAGAACAATGTGTTTATTTAAACTATAAGTACAAGGCTTTAGGAGCAAACTTTTAATGTGTAACACTGTGAAATATTCTGTTTGGCCCAGATCCCCAACAGCCTGCCCGCTGGGGCAAGACTGTTTCCATTGTTAAATGTGATCTGGCATTGGGAAACACACTGAGGAAACCTGTGGCAATTAAGAGCCCCAACAACTGGTGGGAGCACCCACGTGGTAACGACTGACCATGATTTTGAATTCAGGAACCAAAAAGGGAAGATCAAGGTCAGAGCAGGTACAGAGTGAGATGAAAAATAAAAATAATATACGTCATTTGAATGAATGAAGCTTGACTGTAAATAAAGAATATCTATATTCTCAGAAAAGAACTAATTTCAATGAAAAATAATTGTCTGAGGAAGCCCAGGAAGCAAGTCTGTATGTGGGCATACTCTCAGTGGGCACCAGTCTGAAGACTCTGACTGGGCCTCAGGAGATTAAGGCTAGTCAAAAACACCACTTTTCACCAAAACCAACTTTCTTTACCCTTCTCCCTTGGGCATAATATGTTGCTCAAAGAACTGCTGAACATAAAGTATTCCAACAACTTTAAAAAGCAGACTAGATTGAAAAAAGACAGGGTCAACCTTTAAGGACACAGATATTTGAGATTCAATGGCAGTGATTCGTGTGATTTCCTGATCATCCCTCAGACAGATGTTTCATGACATGGCAGAAGGAATTAACACTTTTGAATTCAATACAACACAAAACCCAAAGTGATATAGTTGGAAGGCAACATTAATCTTGAAGGTTTATAGAAAATAGTAAAACAAGGTTTTTGAATCATTAGGAAAGTTTTTTTAGCAGATCAAATACTATCCTTCTGCAAGGTAAACTTACATAACATGAAATAGAGAGATTTATTCTATGCAATGTTATAAGAAAATGCACTTTTAATTTTGAAAAAGTCTACTGGTGCTTTTTCTCATCTGACTTTTACTAGGGAATCCCTTTTTTTTTTTTAATACATCGTTTGAAATAGCCACACATTAAAAAAATTATGATTTGTGCAATTAAAATAAACATATGCATCTGCAACCTGAGCATTAAGTTCATTATAGCTTGAGCTTAAATTTCTTTTTAAACATGAAATAGAACATGATCAGTGTTTAAAAACTTGGGAGCCAAATTGTCAGTATTGATATAAATGACACAATTTTTGGAGGCCTGAGAACCCAGCTCATTGATCGGTTTCATCTAGACCAGTAGATAGATGTCGTCCGCTCAGAAAGGCGCGTTTACTTTTCTGTGTTTATCTAGTGAATACACATTCACAGAATATTGGCAGATGATCCTGCAGACTTAACAGAGTCTAAACTACCCAGGTTTTGTGATTGCAGACTCCCACTGGAGCTTCCGTATGTGGATTTATGTGGATAGGATAAACCTTAAAGCCAAGCCAAAATCATCTTCTGCAAGCGATCATTAGAAAATTATGGTTTAGATTTTTAGAGAATTCTACGGTGGTTTGGCAACAAAACTGCACGAAAATCCACCAAGAATTACTCTGATTTATAATGATCCTAAGAATACGATTTTTAAAGGAATTCAAGATCAAAGATAAGCTAAAAATTCCAATATTTCCTTTAAGAGCAAAACCATACATTGCTGTTCAAAGCAAAAAACCTGATTTTATCCCTTCTTATTTAAAAAAGTATCAAGAAGTTATGATGAATGGAAAAAAGCAAGATCATTCTCATGGCCAGATACAAGCTAATGCTGGCCAAAGGCTGTTTGGTGTTTGACAAAAAAAATAGAGAAAAAGCCTAGTCTCAGATCTGTGGGTCAATGCCAATCAGTCACAACTCCTTTTTATGGCTTTAAAAAAAGTTCTCTGTAATGATGGACAAAGCCACTACAGGCTCATTATTTTCACTGTAGTAGAGAATGGATATTAAAATTTATGAGTAAAATAAAATTGTTCCCAGGCCATAGATCTTGCATATAATAGGTACTCATTCACTGGGTTCTTCTTATATTAATGAACACAGAAAGTACAGGTTAGGCTAAATTACAAGCATATAAATATAGTGAGATGGTTCAGATGGCATATAAAATATAACGTTACACTCAAAATTATTTTTTATTATTAGCACAGATATGCATTTCTTTGTGTTCACTGTTTCTTTTTTCCTTTTTTTGTCTTTATTGCTGTACCAATTAATCCACATTTAAAATATCAGCAGATGGTACATGCAGCTGGAACAATGTTATTAATGCTTTTTTAAGGAAAATTATTTCCCATCATTCCCTGTTTGCATTTCAGTCATGATTTTTGACAGCAGAGCACTTTTAATGCAAGTCCAGGTATCCTGACCATATTCAAATATTACATTCTACCTTATAAAGAAAGTCACTCAGGACTAAATTTTATTTCACAACTCAAAGATTTAGACTGCTATAATTTAGCAGTGGTATTTTCAGAAAAGTATAAAAAGTTTTTTAGAAGATCTTTCTCAAAATAAGTCTTCATTCACATAGCTAGTAGCTAGGGAGATTAGGCAAAACTCTGTATGCACCAAAAAAGGTAAAAATTTCATTCCTCTCCAAAGAAATTTGAGTAGTTAATTCCTTTCAGCTTCTTTTCTAAAATTCCTCTTAATACCTGTATGTACAACTCCTTTCCAACTCCTGTCATATGCTTCATTACAGGAAAGACTTTAAGAGGGAAAGCTAACTTCTGCATACTTTTTTTAATTGGGTATATGTCAACTTTGTTAAATTTTAGTCTTAAATACACTTGTCGGCAAATAAAGCTGCTGCATAACCAGTTGCAAGCTATTAGTTTTATGAAGGTCCATAATTAAGATAAAAATTTCAAGATGGAAATGGGTTAGACTGACATTAGGGCAGTAATTCACATGTCTTTCAACTCATTTTAGTTCTATGTTGGACGCTTTTTTCTCCCCTCCAAATAATTGTTCCCTTTCCTTCCAAGTGGCTGAAGAATTTATGAACATTTTTGTCCATAAAAGAAACAATACTTGTCACCACTCACAAGCCTGGAAAGTAAAACTACTTTAGAATCCAAAGGCTTATATGTTAGCATAGAAGTCTATTTCTTTTACAAAGAAAATGCTACAGTAAATAACAAAGCCTAGGAGCCATCTTAACTGAAGTTACATAGATTAGTAATATGCGAATAGAAATATATTAATTTCAACAATCAGTGGAAAAAATTGAGAATCATATTAATCTCTCAAAAAAATTACAATTCCTAAACATTTCTGTTGGCTTTAAAAATCAAAGCAGAATTAACACTATTATAATCATACATGCATGCCTGGCAGTGCCTTAGTCTGATTGTTTCTGTAAGTTTGGGGAGGGGGGTGGTGTGGTGTGTGTGTTGGTTTAGTTTGGTTTGGAGTTGGGGGGGGAGGGGGGCTTGTTTGGTTTTGTTTTTATAAAAATGAGAACACAACTAACCCTAAATCAAAATTCAGTAACTGAAAGTGAGGGTTAGTTGTTCAGGCTGCATACAAAAGCCTGGACCACTGTACACCGTAGCTTCAGAGATAAGGTATGCTTTCATCAAGCATATTATTTTAAAATATATGCACACACATAAAAAAAGTGTTTCACAGAACTTACTGAAATAACATATACCCGAGATCCCACTAGTAGATGCGACCCAACAGAAAACAGTGGAGGGGCACCATGGGATAAAATGGGATGAAAAGGAGTAGTATTTTACCTAATTTTAGTTTATCCAATTGTTATGAAAAGTGTGGAATGAAAGAAAAAATGAAGAAGATTAAAGATTCTTAAGTAAGATCAGAAGAAAGCTACGGAGATAATAGTAATAATATTGTATAACATAATATGTATAATCCTGTACAACTTGTACTGCATTATTAAAGTGCATAATAATTACATATAATAATAGTAATAATAGAGAGAATAAAGGCAGTGAGTTTTGACCAATATAAGTACAGTTTGGAGAAAAAAAAAAAAATCTGTATTTTTTGCTTTGCTTCTGAGAATGACATTTTCTGAAAGACCACCTTTAGAGCTGTATTCTCCCATTGAGCAGATGTTAGTCCTAGCAAGGTATCACCGGAGTACTCAAGCACTGTTAAGAACTGCCCTCTAAGTAAGGTGGCAGCCCTTATATTCCTTTTACGTCTTGTTTACGCTTCTAATTGTGTCAGAACTACTCAAACATACTGAAAGGATTGCTCACAAATGTAAATATTAATAGCATAGTGTAGGAATAAAATGTTGCTTCTTCACTGTAAGGACTTTGCTGGGGGGGGTGGGGGGAGTGGTTTTTTAACAGGGGTTTGCAGAGAACTGTAAGTTCCTTCCCCTTCTAAATTATCATGCTGTGAGGAGGTTTAACTTAAGCAATTGCAGAACAGCAACTGCTGAACTTCTTACAATGATAATTTTAAGGAATTATTTCAGAAGAGCAAGGCAAACGGCTCTTCGCCAAGTTTGTAGCTAATTTTATCAAAACACACACCAAAAAGATAACAGAAAATTAACACTCCCAACACACCACCCCCCAAAAAAACCCCAACCAACCAACCAAAAAAACCCACACCAACAAAAGCTATTGTGGGCTTCACTTTATGCCCTTTAAACTGTGAACCAGAGACATCAGCAGACGAACCTTGACCTCAGGGTATGCTATCCCTAGCAGACTGGCTATTGGGAGGTGGAAAAAAGCAGGGCTGGGTCCCATAGGAATACCCCACAGCCAGCCACAGGGGAGCATATGTTGTCTTCTGACCACGCAGGTAGCATCTAGCTAGTGCTGACATCTCCCCAACTATGGGAAGATGGGCTTCAAGAAAGATCTTGGGGGCAAATCTTCAGAATCCACCTTCTCCACCACGACAATGGCCAGTCCAGCTATGCCAAGCAGAGAATGCAGCCATTAAACACTATTCTCCACAGAACAAGGGAAATCAAGTAGTTCAACCCCAGCTGTGCTCTGAAGGCAAAGCAGTTATATACTTTCTTAGATGGACTGGAAGACTTCGGTACAGCCCTTTGTACTTTTTAGATAAAAGCGCATTTATCATTAAGTACACAGAACTCTAGGACTCTACGAGAAGTGTGCTTTTTATTTAAAAGCCTATAATGGTTCACTGTCACCATATGAAAGGAATGGGAGGGTGTGGAATCAGACAAAATTACAGACTGCATCTTCTGTATTTGACTATATGTCTGTCTGTCTTTGTTCTCTGCCCTCTGTCACATTTCTTCTGAGTGCCTTTATTTTTACTAAATAGGCAAGTACTTTTTTTTTTTTTTTTTTAATTCAGAACTGCACTGTCTCTATTACTTTTATCTTACCTTTCTTCACCTCCTCTTTGGTTACCTTTTCACTTTATTCTACTTCTTCCAACTAGTGAAAAAAACAACCTGCCAAAGGTAAGAGACAAATACAAAGAAGAAAGAGCAAAGAACAAAGAATGCTGCTAATGCTTTTGCAAAGAGATAAAACAAACTTTCAGTAAAAGTAAAAACCAGAAGTTTTGACATAATCACACTGCAATATTAAATAAAAACAGGCTACAAGCACTACTCCAAATACTGGCTTGTTTGATTTTTTTTTTTTTAATATTCCTTCCTGCTGTAAGGTCACTTTACTGTCTTTTAATCCACCACTGACAGTCATTAAGCTTCTCATTAAGATTGTTTTCAGTCAGAAAATCTGAACCATAAAAGAAGAAATCTGCAAGCTTCTGAGATAAATTGTAAGCCAGGTTTACCAACAACACAATGCTGTTGAAAGTATGACCAACCTTAAAGGACTCTAAAAAATATCTACCATTTATAAATCATAGGAAAGCTATACAGCATGTTAAGAGATCATCTGGTCCATCTCCCATCTCAAAACACATCAGATATTGAAACATTTGACACATGCTTTTCTACCTTGTTCCTTAAACCATCCATGTATGATGGATAACCCACACTTCCCTGTCTGTCTGATTATCTTTGTAGATAGAAAACTCCCTTCACCTCTGGGCCAGGTAGTCCAAACTACATTACAGACAACACAAGTGGCACAAGCAGCCCTTTCAAAGTACAGCATAGCCCAGTCCTGAGCGCAAAAACTTCACAATCATAATACTAGTTGCTACAGTCTGTGCAAGTACATGGATCCTTGACCAGGCTTGCTGCTCTAATCTAACGTCATGAATTACTGTCCCAGCCTACACACTGAAGGGTTTGGGGGGTTTTGGGGTGTTTTATACTGGGTGTTGGGGTGTGTTCCTTTCTTTTTGTGGACTTGGGGCTTGGAGAGCAGGAGAAATTTTTTATTTTGTTTTGTTTTCTTTTTAAAATACCAGACTTGTCATGCCTGTCCCTCAACCTTCTCTGTTAGATTAAGCATTCTTCTTCAAAATTTTTTAATCATTTTCAAACCTGAGATTATTCCTGCATCTCTCCTGTCATCTTTGGTTCATGTCTTTCTCGAAGTCCAGTGCCAAAATGAGTAGTACTGCCACTGAAAGCCTTACCAACATTCAGGTGAAAGAATTACCTTTGCTCATGTCACAGCTATCATTCTTACTTATAACGTGGTTGATTTTCCATGACTCTAACATGCATCCACAATTTACCATTAGAAAATTTCTTTCCCTGTCCCAAGATACCTTGTAGATGTAAGTGAATAAAAATTCAAAAATAAAGGTAGGGGAGAAAAAGAGACACACAGATCAAATATTGCTTTTCTTTTCAATAAAGTTATGACCACTGCAGACCCATTCATGCATTATGAATGTCCAGATAAACAAAAAACTTTTACTCTGGAAATTAAGATCAAATAACTGGGCTTAAGGCAGGTTGGTGTAGTCAACTGCTAAGCACTGCTTAGTCCCCAAACCTTTTGGCAGTCCAAAGCTCTCACCTTTTATAGAGGGCTGAGATTTAAAAGGTAACTGAGGATTGAATGGAAGTTCGTAGATTTTTAAGTGTTACTGTTCAACTCTAGTCCCAAGAAAGGCACATCTGCCAGAAATTCACAAATTCAAAAAGGGAAAAGCCTTGAAAAAAATTACTTTGCTTTAACTTTACATGAGTAGTCCTGCACACAGGCATAACTCTGCAATCTCAAGGAGAACACTAGTAATTTACACAATTTGCAAATATCCCCCCTTTTTAATAAATAAAAGGTCAATACATACTTTGAAATCATCCTTGGATCTTGTCTGTTGCTAACCCTTTACCTTGAGATTATGTTACAAAATAAGATAACTTCTATTTCATCATCTTGTATGCAGAAGGGAAGCAGACTTTCTCTTCATTGTTATGGACAATGGGACCTGGTGCAGCCTCCTAAGTATTTAATAAAGTGTGCTATTTTCTTTCAGGCACAATAAAAATATTTAGGACTTTATTTTGTTTCATCCCACTTTCCTTAACACTTTATAAAGATTAATGAATGCTGCTGTTTACAAACCTTATCTCCGAGGAAGCATGACCTTCAAGGCAGTTATGAAATAGAAGTCAAGAACTCCTCCATCTTCATTAGTTTTATATTAAACCTAATCTGTTGTGGGTTTGGTTGGTGGTGGTTGGTTTTGGTTTGTTTGTTTTTGTGGGTTTTTTAATTGTAGTTAACTATCTCAATACAGCTGTTAAGGGGGTTTATTTCCATTACCTTTTAACATGGAGTTGTTCTTTCATATAAGCAAATAAACAGAGATCATTCCTCATTGCTCAGAGCACATGGAGACATTTCACATTTCCTGAGTGAGGGCACAGCTGGTGCATCACTCACCAGCCATCACAGACAGCAATGTTGTAGTAAATTAGCAATAAATTATTCACCAAGCACTGTGTAAAAGAAAGTTTAGATATCTTTCTGGAAAACGCTATTAAGGTAATACCTAAGGAACCAGACATATGGAGTCGAACCTGCTGAACATAGCTCTGTGTACATATCCAACATATCTACCTAGAATACAATTGTATTTCAACAAGCAAACCCCTGAGGTACCCTAAAACTGAAAGTAGGTGTTTCAGACACTGTTTTTTGTCTTTGTTTTTGTAGGAAACTAGTTACAAATACATACACAGAGACACATTAATAATGCAAGCAACTGCCTAATAGCAAAACTATTCTCTTAAATTTGTATTCTTCACCACAGTTGCAAATTTAAAACTCTAAGGTGATCAGTGACATCCTCTGATTTTATATAAAAATAAAAATTACTCCACTCCTTTTACTACTGCAGTACTACAGTACTAACTAGCTTTTTTCCTCTCTTCTGCAGCATGAGGAAAAAAAATTAATCTAAATTTCAGTTACATATCAATATCATAGGCCAACTTTCAAAATCTATAGTAAAATTTTACTGATCTCACAAAAGTAGTCAACTTAAAATAGCTTTGAAGTATTTTTAAAATCTACAACTGTACGTACAAGTATATCTTGCCTGCAATTGCTACAGTAATAACCACAAAATTGGGATAGCAGATAGTATCACCTAAATAATACTGCATTTCAGAGAATAACTTTAACACCACAGTTCTTATTTGCAACAGGCTATTTTAATTTCTCTAAACACAATTTTTGCTCATCTACCATGCCTTCATTTCACAGAGCATAAAGCCAATAGGAGAGGTATCGCACTGTCTTGTCCCAATAGTCTTCCATTTCTCTCGTTCTCCTTTCATAAACAGGAGATACCAGGGCACGCCTCAGCCCAAACTTCACATAAAACAAGAGGAGATGCAAGAAGGCAGCTTTGTGCAGCCAGTTTCATCTGAGGGGGAATATCTATTCAGTTTGTGATTCCTTGGCTATCTGAATAACAGCGAGGAATAGCAGGAGATTCACATAACCTTAGTTGCTTGCTTTTACCACGAAAGATGAGGGCTCCTTTTCTGAGAAACTAATTTTGAAATGACTTGTAGATGCAGTAATTTAGGGTGGAGAAAAAAAACCAAAAACAAAACCAAGGCACAGTTATGAATTGGCATTTTCTAATTTCCATTTTCTCTTTGAGATAGATTCCTTGTTTATCCAGTGTGAATGACAGAAAACAGAGTGCATTGCCACATGGCACAGGTAGCTCTGGCTGAGAGCATCCTGACTTCGCCCCGGCACTGGTAGGGCAGAGACAATACTGCTTATTAGCACAAGTGAGATTCATTGCTATAACCAAAGCAGCAACATCCCCTACTCATAAATCCACAGGTAATTTTATATTGTTATAGCTGCAGTGGCTGTGCTTCCTTTTTGTCACTTATAAAAATAGTTTTTATTACAGTCTATTCTGGGTGAAGGTCAAGCAAGAGAGACAGGATTGGAAACTTAAGTCTTTTTAATGGAGACAGCACATAATGCAAATTCCTTTAATACAAGTTCTTCTGCCCGCAGTATAAGCCTTGACCTAGAAAACCCTTGCATCTTTAGCTTTCCAGGTGTTGAAATAATTCACTCTATATGCAAGAATTTACCAAAGACCTTTCTGACCTCAACCACACAAACATTTGTTCCAATAAATGGAGATAGTTCTCTCTTATGGAGTACTTTACACTAGGGCTTGCACTGTGATCACCAGACTTAGTTTATTAAAGAATAGAAGAATGACTTGACAGGCTATGAAAGGCAAAGCCTTTATCTGTTGCAGCTCTATTGTTCAGCTTTCTAATTTACAGATTACAGTGGTAAAAAAGGTAATTCTATTCAAACACAAAGACATGTGTTAAATTGCCTGAAAAAAAAAAAAAATTAAAAAATCAAGCATTCTACAGAGAAAGGGAAATAAGAGGCTGCTTGTCTTCTGAAATGGTACCTGCTTATGAAATAGCCACAGAGGAACATTAAATGAATCAATAGAACCAGTAAATTTATCTGAAAGAGTGGGGGCAGCCAGGGTCATAATTATTACCCCTGGTGTGTTGCTAATTTACAAAAAACAGCAAAAAAAAAGTTGATTGATTGCTACGAATTTCTGGCAGCTGTAGCTTTTGAAGCATGAAATACATTAGCATTGTATCCTAATGTCTCTGATAATTGTTTGGAGTTGATGCTTGTCTTCTGAACAAGGCATATGATTTATTCACAAAGAAGTCATTGGCTGTAAAAATTAAACATGTAGAAAATAAGTTCACCTCTTTTTTTTTCTCCACAAAATGACATTTCTTTGAAAGACAAAAGAAGAAATAACTTACACTATTAGTAACTGATACAGGTCTAATTTAATGTGCATTGTCCAAACACCTTTGCCCTTTACAGGTTATTAACTGTAACCAAGCCCCTGGGTGAATTTATTGCATCATTACGCAGCAACTACAGGAATATTTCTGATAGAAAAACCTACAGTGAAGTATCAGCTGTTTAAAGGAACATTTTTGAAATATAATGCCTGGTTTGTAAGAGTCATTAAAAGAGTTTCTTCAGACCACATCAGGAAAAGTCTTCATATTCATGTGTCCCATAAAGATTCTCAAATGCCATAACTTTAAGAGTGTGCTTATACATGTATGTCTTAGTATTTTTTGCTTTCCCACATCTTTCTCCATGTATAACTGATCACTGAAGAAAGCAAACTGAATTATTTTATTCTTCTCCAATGAGTTAATTTTTGTTTCTTCCTGATGACAGAGATAATGTCGGACGCAAGGTGCCTAACAAAAGCTGTATTATAGGGATTTAAGTATTCAGAGCTGAACTGACTGTTCTTTTCAAAAAATTCTGCAAGTATTTCAAAAGAAGGAAAAAACTCTAAGGAAAGCAGAACAGAGCCAGGTAAACAGCAGGAGTACTGCAGTCATCTTTATACTCTAAGCAACAAAGATGTCAACAAATAGCAATAATTACAGTTCCTGAAACTCAGTGGGGTTAACTGCAGTGGCGTTACTTCCCAATCAGCACAAACATACCCAGGTACAAAGACTGTTTTTTACATTGATGAGGACCCTGTTTTTTCTTCTACTAAGGTTTGCAATACAAATAAGTACAAGATTAATGCAACTTAACTTTTGAAATACAAATCAATATAAATTCGAGTGCAAAACTAGTAAAACCTGTCAAGTTGCAGGCCATATTGGCTTTTGCCCACTTAAAGCACCTGTCTGCCCTTGTGTTATTACTGACTAATATTTGCCTTAACACCACACCTAATGCAGGCTCTTCCACAGCCATTGTTCCTGACCTCTTCCCTACCAAAATACAGAACTATTTGACCCGAAATCAATGGTGCTTTTAACTCAACTGTCTGGCTCACGTAACAACTCCAGTTTGGACTGCTTTGCCAGTTCTGTCTGCAAGAAGGTAAAACAGTTGTAGACCCTCATTGTCTGCCCATAATTCTTCTACCATTGACAGGCGGATGGATGACTTCTCCCACAATTTACAGTAAGAAAACCTGTGTGGCTCAGCTTTATTTTCCAGAACAAAAATCAAAACAAAAACAAAGGCCTATGCAAGGCATTTGCATAAATCCCAGCCAGGCAGAAAAAGGCAAAACTGGTGGATAACAATGTTAAAAAGGGCACAGCTTCACAGTGTGCTTACCAATACAGAAACACTGTTAACACTCAAATCTGGAAAACCACCATCACAGCAAAGACATATAGATGAGGGTATAAAACAACCTAACTGTTAGCTGAAGTAACAAGGCAGAGGCTCCGGCTACCACATAATAAAAAAACTAACACTCTACAAACTCATGTTTCAGGGCTTTTAAGGGACAATGCCAACACAAGATGTCTCAGTACTGTCTCTTTAGTTCTTGCTCCGCAATCTGCAAAGATTTATTTCTAGCTTATATGTCTAGCATGCTAGCATAAAGCACACTGGCACTCAGATGTATATGACTGAATTCACATACATCCACCTTAGCACCTGTTTACAGCAGTGCTGAGTAAGAAAGACCCTGGGGTGGGATCCAGAGTGTGGTTCAAATTCATAATTTAATATTAATATATTTTAAGCCTGTTGGCACGTTCTGAATCTTGTTTAAACATAAGAGATTAGACTGTGGGGCTAGACAGATGTATACAAAAGAGACAAGAAAACATTAAGGCAAAATAGGCTTATTTCAGAGGAAGAAACAAGCATTTTTTGCTTGCAGCGCAGATGCAGCTTAGATGACAGCAGATCTGCACTTAGTTTTCTGTTACTTCTAAAATCCCCATGCATGCATCACCACTACTATACTGGTATAGTATGCTGGTTCTCTCTTCAGGAAACCTGAGTATCTGATGACTGAGTATCTGATGAGTGTCTAGGTAAATTGATGGCTCGTAGTTCTAGCATTGCCAGTTTGAGGCAGCAAAAGGAAGAACAGCAACATTCTTCCCTAAGACTGATCATCCTGGGGTACACTCTGAGGGAGAAGCAAAGAGACAGAAGTAAAATAAATCATGTAAATTCAATGCTAAAGCTTAAGTCGCAAGCATCACTGTAACTGCTACCAGCTTTACTACATTGTAATGCATTGTGAGAGAAGAACCAAGACAATTAGTATTACAATATGTTTTCCCTCCTAACTTGGCTAAGGCATTGCTCAGCCAGGACATCTCTCTTGCAATAGGAAAACATGGTCATTAGGGCATGACATCAAAACTGAACAAAGGCACCCTGCAGCTGCTAGTGGCATGCTGTGATTCCTGGGATAGCACTTTCCCAAGCTCATCATGCTTTGAAAATATTTCAGTAGACTATCAAGGATCCACACTGTAGATTTCCCTGTTCTGTAGAACACAGGGTAACAAATCTCAATAATCTCCATGTTTGATCTAGAGATAGGAAATCATACACTTTGTAGTATGGAAATTCCAAGACCTGTGTCTAGCTTCCTGTTGACACTAATGATGTTTTACAAGGTACTTGCCTTCAGCACAGTCCCAAGCCAGAGCTCCACAGGAAGGCAGGTCTGATATTTCCAAATCTGTTCCTGCTCCTTCAGAAGTCACAAAGGTTAGTTAAACCATATACCTACGCTGCAAACAAGATTTCCTCTTCCACAATCTAAAGGACCCTTAAATTAAGCCAGCTGTTAAGAAGATAACTTGTAGTGAAAGATCTGTAACAGAACAGTAAGAAATCACAAAGAACAGCTCTCATTTTCTACTAGTCTCCTTCCTTGTCCTCTGCGTAGAGGGCAGGCAGAGTTGGAAAAAGTAGCTTCACAACTGAGTCCCATCCTACCCTGGTGCTTCCTGGGTGTTACAGCAAAACCCTCTGGGACTAGGAAGTTTTGCAGGATTTAGGCAGATTTGAAGCTGCTCTTGGGTGCCCTGACAACGCTGAAGAATAACATTGAATTTTAAATCACAGCTTCTTGAACTATTCAGGTAAAAACAACAAAACAAAACACAAGATAAGAAATAGGGCTCTCATGGGACTTCTCGCACTGACTTTAACAGGAGGATTAGAGTTGCACTGTCCCTTATTTCCTGGTTCTAATGGGCATGGTAAAAGATGTCAAAAAATAATTAATGGAGGATCACAAGGTTTATGACATTTTAAACCAGAATGACCAGTTAAGGAACTTAAAATTTGAGAAGCCAGCCCTTCCCAGGCACCAACGCCACTATTTCAATGTCAGCAGTAGACTCTTCAGACACAAACAGCCTAAGGTAAACATTATAATTAGCTTTTCATCAGAAGAGATTTTTGTTATTCCAGGATGTAAAAGCGTAGTACAAATACAAAGATCTTGTGTAGGGTTTTCTTTGTTGTTGTTTTGGTTTGGTTTTTAAATGCAGGATTAAAAAAAAAAAGTAATTTCCAGGAAAGCTTTGATGCTTATTTCATTTGCTCTGATTTTACATCTCTGTAATGCCATAAGGCATGGCTACAGCCTGCAAATTGTTCTATAAGTGTGGAATAACTTTACCAAAGACAGCAAACTGTAATTTACATCAGTGTAACTAAGAGTGAAGTATATCTGCTAGTTCTTAATGGCCTATCAGGCTTATTCTAAATCATATTAAAATGACAAAATAAAATAAACGAAAATAAAATGGAGAATTCTCCTGCCTCTATCTGCACATTACAAGCAGATATTCCATAAAATATATTTATCAGCATTGTGACCAGCTATAAAATGTTGCCAGTGCAGAATGTTTATGTACTGTAGCATAGTAAAATTGTCCCCCTGCTAACTCTAAATCAGCTTCTGAACAGGTATTGGTGCTTCTTCATCTGCAGCCTAGCTCAAAGGGAAGTGTCATTTGTGATGTCTGGAAGAGCATTTTTGCTATGAAGGATATCACAGTTGAATTGTGACTTCCTATAAAGGGAAAAATTACTGGATTTGGTATAAATAAATCTTAGAGACAGATCACGGTATTATTGACTTCTTGTTTTTTGAAAGATGGTTAAATTTTAAGTGAACAACTCAAGACCTGTAAACTTCAGTTTGACTAATATAGTGTGTCATCTACACACTGCAGCCATATTAATTCATGCTGTTATCTCATCAAATCTCATAAACAACATAGTGCAGGACTTGTCAGCATCAGTATGTCTTCAGCACATAGTCTGGGTGACTGTCAACCACATCCAAACATCTGAATTAGCTTAGGCCAAACGCAAATATTCCCCCAGCAAAGCATAACCCACATTACCGTCTCTTCATTATTTCCTAACTCAATATTTAGGATGCATCCCATACTGACCTGCTGGAAAAAAAAATAGATTATGGGGTTCCCCCCCAAAGTAAAAACTAAAATATTAGAGAACAGATCAAACAAGAGTCCTTTACATAACAAAGTATTCTTTGTAGTCCTGAACTATTTTTTTGGCAGCACTGCTTGTTCTCCAGCATTCGCCATGTTCCTCATCAGGAAGACTAAAATTCAGCAGTAAAGGAAGCAATCTGTGCAACACAGTTGCACAAACACCAGTTTCACAAAACGAACAAGTTAAAATGATTTGTAATGCCACATTAGCTGATAACAGCTAAACTTCTAGTAGCAGAATCAAATGCAAACTGACACCTCAGTTTATACTGTACATCAAACTTCAGGCTTTTCATCAATTATTCTTTGGGAAAGAAGAGTCGAGTTTTTAAATTTAATAAAAACCTTCTCCTTTATTTTGCAACAATTTGAACTAGTAATTCTGAATAAATACCTTATCTATCATAACTGTATCAAAACAGTTATGGAGCCTTGATTCATAAAATTATTTAGATGCTCAGTTCCACTAAAATCCATTGAACTTAATTCTTGGATTTTTAGAGGCATTTATAACATAGAAATCACATTTAAATGTCATATGACCACAGTTTAATATATGCATCACTTCCTTTTCACATAATAGCAGTCTCACTGTATCTAGTAACTGCTGCTGAAGAAAGTTACAGTAGAGAACAAGAGAAATAGCATGTTGCTTTTCTGGCCAATAAAAAAACCTTCAGTTTTTCTCCAAAATACTATATAGTTAAAAAACCAAAAAAACCAACCAAACAAAAAAACCCAAACAAATCCAAGTTTCACCTGAGAATGCAAAGGATCACCTCAGGAGTTCAGGCTACACTCATAAGGTGGTTGTTTACTCAATAAGAATTATCTTTTGTTCATTTAGAACATATTAATTTTGCTTTTTTCAGTCATCTAATGCTTTTCAGTAGTAATTTCCAGTTTTAACTGTCTTTTTCTTCGCTCCGCCCCCCCCCCGCCCTTTTTAATGAAAAGCAATATCTTGCTAGTCTCTCTTCTTCAGGTCCCTGAGGTTAGAAGTTATATTAAGCCATATATTCTCAAGTATTCTTCTAGTGTTTATGACAAAGAAAGCTTCCTTTTCTGTAATGGTCACAGAAAGTTCACTAACAGGCAAAGCATTATTCTGTGCTAATAGTATAAACAGCCAGGCATCTCTGATTTAAAGTGAAAGTTAGTATTTCAGAATTAATATCTTCCTTTTTGAAGCTTGCCATTGACAATATATCCATTTATATCTACATCTTAAAATGCAGTTCTGAGTATTTTAAACCCAGTTCGCTAGTGTGGCAGTACATCTGTCCTGCCCCCCC
>JANHGO010000002.1:21395495-21447843 GCA_024606505.1 Aquila spilogaster
TCTGAGGAGATCATCTAGTTCATCTCCCCACTCAAAACACATCAGACACTGAAAGATGTGATTTCTGACACATTTTTCCAACTTGTTTCTTAATACATGGATGACACATAACCCACACTTGACTGTCCGTGCAGCAGTGATCACCATCTTAGATAGGAAATTGCCTTCCTGTTCAACCCAGGCAATCCAAACTATACTACAGACAACCCAAGTGGCACAACAAACCATTTCAAAGTGCAAGATAGCCCAGTCTCGGGCCCCAAATCTTCACAACTGATTACTACATTCTGCACCATACACAGCTCCTTGACCACTGTAATCTAACATCATGAATTACTGTGCCAGCCTATGCACAGCATGGGTCAGGTTCTTTTTGCATTTGGGTTTGGCTTTTTGGGGGGACTAGGGTGCGAGGACAAATGTTTCTGGTATTTAGAAAAAAAAGATGATGAGATGATGACTTGTCCTGCATCTTCTTTAACCTTCCTATGAAAAGTTTATCAGATTACTCCTGCATCTGTCCTGTTGTCCTTGGTCCATCTTTTTTTGAAGAGCAATGTCAAAAATAGGTAGGCACCACTGCTGAAAGCCTTACCAGCACACAGATGAAAGAATTGCCTTTGCTCAGGTCACAGCTACCACTCCTATTTTATATACATATTTCCAAGACAAATGTGTTATATTTTCCATGTTTCTATCCACAATTTACCATTACAGAATGTCTTAATGTCTTTTCCCTGTTCCAAGATACCATATAGGATATGACAGAGAGATCCAGATCAAACACTGTTCTTTTTTACTATCAATTTATGATCCCTTGCAGACCCATTCACTCTTTACAGATGTCCACATAAACAAAAAAGCTTTTACTCTGCAAATTGGAATTAATGGGCCTAAGACAAGCTGGTGAACTCAACTGCTAAGTGCTGCTCCAGCTCCAAACCCCTTGGCACTCCAGACTTCGCATCTGTTGATAAAAAGCTAAGACTTACAAGGCAGCTGAGGAATTGAATGGAGGTTGGTAGATTTTAAAATGTTATCATTCAGCTCTAGTTCTGAGAAAGGCATTTGTCAGAAACTCATAATTCAAAGGTGGAAGAACATTTAGAAAAATTATTTGGCTTCAATGTGATGCAAGTGGCTCTGGACACAGGCATAATTCTGCAGTCTCTAGGCCAACACTACTAGGTTATATAAGTTGCAAGTATCATCTACCCCCTCCCCCCCCCTTTTAATAAATAGAAGATCAGTATATGCTTTGAAATCATCCTTGCAGCTAGTCTTTTTAGCCTGTTTACCCATGAGCAGCTGATGCTACAAAATTAACTGTTCTTTTTCACCATCTTAGGCATTGTAGGGAAGCAAAATCTCAGGTATAATAAAAAAATTTAGAAATTTCTGTTGTTTTATTCCACTTGCCCTGACATCTTACAAAGATTAATAGATGCTGTTGTTTACATACCTCATCTCTGAGGAAACATGACCTTCAAGACAGCTGTGAAATGGGAGTCAAGAAGTCTTCTATTTTCATTAGCTTTACGTTAAACCTAATCTGTTGTCAGTTTCTATGCCCCCTTCCCCCATTTTTCAGTTGTAGCTAATCAGTTCAATGCAGCTGCTAAGGAGTTTTATGTCCACTACCTTTTAACATGGACTTGTTTTATATAAGTAATACCCAGACATAATTCTTCATTTCTCAAAGCATGAGATACATTTCACATTTCCTAAGTGAGGGCACAGCTGATGCATCACTCACCAGCCGTCACAGACAGCAAAGCTATAGTAAATTGGCAATAAATTATTCACCAACCACTGGGTAAAAGAAAATTCAGATATTTTTCTGGAAAATATTATTAACTTAATACCCAAGGAACCAGGCAAATGGAGTCAAACCTTCTGAACATAGCTCAGTATGCATATCCAACAGACATTCCCAAAATGCAATTACGGTATTTCAACAAGCAAACCACTGACACACTCTAAAATTGAAAGTGTATATTCGACCTTGGTCCTGCCTTGCCATTTTTTCCCCCAATCATTATTACTATTTTTATAGGTAAGTAATTACAAATACGTACAGACATAGCCTTAAATCACCTAACAGCAAAGCTACCCTCCTAAAGGTGTATTCTTCACTGTGGTTGCAAACTACAAGCTCTTGAGAGTGAGAGCTTCTGATTTTAGGCAAATGAAAATGACTCCACTATTTTAATACTGCAATACTTCTAACATGAAGTTGTTTTTTCCTCTCTTCTGCATAAAAAAAAATGTTTTAGTCACATATCAATATAATAGGCACAATTTAAAAAACCTGTATTAAAATTTTACTGATCTTGCAAAATGTCAACTGTTAAAATGGCTTTAAAGGATTTTTTAAAATCTGCAAATGTACATTTTACCCACAACTGCTACAGCAATAACCACAAAGTCAAGGTAGAATATAACGACATAAATAATAGTGCATTTCAGTGCATACACTTAGCAACAAAATTTCTACTTGCAAACAGACTTAATTTCTCTTCTTGCAATTTCTCCTTATTTATCATTCCTTCATTTCAAAGAGCATAAAGCCAATAAGGTAGGTATCACACTGTCTCATCCTGGTTGTCTTCCCTGTCCTCCTTTCTCCATTCTTAAGAAGATATTAGGGCCCCTTTTAGCCCAAATTTCACAGAAAATTAGCAGGAAGACAGCTTTGTGCAGCCTTTTCCATCTCAGATGAAATATTTCTTCAGTCTATTATCCCTTGCTTATCTGAAAAAGAGATGAATGCTGAGAAACTTATGAGGCCTCAGTTGCTTTCTTAGAGCACATAAGGTGACAGCTTCCTTTCTGAGAAAAGTTTTCATTTTGAAGTGAATTTTAGATGTAATAATTTAGGAGAAGAAAAAAAAAAGAAAAAAAATAGAGGAAGAAGCATGCTATACTTTCCATTTTTACTTCGAGATAGTTAAGTTTGTCCCAGAGTATGAAAATGACATTGTCCAAGCATCAGCGGGGCAGGGACAATACTGCTTATTAACAAAAGGACAGATTCATTGCTACAGGGCAAAGCAGCAACATCCCCCTACTCATAAATCCACAGGTAATATCACATTGTTATAGCCGCAGTGCCTGTGCTTCCTGTCTGTCACTTTTAAAAATAGTTTTTATTACAGCCTATTCCGGGTGAAGGTCAAGAGGGAGACAGGATTGAAAACTTAAGTCTTTAAAATGGAGGTAGCACGTAATGCAAATTCCTTTAATACAAATGATTCTACCTGTAATATAAACCTTGACCTGGAAAACCCCAGCATCTCTACTTTTACACGTTTCAAAATAATTCACTCTATATGCAAGAATTTACAAAAGACCTCTCTGACCTCTGCTGTGGAAACATTTGTTCCAATAAATGCAGACAGGTCTCTCTTACAGTGTGTTTTACACTAGGGCTTGCATTGTGATCACCAGACTTAGCTTATTAAAGAATTGAAGAATGACTTGACAAGCTATGAAAGACAAAGCCATTATCTATTTCAGCTCTATTGTTCACCTTTCTAATTTATAGATTACAATGGTAGAAAAATGTAATTCTATTCAAAGACAAAGAAAGTGTTAAATTGCCTGAAAAAAATATAGAGAAGCACTCTACATGGAAATGGAAATATGATGTTGTTTGTCTTCTGAAATTGTACCTTCTTATGAAATAGCCACAAATGAACATTAAGGAAATCAATATAACCAGTAAACATACCTAAATGTGTGGGGGCAGTCAGGGTCATAGTTATTACCCCAAGTGTGTTGCTAATATATGAAAAATAGCAAAAAATAAAAATAAACAAGGTTGATTGATTGCTATGAAGTATTGGCAGCTGTAGCTTTCGAAGCATGAAATACATTAGCATTCTCTCTTAATGTCTTTGATAATTGTTCAGAGTGGATGCTTGTCTTCTGAACAAGGCATATTATTTATCCACCAAGAAGTCACTGACTGTAAAAATTAAGCATGTAAAAAATGTATATTTTTTGCTATAAAATGATATTTCTTTGAAGTAAAAAAAAAAGAAATAGTATACCCTGTTCATAATTGATACAGGTCTAATTTAATGTACATTGTCCAAATACCTTTGCCCTTTACAGGTTATTAACTGTAACAAGCTCCTGGGTGAATTTATTGCATCGTTACACAGCAAGTGTAGGAATGTGTCTGGCAGAAAAAAACTACACTAAAAATCAGCTGTGTTTACAGGAACATTTCTGAAGTACCAAGACTGGTTTGTGAGAATCATTGAGTTTCTTCGGATCATGTCAGGAAAAGTGTTCGTAGTAATGCTCCATGAAGATGCCCAAATTCCACAACTTTAAGAGTGTGCTTAAAAATGTATATTTTTGCTTACTTACATCTTTCTCTGTGCATATCTGACTACTGAAAAAAGCCAGCTAAATGTTTTATTATTCTCTGATGTTTTAACTTTTCGTTTCCTTCTGTTGACAGAGGTGATGTTGGATGCAAGACAACTAATAGAAGCGGTATCAGGATTTTAGTGTTGAACTGGCAGCTTTGTTTGAAAAGTTCTGCTACTGTCTCAAAGGAAAAAAAGAGAACTAGAAAAAAAAACACAATAGAGTCAGGAAAGCAACAAGTGCAGATACACCGCAGTCATTTCTTCACTACAAGCAACAAAGAAGCCAATACATAGTAGTAACTTCAATCCCAAAAACTCAGTGGGGTCAACTGCAGTGGCATTACTTGCCAATCAGCACAAATGTACACAGTTACAAAGACTTTGGTGGTTTGGGGGTTTTCTTGATGATTTGGTTTTTTGTTTGTTTGTTTGTTTTTGGGTTTTGGGTTTTTTTTTTTGAGGGGGCATCTTCTACTGAGTTCTGTAAATACAAGATTAATGCAACAATATTCAAGTTATGAGGGCTGCTCTGAAAGTAATGCCTCCTAATTTAACAAATGTACCAGTGAAAGCTAGCAAAATCTGTCAAATTGTCAGCCTTATTGGCACTTGGCCGTCCAAAGCAGATGTTTGTCCTTGCATTACTACTAACTAGGATTTATATTCATACCACAGTTAATCCAGGCTCTTCCACAGCCATTATTCCCAATCCCTTCCCTGCAAAAATACTGAACTGAAATCAATGGTGCTTTTAATTCTACATCCTGATGCAGGTAACACCTTCAGTTTGGATTGCAAGCAAATCCTGCAAGAGATAAAATGCTTGCAGTCGTGCATTGTCTGCCCATAATTATTCTACCATTGCTTGGACAGGCAACGACTTCCACAACTCATGGGGAGAAAAATCTGCACAGTTCAGCTTTTCTTCAGGAGAAAAACAAAACAAAACAAAATCAAAAGCATAAGGCAAGCATTCCCATAAATCGCAGCCAAGCATAAAAAGGCAAAACTGGTGATAAGACTTAAAAAGGGCATAGCTTCACAATGTGTTTATCAGTACGGAGACCCTGTTAGCACTCAGATCTCGGAAACCATCATCACAGCAAAGATATATCCATGAGAGTTTTAAAAAAATAACTGTTAGTTGAAGTAACAAGGCAGAAGCTTCTGCTAGCATGCAAGTCAAAAAAGCAACACTCTTAAGTTCATATTTAAGGGCTTTAAAGAAACATTGCTAAAGCTAGATGTCTTGGTTGTGTCTTGCTCCACCATTAGCAAAGATTTGTTTCTAGCTTTTGTGGTCCACCACAGTGATAAAACACAACCGTACTCAGATGTATATTCCTGAATTCATAAGAATCCACCTGCTTACAGCAGTGCTGAATAAGACAGAGCCTGGGGCACTATGTGTATTCAGGATGTGGTTCAAATTCATGAATTCATTTTATATTTATTTATTATGTACATTATTATAGTTATCATATTATGCATATACCTTTTTTGAAACTTCTGAATCATGTTCAGATAAAACTGAATGGGTCAACAAACAGAAAAGAGACAGTAAAATGCAGTACTTATCTGAGAGGAAAATATGTGCTCTTGTAGCACAGATGCAGCTTAGCTGAGATTAGGACTGCACTGTTTTTTTATTGCGTCTAATATCCTCACACACCACCATACTGACCCCTGTTTCTCCCTTTAGGAAATCTGGGTGTCTGAAAATCTGCTCTGCTTAGTGTCCAGGCAAATTGGTGGCTCACAATTCTAGCATGGGCAGTTTGCGGCAACAAAAGGAAGAACAGCGAGATTCTTCCCCAAGACTGATCATCCTGGGGATGCACTCTGAGCAAGAAGCAAAGAGACAGAAGTAAAACAAGTCCTATATATTCAATACTAAAACTTGAATTGCAAGCATCACATTCAATAACACTACTACATTGTGCATTGTGAGAGAAGAATCAACACAATTGGTATTGCATTATTTTTTTCCTCCTAACTTAGCTACAGCATTGCTCAGTCAGAACAGCACCGTTGCAATAAGAAAGCATTGGAGGCTTGCAGAACCACGGTCATTTGGGCCTGACACTGAAGCTGAACCTACTCTGACATACTGAGTCAACAACTTCCCAAGAATATCATGCCTTGAGAACATTTCAGCAGACTATAAAAATCCACACTGTAGGTTTAAGTTCCATAGGACACAAAGCAACAAATCTCAATAATCATAATGTACCATCTAGAAGTAGGAAACCATATGATTTTCAGTATGAAAATCATACTAATGATACATAATTCTGAAACCTTGTATTGACAGTGTCCTACTAACACAAAAGAGGATTTGCAAGGCATTTACCTCACAACACACTCCCAGCCAGATATCCACAGTAAGGCAGGTCTGCTATTTGCTGTTCTGTTCCCGTGCCTTCAGAAGTCGCAGGGACAAATTATACCAACACTGTGAAAAAGATTTTCTTTTCTCCAGTCCAAAGTATCTCTAAAAGCAAGCTAAGCCAGTTGGTAAGGAGATATGCAGTGAAACATCTGTAATAGAACAGTATAATATTGCTAAGAACAGCTGTCATTTTCTACTATTCTCCTTCCTTGTCCTTTGCTTGGAAGGAGAGTTAGAAAGCAGCTTCACAACTGAGTCCTGTCCCACTGTGGCAGTTTCTGAATGTGATGGCAAAACCCTCAGAGACCAAGAAAGTCTTGTAGGACATCGGAAGCTTTGGAGCTTCCATTGGGTGCCCTGACAGTGTTGAAGGTTAGCACTCAGCAATTTTAATTCACAGCTTTTCGGAACTATTTAAGAAAAAATAAATAAATAAAAATTGGCCTTATGGGACTCATACTTGGAATTTCATTAGTCCCATACTTCCTTATGCTAACATGCACAAAAAAAATATATATCAAGAAATAATTAATGGAGAATCACAAGGTTTGTGATATTTTAAAACAGAACGACCAGTTAAGGAGCTTAAAATTTACAAACTCAGCCCTGTCCAGGTACTGATTCCTCTACTTCAATGCCAGTATAACAAATAGCCGAAGGTAAACTTAATAATCACTTTTTATCAGAAGAGACTTCTGTTATTCGGGGATGTAGAAGTGTAGTACAAATATAAATTTCTTGTATAGTTTGGTTTGTTTTTAAAAGCAGGATAAAAAAATGAGTAACAGTTTGCAGGAAGAGTCTGACGCTTATTTCGTTGGCTCTGATTTTACATCTCTAGTGCCATGAGGCATAGCTACAATTGGCAGGTTGTTCTGTAACAGTGCAATAACTCTACCAAAGATAGCAAACTGTAGTTTACATAAATGTAGCTGAGATCTAAGCAGAGCTGTTGGTTCTTAATGGTCAAACATTCTAAATCATATCAAAATTTCAAAATAAACCAAAATAAAATGGAGAATTCTGCTGCTGCCTTTATCTGCACATCACAGGTAGGTATTTCATAAAATATATTTACCAGCATTATGACCAGTTATAAACATTTTGCACTGACAACATTTTATGTCCTGTAGCATAGTAAAATAGACCACATTTACTCTAAATCAGCTTCTGAACAGGTAATGGTACTTCTTCATCTGCAGTCTGGCTTAAAGGGGAATGACATTTCTGTTGTCTGAAATAGCATTTTTTGCAGAGAAGAATGCCACAGTTGAATTGTGACTTCCGATAAAGGCAAAACATGTGGGTTTTTGGTATGAATAAGTCTTGTTTCACTTTTTGTTATTATTAAAAAAAAAAAAAGTTAAATTTTAAGTGAATAACTCAAGACCACTAAACTTCAGTTTGATTAATACAGTGTCATCTACACACTCCAGACATATTCATTCATGCTGTTATCTCACCACATTTCAAATAATGTAGTGCAGGACTTGTCAGCGTCAGTGTTTTTACCACATGGTCTGGATGACTATCAACCACATCCAAACCTCTGAATTAGCTTAGGTCAAATGAAAGCACTCTCCCATCAAAGCATGACCCATATTACTGTCTGTTAATTATTTCCTAGCTAAATTGTATTTTGGATACTACCCATACAGAACAGATGGAATGAGTAGGGGTGTGGAGAGTGTATTTCCTCCTAAAAGTAAAAGCTGAAATATAAGAAAACAGATCAAACAAAACCTTCTAATACATAACAAATTATTCTCTTTGGTCCTTTTGGTTCTTTTCCCACTCCAGCAATATTGTGTATTTGCATCCTCCATGTTTTCAACAGGAAAACTAAAATTCACCAGTAAAGAACACAATCAGTGTAGTACAGCTGCATAAACACCACTTTCACAAAATGAGCAGATTAAATAATTTCTATTTGTGGTTGGTTGGTTATTTTTTTTTTGTCTGTTTGTTTTTGTTTTCCAAATCATATTTTTCCTTCTCCATCTCTTTAACAGAAAAGCAGTATCTTGATAGTTTCTCTCCTTCAGGTCCCTATAGCTAAAAGTTTTTTAAGCCACATATTTTTCTAGTGTTCTATGAGAAAGCAACCTTCCTTTTTTATAAAGATTGCAAAAAGTTCAGTAACAAATTATTACACTATATTAATAAACTGCCACGATATTTAAATGAAAGTATTTCAAAATTAATACCTTTATTTTCCATGAAGCTCTCTAGAGACAATATAGCAAATTGTTTCTTATTCTTAGAATACAACTCTGGGTATTTTCTACCCACTCCTGTTGGGCACTGCATAGTTCAGTTAAGAGAAAACATGAATCACCCTCATTAGCTACATTTGCATACAATAAGCATTCCCTGGTACCTTCAACTGTGTCCTCTCAGAATTACATTTGGACAGGGACAAAAGTTCTCATATTACCAATGTCAAACTAGCAAGATGGTGGAAAGAAGTACTGTTACGAGCTATATTCTGGCTCAGCATGGTACAGGCAGCTGCTACATTAGTTTTTTGCCAAATACATCAAAACAGCAAAAAAAATGTACTTGTGTTGATTCACCTACAGTCCTGCAGTGCCATGGACTAACAACTACTCTCTGTCAGCAGCTTTTCAACTTGGTAACAGAACTGTTTTATCATCTTGGGAAAGTGTTCACTATTTCAAAAAGTTTCTACTTCTGAGCTGGGATGAAACTAAAAGCTTTCAAGATCTGCTGAGGAATCACTCCCCTTCCCAAACACAGCAGCACACACCCTAGTATCTTTCCCCCACTATCACCCCCCTGCCTTGCATAAGAGTGCAGGGCAGCAAGGGATGTACAGCCTCTTCTCACATGGGAAAGCATCACAGACCCTGTTATCTGCATCTTGTAATTCAACAGCAGCAAAAATAGAAATTTTTTATTAAGAAGTTTCAATCATATTAAACCTGTATATTTGCTTGCATTTTATTCCCCAGAACGTAGCTTGAAGGACTCTGTCATTATACAGGTTTAGAAGGCAATGCTGTAATTAGGAATCTGCCTCTTAAAGGAGAAAATAAAACTGACACAGAAAGATGCCTTAAAGGTTACATTTTCTCTTTGCACCCCAAGGCTCCTCATAACTAACAACTACTTTCAGCTTTAATTGGAATTCTGCAGAAACAATGCTGCGTTCTTTTAGCTGGGAATCACTTCCTCAAGTGACAAAAAAAAAGCCAAAAAAATAAAAAGAAAACAACTGGAACATTTTAGTAAAACCATTTACTAAATGCAAATCCCCAGACATTAATAAAATTGCATAAACTGTTAATGATGCAGCTAAATGTAAACTGTTAATTATTCAAAATAGGAAAAAACTGCAATCAAGCCAATAATTCTGAAGAAATGTTTGAATTGCCCTTATTTATCTCTCCTCAGGAACACTGACTCTAAGTCCCAGCACAGCAAGATTTATGCAATCCTGATGCTGTGAGGTTCAGATGAGAGCTGCTGCCACATCAGTGAAAATAGGGCTGACATCACCGCTGACTTTTACACAGGGAAAATGAAATGTTTCTGTTAAATATTTAATGTCAATACCCAAAATTGCATTAAAATGGAAAAGGTTATGTTAACACTCCAAAGTTTTCAAACTTCTTATTGCTTTATAAGACTTCATAGCAATTTGACTTTCTTTTCTTTTATAAAAAAACTAAAGTATTTATTTTCAAGTACAAAAAGAAATCGCAACTATTACAGAAGTCATAAAAAAGAGTCAAAGTCAGCGGTACCATCTTTCTTTCCCCAAAAGTTCTTTTTCTTATACACATATATAAACAAGCACAGCATGAGGCCATTCAAATCAGCTACACGAGACAGTTCCATTCTTAATGAAGAGAATAAGTTCTGACTCAAAACTGCATGAACTAAGAGTAATGTGCTGGGTAAGCAGGTAGGGAAAACCTAGTTTCAAAGGAAGCTCCTCACCTCCAGTACCTCAGAGAGGAGCTTGGCTACTACCAGCCCTGTCACAGGCTGTGGTACAGGTCCACGCCAGCCTACGAGCTTAGGCAGGGACTGAAAATAACTGGGAAAAATGTAGAATCTGAAATACATGCAATTCAGAGCAATCACAATTACATTTCCCCTCCACACTTTTGACAGGCAGAGCGAAAAGCTTTCCTAGCTGAACAAAGCTTTTGGCTCCACTTTAAATAAATTGCTTCATTTCTTTTTCAGTCACGCAAAATAAATCAGAAAGCACCCCTTGAGTGCAGCTTACTAAGCTAAGAGCAATAATTCCCTACCTTATTACTTAGTATTTCTACGACCTAAGGATGATGGAGATCAGCGTTCACATCTCCCCTCCATTGCAGGAGCCCTGGAGGTGCACTGCTCACCCAGTTGGGGTTCTGAGGGACAGGTGGCTCTGCTAAGGCTGCACAGTTCTATAGAGGCACAATTGGAAGTGTGGGATGTTCGTTCACTGCCAGGCTGCCAAGAGCTTCCCATCCTAATTAAAAATATTTGTGACTTTTTCACAGAAAGACCTGCCCCTACATGCAAGCGAGCCAGAATAACCAAGTGATATCTCAAGCCATGAACTTCTCTCGTGAGACTCAATTGGGCACTCACAGCTCTAGACCAATATTTTAACCAGGGGGAAATTAGTGGTAATTGTCATAATTTTTCTTTCACTGTTTCTGTTCAGCTCTACTATTTTTTTTTCCACTAGATAAATCTGTCCAGTAAACATCCGCTGATAATTTTACAGTTCCACAGCACAACCATAACAACCTCCAATCCCTCCAGCTAATACAGAAGGTGAGAGAAACTCAGTTTTCTTTATGAAAGGCTTACATTACACTTCTTTAATCAAGAAGGTGGAAGATAAGTCAAAATATAGAGCTGAAAATGCTTTTTGCCTGGTGAGATACTCAATATGCTTGAAGGGAAAGAAGATCCAGAGACCCCAAAGCGTGGCCAGCAAGAGATGTGAAGCACAGTACTAACAGGGATCGTGATACAGCTGAAGGGATCAGGTCTCAGGTGATGGCAAGAGCTCTGTGAGGATCAGGAAGTCTCTGAATGAACATCTCTACCCAAGAATAACAGTGTGCTTGCGAAGACCCAGTAGCAAAGGTTTCAGCAGGTGAAAGAACAAGAAAAAGTTTGTGTAATTTTTTCTGCTTTTTCTAGGAACAATTTTTTCCCCCTCTGTTAATTAGGTTGGCTTTCTTTGGAAAATTCACTGGAAGAATAATTCTTTAGAGACATTCACCTCAAAGTCCTGATGACACCACAGAAAATGAAAACACACTGCCAGCCTGTTCATGTTTTCACAAAGTTAACAGTGTCTGATGGAATGAAGAAGTGAATAAGCATTGCATAGTTGTACTGCTTTGACAGTCATTATGAATGTTCAAAAATAATCTTCGTCTGATTACAGCGATATCTTGTTCCTTTCTGCAGCTGAAGTGAGAACTTGTCATTTTCCTTTTTTTTTTGTTTGCAGTGGAATAATCTGACTTTAGTAGGCAGCCACTCGAGGTTTGCAAAATATAAAAATAGGCAATTAGACTGGTGTCTGCTTTATAGCTTGAATACAGCTGATTAATCAACTGAGTAAGGTTAAAA
This sequence comes from Aquila spilogaster, assembly GCA_024606505.1. Taxonomy (NCBI): domain Eukaryota; kingdom Metazoa; phylum Chordata; class Aves; order Accipitriformes; family Accipitridae; genus Aquila; species Aquila spilogaster. The sequence continues at coordinate 21,407,889 of JANHGO010000002.1, forward strand.
TAAGATACAAATGTTAATTTTGTGAATGAGAAGAACTATGCAGGGAGAAAGAACAGCTGCATGGTGGTTAAATGCTCATGTACACCTAAAGTTAGCAGACATAGCAATTACATCGCCAAGGTCTTTCATAAGTATTCATGTTGCAGAAAACACTTCCTTTCTGATTTTCAATTGAGAAAGTCTCATCCAACACATTTGGAGTCTGTATGTGCACTCAAATTCTGAGCTGTGGTACAGCTTAGACCTTCAGCACTTGCAGTACACCTCTGCGACCTTTTCAGTCATGCAATTACATCGATGAATTAATCCAGAGGAGGGCATTGCAAAACAAGTTATTAATGCAGGTGTACGAGGTGGTAAGTAAATTTAAATGGTTATGTGTGTTAATTCAATTCAATTATTGAATACGATTTTATTCTAAGATTTTTAGGGGTTGTAGAAAGCTAAAGTTAGATGCCAACAAACGTACAGATGATCACTGCTTCTTTAAAAAAAATTGTTACTTGAAGTACCATTCCAGTAGCAATAAAATGCTTTAGACTCACTCTGCATAAGACTCAAACATCCTGACGTGAGCTGGCCTGGAATCACCTAATTCCCAAACCTATAGACCTGAACTAAGCTATAATGCTTCAGCAGTAACCAAGTCACCAAGAATATGTTAAGACTCAAATTTTAATATACCTTGATAAATACATTTCATACTGAGGAATAGAAACTGGTACCTAATTCATTCAAGGCCCTGGAAAAGCCTGACTGCACTCTCAGTCTTTTCTTCATTTCAACAGCACACTCAGAAACAGTAATAACAACTTGTTATGCAGAACAAAATTTTTAGCTCTCCAAAGACTTTTTAGGATGTATATCATAAGTCAGTTGCATTTATTTAACTACCAGATTTTCAGGCACATTGGTTTTATGAGCTCCATGATTAATAGCAATAAGAATACAAAGCACAAATGGAAGAAATTAACTGCATTGTCCCCAAAGAATCACCAGCTTTGCCAGACAATTAAGAAGTGAGGCTTTTCCTTCCCCACTTATGATTAATTGTATACAAAAATACGACCTTTATTATGGTCTTTCTTCATTGAGATTTCTGCAACTGAGGACTGAATTGCTCTGCTCTAACCTATTCAAGGAAATGGCAGAACATTTGATGCAGCGGAGTATACTGACAAGCACTGCTTTTCAGAAAAGGTTAACATATTATTCTGATACTGTTTCTAACTTCCCAACTCTAAGAAGAGAGCATACTTCAGATATGCATTCCAACTTTACATATTGCTTACAGTAAACTTACTGTTTAAGAGGTATAAGTGTAATTATGGAAGTTATTGAAAACATTTCTAACAAGGATTTGTGTGGGGGGAAAATTCATTGAGTGGAACCCTGCAATTTGAATTACAATTTACCATGGTAGATTTGCCAATAATTAAGACAGCCTGACACATTCATTATTTTATCTGATATCTCTGTATACTTTTGGCCTTTCTAGAGGTTTACTGTAATTATACAGTTTTGCTTAAATTGAAATTATGTGAAAAGTTTCCAAACACAAACAATTGTGGCACTTGATATCCATTGTAGCTGAGTCTTAGAAAGCAGAAATCATATGCTGTGCACTGCACGTACCAGTGGTGGGCCAGGCTTGCTTCATAGCCACAGTCTGGAAAATGATACCTCCTGTGAGTCTCCTGAGCTAAGAGCACGACTCCTTCCCAGAGTGGGGGAAAAGGGAAATACTGCTCAGTGAAAGACTAAGATGCCTGCCAAAATTAAAAACTACAGGTAAAGCAATTAAGTGTTTAGTATCTTTTATGTCATGTGAAAACTTGAAAGAGAAGAGTTGACTGGGAGAAGAAGTGCAAATCCAAATGAGGTCCATAAAACAAGATTTGAACATAAGGCACTGTATGAAAGACTACTATTTGAACAGTGTATGTTGTTCTGCAAAATGCTTAGATCTTTGCATTTCTCCAGTTACAAACAACACTTCATTTCAAGATTTGAGCAATTGAGGTTGTTGGAGGTTAGCTCTTTACAAAAAGCTGTTGCCACAAAATGCAGCAATAGGGAATAAACCACTGTTATTGCAATTGAATAGCTTCTTGCTTCAGGGAAGAAATTTGAAATTCTTAGTTTTCAAGCATTACTTAAATTGGTGATAACAAAATCTTTTTAATTGTACCCACACCGGAACATAAGGCTTTAGAATCTCTAAATGTAAACATTTATGTAGCTGGAGGTATGCATTATTTAACCACAACAATAGTTCTCATTAAAACTTAACTCTGTTTTTTCAGCTTTCTCAAAACATCTGCTTCTCATGGGGTGTATTTTTATAATTATAATAAAGCAGAGTTCTCTAGCAATGCTCCCTTAGTAGAACAACAGGACTGTAGGATTTCTTTATAGCTTTTATAAATAAAACTTTACTGCAACAGAATTAATTAGTACTTTTTTATTTCAAATTTCTTGCTTTAAATGTTAATGCCACAACACTTGACTGGGTTGCTATAGTCCTAGCATGTGAAACAAAAGGATTCTGGAGAATATATTATTAAAATGTTAAAGAGGAACAACTTCTGTTCCTTAATTTATAAGGTAAAATTAGCACATGACAAGACACAAGCATAGTTGGAAAACTGCATATATACCAAAGCACCACAGTGTTAAGGTGTCAAGTTTCTAAAAGATTTGTAGTACTTCTTAAACAATGGTAGAACTATTTGAAAGGGATTTAATACTTTGAGAACCAACTTTATGGGTGATTATAATAGGTTTTGGTACCAGTTCTTCAGATAAGCACATTTGTCACATTGCAAAAAAAATTTATAGACAAAAAATATAATACCAGTCTTCCAACTGAGTGACACTATATGTTCCATTTAGACACTTCCAAAAAACAGCTTGAACTGTTTTTCTCTCCCCAGGTAAGATTTACAACAGAAGTTTTGTCTGCCAGTCTTTATTTTATATAACCTCAACAAACTTTGGAGAGCTTGTTTGCATAAACCGGGTGGCAAGAATCAGAACAAATACCTAATCAATTATCAGTGTCTGAACCAAAGAGATGAAGATTCACATATCGTGTTCTTCAATACCAGTAATCATCATGCACGTTCTAGCATGGTAAGCAAACACAAAAACACTATGTCCTTAATCTACACAAAATGATTATACAACACTGACTTCAGGTAGCTTAGTCTGATCTGTGATAGAGTAATGGATATCAAATACCTGGGATCAAAAAGGACACTGTTCTCCTTCAAGTTTTATTGACAGCAGCCAACATTTCATAAATGTTAATATTTTAAAACATTATCAGTCATTACTATTTTGATTTTGGTTGTTAAATTGGCAGTTTGGGTATTACTTTGCGTGGAGATTCTGAACGTTCACTGGCACAAAGCTTTGCATAATTTTGCAAGCTTTTATTCACTAGAGGATAGTTGGAAGGCATGTCTTTAACAGGTATTTGAGAATGATCTCCCCAGGATAGCTCCACTGGGAAATGCTCTTTCCCTGGGAAGAGTTGAAAGAGTTGAAAGCATATAAAACCTAAATCCACATCAGTAAAAATAAAAACAAAACTAGTATCACTCATCAGTTCGCTCAATACAACAGTTCCCTCTTGAAGTCTGAGTTGCAGGTGATAATGTGCCAATTGCTACAGGAAGCACTTCCTTTTACAGCTGGGAAGACTGGCTTTGTCACAAATTTCAGACCCAACAGTGAAATTCTGCATAGCCCCCTCAAAATTAAATGATTGTTAAACACCATTACTAAATGTGTAGTGCTTCACAGTTCTGTGTTAATTACACATTGCCTTTTTTCAGCAAAGGCTGACTTCAGTTGCATGTATGGCATGTGCCTGGAATGCCTTAGCCAAAACAGGAATGGATTAAACACCACTGGAAGGTAGCTTTTGCTTGTCATTTCTGGATAATGCTTGATTTCTTTTTGCTAAGAATAAGGAGAAATGCAGAATTTGTGGTAGAGGATTGATGGGACAAGTATGTAAAATGCTAATTCTCAGCTACGTAGCTCCTATTAATATATGTTCCCTGTTTCAATCAAGGTAATATTAAACACCATCCAGGTGATGTTTTCACAGAAAGGTAAAAATTCAAAATCATAACCTTTTTAACTTTATGCATCAGTTTGCTGTGTTGCCTTTCTGATGTTGAATACTACCTACTGTGAAACCAACTACACACACACTCTTTTGGGAGAAGACAGTAAAAAGTAAATTGTAAGACTAAACAAAAGATAAGAGTAAATATGATCTTTGAAAAAAAAACACTATTGACAAAGAAGTTCACCATTTAGGAGTAGAGCTGTTACTTCAGACATCTCTGGCAATCCAAAAATTATAGTGTGCTGAAGACCTAAACCATACAATCCCTTACTGCAAAAAGAGGTTTTCAAAATTTGGATTAAGTCGATTGTTTCTGCTGGGAGAACACAATAAAGGCCTTTCCCGATCTTTTTATTTTATCACAAGTTTGTGAAACAAAACCAGATCTTTCTTTTTTTTTTAATAAGAGATTTCCTAAGTTACCAGCAATATTACATCCTATTGATGTCGTGTAGCTGCTTTGGGTTTTTGTTCACTTCATTTGGAGTATTTTTGTTGTTTCTGTTAAATGAAGACCACACACAACGTGTTCGGGGATTCATATTGAAGAAAGCAAAGGACTTGTGCAATCCTTCCATGTAGCGTTTGCTTTTTTCATACCAGATGCTTCCTATAAAAGACAGCTATTTACAAACTGGACAACAGCTTACTAATCTCTCAGCAGAGACTTCATTTTCTTTAACTAACCTCTGCAAAGATTATTCCCTTCATTCCTGATAAACACACATCAGCATCAATTCCCTCCCACTCCCACTTACTGAGCTCAGGAACAGAAATCTTGTTTAAATGGAAAATGAAACCCATGGCAAATTCAGTGAAAGAATAATCCCTTTGGTTCCTCACCTTGCCAATAGGAGTCTCGCACCTCAATTATTTTTTCTTTCCTTTTTTCGATTGTTTTTTTTTTTTGTGTTGTTTTTTGTTTGTCATAGTGGGAAAACATATGTGCAGTATCTCTAAAGTTTTTCAGATGATAAAACATCCATTTTATTTGTGTTTCTTAGTAGTAAAACACCCAATTCAGCACGAGGTTCATAACTGAATCTCTGGAAAGTAGCCTGAACCTCAGCTTTATTTTTCTGTGAGGTCACAAACTGATATCATAGGAAGACTGGACAAAGCCAGAGCAAGCATCTAAGAAATACTTAACGCTAAGAATATTCACTAGCAATGTCTTCACTTACAGAAATGAGCATTTCTGAATTTCACTAAATTTCAAAGCCTCATTTCTTACAAAGCAAAGTGTTCCACAGGCCAATAAAGTATTTTTTCTCTGATATATCAATTACCTTATGCTAAGGTGTTAGCCACAATCCAGGTGAGAAATATTGCATTTACACAGTTATCATAATCCAATGCCAACGGACTCCAATGACAAAAAAAAAAAAAACAAACAAGAAACAACAGGCAGACTCATGTCTACATTGGACTGAATTTCCCTATTAGAACTTTTTAGGGATAAATTTGAGTTTTGAAGAAGGTAGAATATCTGTGTTTGATTAAAAATATACAGAGAGCTTTCAAATGAAAGTAGTTTAACCACATTTCAATTATTTTTTAAGTTGCATTTGAAACTGACTGCACATGTTTTAATCCTCATGTATTGAGCTCCATCAGTTCCTTTATCCCTTCTTTTGATAGGTAAATATGGCTCCATCTAGGCCATAAAAGTAGATGAGGAGGGAATTGTAGGAGTTAATGCTTCCAGCACTCAATTCCCTTTACATGTGCTCTGCTCTCTTAACAGCCTGGACCCAAGCAGATAAGAACAAGCAGAGAAAATAGTCATTATTTCCTTACATTCTGCTTTCTATTTCCATCCCGTCCTCATCTCTAAAACACAAAAGAATTCTACTTCTTCTCTTTTTCATTTTCTAGCCAAATTTGCTACTTGGATTGTAAGTACTCAACCTTCGTAAGGTATCTTGGTAAATATTGCATATGCCATATGGCAATATTAAACTTGAAGAGTCCATACAATCTGCTCAATGAATGCAATAACAGATACAAACCTACAGTAACAAGAAACCCATCTGCAGTACTCAGGCTAAAGAGGCAGATGCTCGTTTTTCCTGTAAGTACGGGGTAACTATCTGGATTACTAGGACTAAATCTACATATCCTAAAGTTTAGAAAAATTGTATTCAGAACTGTGGCACAAAAGGGCTGGTGGGGGGGATGACTTTTAGCAATAATGAATTACATTATAAGATTCAAAGGACAAGAATCAAAGGCATGTGCTGCCTGGTTGATAGATAAGATGAACAGAAAATACGCATATTCCATACTGAAACTGAAAACGGTCTGTTACTGAGAGAAGTTCTCTCCTTGTCCATTCTCCCTCTGCCCAGCAGAATTAGCCACCTACTTCACCAAGGGAACTAATGAAGAAATGTAAGTGTACAATTTGGATTATTACTGCATTTTGTAATTACCTAGTCACTATCTCCATTTCACATTTCTCCATCGACTAGATGAACTGAAACCGCTCTCAAAACTTTAAGATGAGATGGCATCCCACGAGGTCTAAACCCACGTAAACATGTTCAGACCTGCAGTCAAGCATAAAGAATCACAAAATTTGCTCCTGAACAGAACCATCACACTGGGAGTCAACCTAGGGAGCTCAGACAGGCCATCAAATGACCTGAGAGATTATGGATGCCCCCTCTTCAAAGTCAAGCTGGATGGGGCTTTGAGCAACCTGGTCTAGTGGGAGGGGTCCCTGCTTATAAGGGGGGGGTTGGAACCAAATGATCTTAAAGGTCCGTTCCAAACCATTCTGTGACTCCAAGACTGCACTAGTTCACATAAAGGCTGCCCAGAGATTACGGAATTAAAATTTCTTCATGCAAGTCAATACATTAAACTTATAGATTGCATTGATTTATTTATTTGCATTTACAAGAAAGCCAAATAATGGTAAATTATGTTTGTACCAAATTGTTATCAGCTGTTTAAAACAACCAATTAAAAAAACCAATCTCAAGCCAACATTAAAGATAAAAAGCAGGACGAAAATAGATTTGCAGTCTTCCAAATCCAAGTGAAGAAAATTATTCTCTACAGCAACTATTGAGATCAATTAAAATCCTTTACTTCAGTTATAATTACAAGCCTCACAAGCACAAAGTGATTTAATTTCCTGTATCAAACCAAATGCCATTTTCTGTCAGTAAAGGACTCTTCTCTTACAGGAAAATATGTTAATAATTCATCATCATTGTACATTCAAACAGTTAAGGTTCAATTAAAACTTTTAATGAAAACAGCATTTACTTGTATGTAACATTTGTAATATTTAAAGGAATGGCAATTTTTTTTAATATTCATGAGCAGAGTATTTTTCCTCTATTGTACAATTTCCTAATTAGAGTTAAATTGTTAAGTTTCAGAAATAAACCTGTCCTTACACCGCGTGAAAAGCAAGCAAAATACCTAACTTCCTAACTTAGTTGTACTCCTCCCTCCCTAAAAACACATACACCAAAAAAAAGGCAAAAAAAAAAAAAAAAAGCAAAGAAATGCACACACAGCTTATAAGACTGACTCCCTTCAAGAAATAACTACAAAACGATTTTATGATAGTTGGTATTTGGTAATACTTCTGTCTGTACTTAACATTTATGAGCTTTTTTTCATATGAGCCTCACTTTGTAAGGCAAATGACAGGAGCAGGCTAAGGTTTGTCTCTAGCTTGAAAGAGTAGAAAAATCAGCATTTAATCCTGGCAAAATAACGTGATTCAGATGTATGTCACTTGGTACTCTGCAGCACGAAACAAGGCTGTAAAACCAAAGTTATACAACACAGTTACAGCCAGGGAGATAGTTTCCACACACACACAAAAGTTCTAAAGAGAAATAAAACAAGAGCCATTATTCAGGTCAATGAGGTTAAAAATCAACAAGAAAGAAGTAATTTCTTGTCTGATTCAAGGTAAACTGAAGTCAATAGGAATTTATTGACCATAAATATTTTCTCTGCATCACTTCTCAAATCATCAACAGGACTACTGGCCTTTAACTATTTTGTATTTTTAAACTTTCTCTAAGGAAAAATTAGGAGAATCATCAATATATGTAGCAGATAAGCAGAACAATTCTGCAGTACACACTGAAAAAGTACCTAATATGTCAGTATTACAAACCCAATTATGAAATAGTCACTCCATTTACTTTTATAAGTAGATATTCACCACAGTGTCATGTCAATTTTCCTACCTGAGTGGTTTATAATTTCTAGCAAGGACTCTTTGTTCCTACCACCACATTTATATGCACAGTGAATTGCTTGGTGTTGTTTCCAGTGTGCCCGTGCACACAAGAGAAAAAGACTGCTGCAAGGATATTGACTGACTGCGATACAAGGACCTATATTGCTCTATATACATGCACAACTTTAGCCTAAGTTAATAGAAATTTTCATGTACAGTTACATCCATGTTTTGATGACTTGCTGGCTAGAAAACACATCAAGAACATAAGAGCAACTTCATGAAGCAAGAAATTTTGTTCACACAAAAGGGAAAAAAAAATATTACAAGAGGTATACTTTTCTCTCCGAGCAGAGAACAGAGACACTGGTGGAGAAAATAGGAATATTTTCTGTTATCTGGTACGCCTATATTTCCATTCTTCATCCAGTTCGTACAATGTGACAAAGAAAATAATTAGCAAAATCAATTTACATATGCACCAGACCAAACAGCAGCCTGTTTGTTCCCATTTCCACAACAGTTAACTTAGGAAAGGACAAATTTTAGAACTCTGATGGGAATTAAGTGAAAAAGCTATTTAGAAGAGAAAAGCAAAGATCGGGATTGAATGCAAACAGGTACCTATCTCTTCTGGGTAGTTCTTGACATATACTACAAATCAAGTTTTATGTTGAATTATGAGAATTACATGCACGAAGTAACCCAGAAAATATATAAATGTGTATTTAGTTGCAATGCATTTTTTGATATAAAATCCATAACCTGTTTCCTTTTAGATTTTGCTGCATTAATAGATGTTTTGCAAAATGCTCCCAGAACTTCTTAATTGATTCTCCACAGATAAGTCTCAAGGTTCTGAATATCACATCTTAAAGTTTTGATTGTTCTTTCCTGGGAAATGCATGGGAATGGGAGGGTAGGGGAGGATGGAATAGAAAATTTCTCCATACCTCCAAAAAGCAGTATTTTCCCAACATGCAAGGTCTCTTCTACAATGTATTTTTTGTCTTGCAAAATTCATTCTGAAATATCCACGTGCACATCCCCACCCTATGGCCATTTCTTCTCCCACTACCTTTACCTAGCTATCCTTTTTGATCTATTAATCTCACTGGAGCAAGTCCTGTTCATATTCAAATCCCCTGTGTTGATGCTTGTTCTAAAATCTAAAGCTCTTCAACACAAGTCACTCTCAGAGTCTGCTGTAACAAGTTTTAGGACAGTTTGTTTTCTTTCAAACATCAGTTTCAGATGTTCCAAGTGGATGCAAAGATCCATTATCTCAGTGTCTCTCGTACTCCTTCACTACTCATCAAGCTCCTTCGGAAGCCCAGTTGCATTTTAACAGTGCACTTCAACATATGACCAAGAAGACCATAATATGCAACCTACGATTTTACAACAAGACCCGTAGAGAATGTAGTGATAGTCTTCTGGGTACATTTTTACTTTTCTAACAATATTATCCACATGGATCATAACGGACTCTCAGAAAAAAATACAGCTCCCTTACAGGGCTCCACCAGAAGGTAACCTCAGAAAGAACAATAAACAAATTTGTTGCCACAGATTAAGAGCTGTTTATTTCTAGTGTCTTCCAGATGCAAAACACTTTGTTAAATCATTGCAAGTGAAATTAGGCAGCTTGTTAGTGAAGCGTAATCTTTCATTAGCATTTGCAATTCCTGCAAAGGGAAAAAATACTTAAACATCTTACTGCCTGAATATTAACATCTGGTATATTTTGTTTATATGTAAAAACTAAAGGCTATATGAGAAGCTAGCTAACAACAAAGTAAAACTTCTTGCCTTTTCAGAAATTCTTGGAGCTCACAAGATTTCTCTTTTCTGAGGATTTTTATTGATCTTTTCCCTCACCCTTGTGATTATTATCAAAGTTGCATCTATCCTACTGGCATAGAAGAAAAATTCACAACTCTCCCCATTGCAAGATCTTTTTATTTTCTTTTGATTAGATCTTACTACTTACTATGAATGAGTTTCTTCCACTATATTTATCCAAAATTGGCACATTTGGGTAAGTTTGGAAGTTGTACCACAGAGACAATATATTAACTCAAAATGAGCCTACAAATTCATACACAAACGGATAGGGAGAGAAAAAGAAATACACATGAAGGCATTAAATATTTTTAATAAGGTATTAAGAATCATTGTCCTGATCTAATAGCAGAAAATAAGTTAGGTTCAGACAACCAACACTGAGCTGAATCTAATACTAGATTTTTATCCAGCACATAAAGCAAGTGGTTACCCCTCCTCATACAGAAATGAAAAATCAACAACTGAGAAGTTTGTTCTTTGTGCAACTATGGACACTTAGGAAGAAGCTGAGATCACAGAAAGACCCAGGAAGACCTTTTCTGCACTGGAAATCTTTCAGAACATCTAAACAACAGAATCCAATGACTTTGGCATCTGACAACTGCAGGCAAGCTTCATACTTTATTTTATATTTTTCTACACTTCAACATTGCTCACTGAAGAAAGGAAAAAGTTTTCGGCATTACAGTTACGTGTGGGTGTTGCTGGTGGCATACAGGCCAATACATCATCACTGAGTCAATTGCATGCTATTTTTGCTGTTTTTATTTGAGAAGATGATCTCTGCTGAGACAGAGGTAAAACAAACACCTCAAACCAGTTACAGACCTAAGACAGAAACTGAAAGATAGCACCTTTTGTGCTGTGCCCACCATGCCACTGAGCTGTACAGAAATTGTAAGTTACTCATCAGCCTCAAAATTTAGTAGGAATTGGTCAGCAAAGACTCCAGCTTCAGCAAATTCCCTCAGAGATTTCTAAGAGTCTGAATTACAACAAAGGTTTAAAGAGAAGTTTCAGTCACAGATGAAATATAACCCATTCTTTGCCTTCAGCTTCCTAACTTTCAGACTTTTGCTTGCAGTTTGAGATAATTACGTTTAGAAGAAAATCACAGGAACAGCATGAACTTGTATAACACCAGTTGCTAACTCCTGGAAGTATGAAGTATTGCACCCAAATGTATAAACAGTGCAATATATCAACATCTTGCTCTATGAGCAGTCTTCATTTCAAGAGCTTTTTCAAAGAAACAATACCATAATGCTTAGTACTAATAAGCTGGAGAGGCAGGCTCTCACCATGCTAATTAACTCACCTATGGGGTTCTAGTTACAGCCCACATGCACATTCCCAAAACCTTTTCTCTCCCCTCCTACTCCTTTGTCTTATATTTTCCATTACAGTCACACTCAGGAAGAAAATTATAAAGCTCAGCATGACATGCGTGCCTTGCTTCAGCTAAAACTATTTGGAAATAACAAAAGACTCAATAGAAAGGTATTGATATAGAAGGGCTTTTACTCTTCTAGAAACAGCAAAAGAAGTTAAACTATTGAAGATCATTTGATGAAGAAAATGAATGTTTTCTGCTTTTCTGGGTGAGAATTCTAAGGACTTCCACAGCTCATTTGCAGCAAAGGTCAAATCCAGTCCATGAAATTTCCTCCAAACATGCAGGGTTTTTACTACAGCTGTACACAACTGTCATCTCCCTCTTGCACAGATACATGAGACTAATCACACCAGTGTGCAGCTTCATATAAACAGCTGTAACTAGGACTTTGCACACAGCAAGAGCAGTAAGAGCCATTCCCAAAGCATACACAACAAAGCCTATTCTCAGCTTCCCTTCGGAAGCTTTAAGTCAGGCTTGTCAATACATTGACCATAATTAATTCCCCAGTTCTGCTTCCCAAAAGGCACGTGTTCAAGGTGTATTCCTCTGCTTTCTGAACTCCCCACTTCATTGTACAAAGACGCAGAAGTGGCTAACTTCCTTATAACTGGAAAGGAGTATAACCTGGAAATGTATATTAATTTGCTAATCAGTTTTCTATAGCAGATCAAAAGTCTTTGAGATGAAGTGTCGCAGGTCCTATGTTTCAAATTTATGAGCGTTAAGAGGAGAAAACCATGCAAACGTTACAGCAAACAAAAATATGTACCTTAATTTTACAAAAAAAAAAAATCTTTGAAAACTGAAATAAACCTCAAAGAGAAAACTTTAAACCCAAGGTTGAAGAGCTCCTTTTCTTTCTCCTGTATTTTTGATGCTTCTCTCCAAGAAATCATAGTCCACACGATTGCACAGATTCAGCTGTACAGAGTTTATCACTAGAGGAGAGAATGTATAACAAAAATCTAAGCTCTCTTACCTCTAAGAAGTATTTCCTTGTAATTGCTCTGGGTTTCCTCCAGATGAAGGTGCAGGAAGCAGTTTTGTTGATAGATGCCAACTGCAGGCCATGTGAATCAGCATGGGCACATCTCACATAGTTTTATGAAGCACTGCAGAGTAGCAAAACATGGCATCTGAAAGATGAATTGAAGTTTTCTTCAGTGTAAGTTCAATATCTTGTTTCAGGGATAATTGTCAACAATAGAACGCCCCTAATTATTACTTAATTAACATTAGTTAGTAACACTACTTTATTATCATTACATTAGCTTAATGTGGAAGATATAGAGTTGAAGGCAAAAGGAGGGAGTTTTGGTCACCCTATTAATATGATCTTCAGGAAGAAGCTCATGCAAAAGCATTTGCCTTCCAGAAAGCCAAGAGGCATTTGAGGCATTTCTCCCAGCATACTTTATAACATCTTCCCCACCCTCAAAAACCCTCCCTCAAAATAAAATAAATAAATAAATGAGTCACACAGATTACTCTATGGGGGCCTAAAGGAAAAGGCTGGTCAAAAGTCTTAGATGCTCTACAGAAAGTTTAAATTCCATTATAAGATTATTCAATAGAAAGTTCAGAAAACAAAAGATGAGGGCATTGCTTCATAGGATGGAGACTGTATTTTGCTTTTAGAACCTGGAGTGCTTTTTATTAAGAATAATCTCTTCAACCATGCCTCCAAATTTCAAGACAGCCAAGAACTTCTTTTGGCATTAACCTTAAGCTTGTGCACCATCTGCATTCACAACCTGCTCCTGAGTAAAGGTAGCAGTTTCTTCACAGGCAATCTTGGCATAGCAAAATATGTGAATAGAATCCATAAACGCTTCAGCACACAGCTACCCTCCTTGATCCAGCATGAAACTACTGCATCACATTTACGATATGCTGTAAGAAATCATCATATGCTGATTGTACATCAGGAACATACAACAGTTTCTGTTAGTGGTGACTTGCAGAACTACTTCTCTGTTATAACTGGGCTCAGTGATAACAGTACAACAGAGAACATCTGCTTGTCTTAATTTTGGTAATAGATACAATGTTTCCTACCCAAACTGATTTTTCTCCAAATATAGAAAGAAGTTGATCTATTTTTATGAACAGTTTAATACCACATATTTCCACTTATTAAATCTATCATCAATTTTTTTGCTAGAATTCTGAAGATCATTAGCATAAAGCCATTTTAGTTGTGTTTGAAAAGGGCACCTTTATCTCTCTTAACACAACTCCTTAGTATTACTTAGTTCTTTTCCTGATGTAAGAAGCAAAATCAGCTGAAGTCTCTGCTCATTAAGGATCTCAGTTTAGCTCTCTCCTAAAATGGCTTAATTACAAGAGGCTTCAAACACATGAAATTACCTGTTATGTTCACCGAAATGAGGAAAAAAAAGGTATTTTTGGTTTTGTGTGAAAACAAAAGTCATTAAGAGAATTTTCTCAGAGCAGTATTACAATCAAATTCTTTTGAAAGTAAAAGAAAAACCAATGCAGGCTGACTTGAAGGTAAATGAAAGAGTTTTGAAGATGATCACCATTTTTCTGCTTATGATCACACAATTAAACTGTCCAGAACAACCTCTTCTTGAAAGTGACAAAATGCATTTTATCATTTGACCAAGTAGCTGTACTTGGGCACTATATAAAAGATACTAAGCAACAGGCTAAGGTGACAAAACTGACGTTAAAGCCCAAAGGCAACCTCCAATTTAGTCAGAAGGCATCAGTTCTAAAAGAAAACAGAATTGTTCTGCTACCTTGATCTTTTCACTGCTGCTTTAAGGAATCATTTACTTTGCTGAACAACTATTCCCTAATACAACATAATTAGCAATGGAAATTGTACTTTCGAATCTGCAACAGATCTATTCTTTCCTCAGTGTGTTGAAATTTCTGATTTTATCCTTTGGTACTTTGCATTTTATGCAAGTAAAGCTGGAGTACTTATTTATATAGTTGTTCAAAGAACTGTTGTATTTAGTTAAATTTCACAAGGTTCCTGCCAGGTTTCTGTATTTAATTTAAAGGAACAGTGCTCCAAAAAAATCTTAACAACAACAAACCCAAAAAGGCACATGAATTCAACACATTTTCTTCCTCCTATCCAGTTTCAAACCACAGTCAAGATTATGTCCAAAGAAGGCCTACAAATTCTGAGCTTTTGCCTAGTTGAAGCATCATTATGATTTAATAAGTTTCATAATCACTCTCAGAACATAGACAAATGGTACTGTAAAAATCATTTGTCCTTGAATTTAATTTTACATCTAGAACATAATGGAATATTTAATATTTATCAAGTCAATTCCACGAAGTCACTTTGTAGTACTCAAGTGGGAAAAAAGGTGCATAAGGGCATAGTTGTATTGGATGACACAAGACTATATGAACATATCCAATCTCACTCAGCAGCAGAAGTCCCCCTCTCCCTCAAAAAAATTCCCAATCAAACAAAAAACAACCTTAGTCATGGTTAATTTATACCACTTAAGGGCTACTCCTTCAGAATGGATTACATGGAGGAGTGCACAAGGCAACTACGCAATCTGTTAGAGAACTACGTCATACTGTTTTAAACAAGGAAATTTAACTCATTTTGACTAACCTGAGACTTCTGATGTCAAAACTGTTCTTAGTTTTGCCAAAAAAACCCCTAATTCTTTCAGTGCCTAAATGGAGATTAAATAGTCTGCTAGAAAATAATCCTCTGTCAAATAGACAAGCAATACAATCCAAAATGTAAGAGGCATGAGTCATGGTAATTCAACTTTAAGATTCTGCAATTCTTATCCAGACAAGCTTGTTTATTTGAGAGAATGAGTGCTCCAAAATCCTGCCCACGAGGCACGGGGAAGTCCTCCAACTGCCAATGAATACTCAACACTGAGAAAGGGTATCAACACTGACACTGATGCTTTTCACAGATCTATCATAAATACATATAATATTTTGTATACAGAATAAAAATGTGAATCTTCTTTTTCACTTCTTTAGCTAAACAGAACTGTCTCACTTTTTTTTTTTTTTTTAAATGTACAACATCTGAATAGATTCTATCAGAGTTGTACCCTTGAAAACGCACTCTAGCGTAAGCACAAAGAATGGGAGGAGAACAAGAGGACCAGGAGAATAATCAAATCAACAATGCGCTTTTCTTCCATTGTGGAAGCCTTTATTCAAACAAGTGGTTGAGCAGCACAGGCAACATCCATCCATCAGTTAGATTAGCTATGATTGTACTCACTCATACAGTACCCTTTAGTGACCTTGAGCAATTAATACGTTGGTGCTTGGGGGTTTCAGAAACACTAGATTTCTGTTTCTGAATGAATCAAAATAAATATCTGCAGAACAAAGTCATACTGGTGGGTATAAATAGTAAAGATATCAGCTATATCCATTATCTATATGAACAATGGGAACCAATCTAGCACCTAGATAGGAAGCTTGATTTTAGAAGGCACCTGTTTGCTGCCCTTCAGAGTAATTTCCAGTGATCACTCATATATATATACATTCCCTTAACTAACTTTAAGAATTTTCATTTAATTCAGTGGTTTATGGGGGCACCTTTCTGTGCATTAAAGCTTCTGTTTTTATAAGGAAAATGAAAAGTGATTGTAAGTCATTGATGCTGTGACAGTATCAGAAATTCAGAACTGGTGAAAAAAAAGACAGTTCTCCAAGATCACTGCATATCTAAAATCGTCTCCACAAATGGAAATTATCAAAAGGTCAGACATAAAAAGCAGTAGTTCATAAATACTAATTAGCACCTTGCCAGTGATTGCGTGATAACATTTACCGACGCATAATTGAATTCCAAAAAATTAAAAAACAGGGAGCGTGGGTAGATTTAATAATTCCTCCCACACTAATCAGAGTTTCTGACTATTTCTTCTAACAAGCACAGTTAGATATTCTACTTCTTTTTCTTCTTCTTCATTTGTGAATAACAACCGGTCCATGTCCTTAATATTCTTGTCTTTAAAGCTAAAGGGGAAGGGTAACCACTGCAAATAACATAGTAAAATAATTCCTAGTAATTCTAACTTTTTAAATGTAACTGTACACAAGTTTTTGGTTCATTACTTGACTCTAGTGGAAGGTGTCCCTGTCTGTGGCAGGGTCTTGAATCAAGATGATCTTTAAGGTTCCTTCCAACTCAAACCATCCTATGATTCTGATATTACTAGGATTTATTTTTCCTATGGATATTAATAGGAATCTTAAGTTACCCTATTAGACTCTTCTATCCTCAAATCTTCTTTCCAAACTGTACATTTGTTATCCAGCACACTTATCGTGTGTGCTTGCATACATGTTAATAGCCATCATCCTCTCTCACAATAGCTGGGCTGTGAATAAGAACAGCTCATCAACCCTTTCACAGGTCTGAGCAGACAAAAGATTTGAAAAGCACACACTCCTTAGTCGCAGGATGAGTTACCTCAGGTGGTGTCTATCTGGATTAAAGCAGCGATCTGAAAGCAGCCACATGAGCCAACACATCCTTTTACTGCACTGGGGGCAAGATAAGGAACAGAAACGGCTGAGCATGATGCTCAAAAAAGCCACACAGGTCTGGTGGCTGAGTGTATTGTGGGTAACTATTAGCTATAGGGGAATGGTCAAAAAAATAAAACCATTAACTTTTTATTTGTTTCAAAAATAAAAGCAGAGCTACAGAATCACTTCAGCCAAACTATTTTTCCACAGTATTTTGTTAGGGCAATGCTGCTACAATGTGAAAACCAAAGATCACAACAGCAAGGCAGGCAATCCTCTAGAGGCCATATGGAAACAAAACTGCTGCAACATTTGACAGAGCTCACAAAAACATTGGAGATTCCAATACAGTTGTCCCTGAACTGGGGCTCAACCTTGGAGAGAGAGTGACATTCTCTAAATATTTAGGAAAACAAAACAATATAGGAAAAGAAAAAAAACATACCAACACAATTCCAAGAATCATAGAATAATGTTCCCATTTAATACTCAAAATAAAGATAAAAATAGAAATCACACTGATCCTTCCAAATAGCATTGCTTCCTGCACTTCAGAAAACACTCAGAAAAAGTCACAGGTATGAGAGGAGCATCACTTGAACCACAAAGCGTAGTACTGCTTTAGAAATCCAAACCCTTCAGTGGGCATCTTTAACGGATCTGAACTAAAAGCTGCAGAAGTGAAGGGTTGAGAGGAGACTCCTGTGCTCTAGCTGTATATTCCCCAGCAAGCACCAGTCAGCAATCTTACACTCCTCCAGAACATTTGGCACCAAAATTTTCTTCTCCCTACTGCAGGAAACTGGAGCACAAAACATAAGTGGGACCCGTTTAAGAGCAACTAAAAGCCTGGTACATTCAGTTTCTGAGGCGTTCATTCACCATACTCGTAATCATCTCTGCAAGCCCTTGGGAAGATGCTGCTAGAGATTCTGGCCTGTGCCTCATATCTCACAGGCAAGCTTTGGCAAAAGTTAATTAAGAAAAGAGACTACAGAGCCCTCTAGCAGAAAGCACACAGAAAGGAAATCCTTCATAGAACCAGTTTGGTTCTTTGGGGTTTGCATAAGAACTGTTGACTATTGTTGGAAATTGATATACAGCAGCCTCTCTCCCACATAAGAATAGGCAGAACTCACATCAATCAGGTTATCTGTCCACTCATACCCTGCAGACAGCCTAGCGAACCTGCATAAAATCCAAAAGAAAAAAAGATTGCGTTTTTAAGACGACATAATGAAATCTCTCTTGATTCACTTACAACACTCCGAAATGGTAATTCATGCATTCTAGATGTGCTATTCAAATGGTGAAGTAAAATCAGCTTAGCTGGCATTAAATACATTATAAAAATATAAAACTGATAAGAAATTAATAATAATTAAAGTGCTTTGGGGTGTTGGTTTTCCTTTGTTTTTTTTTTTATCATTAGCATGTGTTTGTGCTCCAGAAACAGTATTACACAGAGGGCACCACAAGCTGCATAATACATTTTTACCTTGCATTTCACCTTCATGGCAAACGACATTAATACATCATTAATGTGACATCAGATTATCCTAGAAAATACAGCACTACCAGTAAGGTACTCTGGCCAAGGACTGTTAACACTGGTCCCACTAACAAACAGGATACAATAAAATCTAGAAACCTAAAAAGTGCCACAACTTCCAAATATTTGGAACTAAGTACCTTACAGACAGTAGTATGCGTGCAGGGGGTGAAACTACAGGTGTATGCCTAAAAAGGGATGATAACAGTCATAGTTCTCCCTCCCGTTTTCCCCTTCACATATTGCTTCAGATTTAGGCACTAAGTTGTAAAAGCCTGGAAGGGCTGCTTCTCCGCCAGAACCAGCAGCAGCCAGGTCCAAGTCAAGCACGGGTTCCTCGACTACGCGCACCCACAGGCAGATGGCTGCCATTCCCCTCAAGTCCCTGGCAAGGAACACAAAGTCTCAGGGCAAAGAGCTGGGAAACAAATGCTGGTGAGTTCAGACGTGGCACCAAGATATAGGCTACAGTTACAGAACTGAAGATATGGCCAGGTATGGTAGCTTGAATGCAATAGTAAGGTAATCACTGAAGCTATACAATTTCACATCATCCAGGGTGCTATGAGCACAATCCATAACAAACACTAGCACAGTCTTCACGTTATTTCCTAAATCCTTTCAAACTATGCTGATTTAATGGAAGGTATTTCTGCAGAGTTCAAAAGTTGAAAAGTATTCACATCTTAATTCCTACCCTGTATCAGGCTTCATGATTTAGTTGACAAAGCTGCTAAGAAAACAGAAAATAAAAGCATGTCAAAGTCTCCCACTGGAGTACCAGAAGAAATGAAAGCAAGTCAGTGTAATCGTTTCAAGTGCTCTCATTCATTCTTCTGGCAGAATTAAGAATTTTCTTTGCAACTGACTTTTGCAACTTTTATACTGAGTCTCTTGGCTACCTTAATAAAGGAAAGGGAGTCGGGGAGATCAACATTATCGAGGAAAGCAAATAAAAAATAATAATAGCAATTAAGAAAAAAAAGAGAAAGGTTTGCTTTGCTCAGATTGTGAAGCTGGAAGGAATATAAATATATCCCCTGGATATATTTTTGAGTATTAAAGCAGAAAAAGACATTGAACTAAAAGTCTTCCTAATACTTAGTGAGGTTTTTAAAAAAATACATTATAAAAATGTAATCTCTGCAGTGAAAGCAATTACCTTCCATTCCTGCTCTGCTGATAGAGAGAAAAACACAAAAGGCCATGTTTTAGGTTTACCTGGCAAGGTTTTGGTATCTAGGGCTGCAGGGCAGTCTCTGCGAGCACAGAGTGCAGTGCTGCCCCGTGTCAGTCGGTGAGCACTCAGTTACTGCTCCAGGCTGCGCTATCCAGGGCAGGGAGCTACCTACAGCAGGCCTGAGCCAGGTGTCAGTACAAAGAGAAGCATTAAAAGGAACCCAGCTTTTCCCATCGTCAGAGGGAAGCTGAGGGTTTCCCTTCTAACAAGTCAGACTCTTATTCTAAGAAATAAACTCAAGTTTTTGATGTTTCTCTCTTGATATTTTGAGGAATTATACCAGGTGCTTACATTTGTCTAATTTACCACAGGTTTACTGGAAACTTAGACTACTGCTTTCTCTGTAACATCAGATAAATAAATTGATTCTATTGATTCTCTATTTTGTTGCTTCTCAAAAGTACAGACCGGGTCATGACTATCCTCCAAGAGGGAGAAGAAAGGCACTTCTGAATGCTATTGTATTAGCATTGTAAGTGTTATGGAAACTTTAGATTCCTATAGCAGATAGAACAAATTAAGAAAGCAATTTTGTGAGGAAGGATTCCTTTTTCTGCCAGCAAATTCAAAGTGGCTGCCTACTTGTTTATTTTAATTGCCTCATCGTAATTACCTTACATACACCAATAAAGGAAGCCCTAGAAATAGCACTGAACAACATGGGGACAAAGCACCACCTGCTCATACTTAGTGCAGCATGGCAGAGGACCCAACAGTTCACACCACAATGAAAGCACTAGGAAAGAAAAAAATTGCATCTCGGACATTCAGGCTGACATCCATGACATGGCACACTGCCTGGAGAGCTCTGCAGAGTACCAGTGCAGTCACAGAGGCACTTTGAGCCAGAAACTCCCAGATGGGACACACACCTCACTATACAAGATGCTGTCTAGGTCAGTACTGAGGTTTCAGGCCTCATCTAACAGCCTTCAGTAAAATAGTAATGTAAGGATGTGCAGTGGAAGAAGGATGAGAGTAATTCCTACCTTCCTGCCAATCCCAGATGAAATTAGTTATTCGATATAGCATCACATTAGCAGTGTAATTGCTTATTTTTCTCATGGCAGTCAAGTACTAATACTGCAAGCTCCCTGCTTTGGTAAATGTACTGTAGTGTAGTGAGTTTGGGGTGGTGTTCAGTAGTTATTTTTCTCCTTCTCCAGAAGTAATTCATTATTTCAGCACATGTGAATCCCATCAAATGACCATCTTCACGGGAAACAGCTCAGGAGACTACATAAGCCTCTGAAAGCCTCCCCAAAATTAGTTTGCATGCTCTAAAGGCTAGAAAAAAAAAGTAGAGCTGAGTGGCACTGGGCTGGATCACAACACACTAGTCATTCTATGGTCATCACTACATCCTAACAAGAAATAAGATG
Organism: Aquila spilogaster; assembly: GCA_024606505.1. Classification (NCBI taxonomy): domain Eukaryota; kingdom Metazoa; phylum Chordata; class Aves; order Accipitriformes; family Accipitridae; genus Aquila; species Aquila spilogaster. The sequence goes on from JANHGO010000002.1 coordinate 21,429,187, forward strand.
TTCAGTGTTCACTTAAACCATGTGGGGAAGATTCACTGTTATGGAACCATGAGTTACCAAAAAAGAAAAAATAGGCAGGAATAGAAAAGGGAGGAAGAGAACAAGGACATTAACCAAGGACGTAAGGAGGAACAATGGCGGTTTCTGACATATTTCACTCTTTCATGAAGAAATATCATGCAGACTTTTCACAAGCTGCTTCAGGTCTTTGGTGAAGAAATATAATTATGAAGAACTCTGGTAAAGCGAGAAAGCAAACAAATATAACATAGTGTTTGCTTCAATGTTTTCATGCAGGCAGCTAAAAATAAGCCAGATAATTATATTTTTTATGTGTACACCATAATAAAAACAATTAAGAATTACAGAATGGGAGAAACAGATGGTTACTGTTTGGGGTTTATTGAAGTTTCTGTAATTTCTACTTGCAGGCTAGCTGCTTATCTTGAAAACTTTGATTCCCTGGAAACACATCATCCTTCCTGAAATTCTTTAATCTTACACCATAATTTGAAAAGAAATAAAGCACCAAATACTCAGGCCTACAAAGTTTGAATTTCGCATTGTTTGCTACAAAAATGTGAGAAGAATTTGAGTTAAAAATTGTCACTTTTTTTATTCCAGTTGGATAAGTTGCTTGGGCAGAACAACTCTTCTCATTTCACAGCCCTTTTAAATCTCGTAAATCCTGTAAATCTTTGATCTGCATGAATGATGATAGTAGTGAATATGGCAGAAGTAAGCAAAAAATATATGCTGCAGATGACTAAGGCAAGTGTTTTCAAACTAGAATGGAAGAGGGGGGCTATTTAATGTTGGAACTGCATTCTGACAGTCTTAATTTACACATCAAAAGAGAAATACACTCTAAGATTTTGTCACTGTAATGGTTTTGCTATTGCATTAACTAGCAATTACTACACAATGCAGTGCAAGCTGACTAGGCTTTAAATGCCAAGTCCCAATTTCCAAACTTCCTTAGGCTGTTATTTCAGTGTCTTCCATACTTTGAAAGGAGAAAATTACCAAGATTACCATTGCACAGATTAATAATAGCTAAGAATGCCTCAAAAGGCTGTTTTCTATCCTCTATGTAAGGAAGCAGAAAAAATATCAGTTGTCATTTACCATTTACTCAGTATTCAAGAAGTAAAGCACAGGGATGGAAGCTAGGAGGCAGTTTCCCCTCCTTCTGTGAAAGTACTATGTTACCATGGGACAGATAATTTGTACATTGAACAGCTAGACAATAGCATGTTGCATTGGACCTGTGCTTCCGTCTGGGCAGGGTACAGGCACACAATGTATCTTCTGTACACTTGGCAAACTCAAGAGATAGCAATCTCTCCCAAGAGCCTCGGTAACTTCAGCAAATCCTTCATCTCTGGGGCAGCAAGCAAAGGAAAGGTGTAAGGAGAACAGAGATCTCTGCTTCCTATTCCTTATTTAAGAGTCTGCTGTTATCATCAGATAGGATAGCAATACATGCAGTAATATTAATTAACCCTTCTTCAAAATTAGAAGTTCACTGTTAGCCTCATGGTTTATTATGAAACTTTATATGTGAAGTCTTCAAGACCTTTAGACAGGGTAAACTCTATCTGTGGTAAAACTTGTTCTTTGAACTATAAATTCTGGGTTTATTAGGAAGAGTGGAGAGCTGCAAAAAAGCTGGAAGTCTCTACTTCCTAGGAACCAAAGTTTTATCCCTTCACAATGGAACTAACGACATTAGAGAAGGGTCGGTCTTTCCTGAATTATTTCAAGTTCATTCACATAATATCACAACCAAAGTAGTAAGGGCCAAGGTCTTTTTACAGAAAACTGAACAGCAGAATTACTTAAACCTTGTCTTCACCTACATTTCCATAGAGACCGAAACTAAACCAAAGCATGCCCTTACCCAGGATACTGACTGTACAACAGACTCTGAACCGTCTGACCTTCTACCCATGCCTGTTGGAGCAGGCAGCACTCTTCTCATATTAAAAAAAAAAAAATACAAAGGAGATTCATGCTGCTCTTGGCACTTTGTCTCCACCCCAATCCCCCTCCACATACTATTCACCCTCTGTAGTGCCTGTTAAGCCACAGCTGGAACTGGGCAGCCAGCATGAGCACAGCAGTTACTCAAAACCCTGTGCACATCAGCATCCAGACTGATAAAGTTAGTTGAACTCAGGAAAGCCACAGAATATAAAATTAAATTTAAAAAATACCACGCAGTCAAGAGGATTTCCCATCCATATTAAGCTAATTCCAAATGTAGAATTTTTGTGACAAGGACAGAGATGATGGATTTTCCCTATATTTTTTGTTATTATTATTTTGACTTTGCCTTTCACAGTTAAAAGGTGTTGCTTACCCAGTGGCAGCGTCTATTCTGCCTGCATATCAAAGTGGCCACAGTAATGAACTGTTCAATTGCAAATACTCAGCTTTGATTTGCTGACTAGTGTTTCATGCAAAGGTGCAACACTATTCTGGCGCAGCAGGATTCTTTCATATACTTTGATTTGTTCTCGTATGCTGTGGCTCAGATTTCCCACTGAATGCCTCGGGAACACTTAATACATTGCTAGACAGAACTTCAACCCATACAAGTTGGAGTTCAGCTGTAATTTGCTTTGATAGACTTATGTCTATTTACTTAAGTAAACAAAATTTCTCTGTTAAAGAATGCAATAAGCATTTGAGCATGTTTTTCACTGCAATAACATTTGATATCAGATGTCTTTCTCTGCAACTGCTGCATTTGCTTTTCCGCAATGTTCAAGTTCTCTTAAGGTGAGGCCAGGATCACCTGCTAAGACGCCTCAGCACAGTACTTTAGTACAGTGACAGGAACATCTGAAAATAGAGGCAGGCACTTGCAGTTATGCAGGCTGGTCACACAGTTCCATAATCAGTCCTCCAAACAAAATTTCGGTCATGGTTTTAAATGATTTTTTTTTTCAGTTGAATTCAAGCTATTGCAATATTTTAGTAAACATTCTGTTGGAGTTGTTTTAAACAGTCCAGGAGAAAATAACGATTAGAAGACAAAAGCTGGAGATCCTATCACGGTTACTCAGCTAAATTGATTTTCTTAGAATAGCTAAATTAAAAAGGAAAGCTACATCTCAATTTGTGAAGTTTCCTTGGTAAGCACTCTACATGCTCCTAAATCCTCAAAGAATTTTTTTCCTTAATCTTTCAGAATTCACAACAATGTTCTTTATTTATTAAAGTTATCTGTGAGAAATGGCTCACTTGTTACAAACTATTTTTTCTAATTGAAATTCTTTTTTTAAGAGAGAAAATTTTAAATCTCTCTGACATAATTTACACAAAAATGAATATTTACTAGTGTAGAACTTCCAGGTTCTATGCACTGCAGAGACGCAGTGCAGACAACCTAGTTTTCTAAAGACCTCCTAAAGGTCTTCTCTTCTCCATTACGCATTACCTCTCAGAACAACCTTGATAAGTTTCTCTCCCTGTGAAGACAAGATACACTGGGACCTTAATGTCCTGAAAGCAGGTGTGTTGTGAATTTACGAGGGACTGTCAAGGCAGCTAAATGTAAGCAGTACCAAAGACTGGCATTGATACACCTGCAGTGAAACCAGCTGAGCAAGCTGACAGCACCTCCAACTGCTCACCCCAGGGTTCTCTGAAAAACTGCCCTCCCAACATCTCAGGTAGAGGAGCAGCATCTCCTCCACCACCCTGTCTGCAGCTTGGCCTTTCAGGCTACCTCACTGTACCTTAAGCGGCCACTAATACCTTACCCTAGTTAAACTGACCGTGAAAATTATTCCTTCCCTTTTCTGGATGGAAGGTTTCGGTTCAGAAAAGAAACTCCCATATATTTGTCCAGAGAGGTTGTGGATGCCCCCTCCCTGGAGATGTTCAAGGCCAGGCTGGATGGGGTTTGCAGCACTCTGATCTAGTGAGAGGTCCCTCTGCCTATAGCAGGGGGCTGGAACTAGACGATCTTAAATATCCCTTCCAATCCAAATAATTCCATGATTCTGTATTCAAGACTCTTTAAACTATTCAAATGTCATCTGCATCAAAGAAGCAGACAAGTAATTTGCTAGAACTTCACAAAGCTCTTGCATATCAGCACTGTTAGTGCCATTCAAAAATTCAGGCACATTTCCAAGACACTGTATGTGTCCATCCAGACTTGATATATGATAAATACAGGCTAGTCCAATACCATAAAGCACATGAAATATCTCTGAAAGTCAAGTGATAAATCATGATAAGAAAACGATTCTCAGTATGACTGTGTCCAAATGCAATCACTGCACACCAGAAATGCTGAGCACAAGAGTTTGTGTTAGATTTTAACTTCTAGTGCAGCCTGATCAAACACAGCACAGGCTGAACACTCTGGATCTGCACCCATGGAATATCTACTGTGTCTAGAGATTCTGTTTGGCCTTGCAGCCATCCAGAGCATCTGCAATCTAAAAAACCTGGCCATGCCCTACCTGAAAGTCAGCTCTGTGCTGTATTTGGTAAAGTAATAAACTCAAGCAGTGAAATCAGCAGCAGATGAAAGCCATCTTACCAAGGCAGAAAATAACATGGATTCTCAGGACTTTTTTTCTTTTTAAATATTATTTCATACAGCTTTAAACACCATGGAATTTTCTTTGTCCTACTCATGAAAGCCTTAGCATTTCCTGCATGTTATCGCATTTTGCATTATTTTTCTCAGGATCTTAGCCCTGACCATTTAAAGCCAATGAAATTTTATGTCATAAAAAGATTATCATGCACAAAGTAGCATTACTAGGAAAAAAAAAATAATAATGAAGTCTACATCAAGTACTCCTACTCTGAAAATTGGACCATCTCAAATTTAATATGATCTATTCTCATTAATGGCTGGTTTAATGTATCCTGTAGCAATGAGTTTGGAGAGTGAAAAATCAATTTATAGTTAGCTGGTGGTCTGGAGGGGAGTGGGGAATTAAGTCATACTCAACTGGACTGCATAAATTTTAGGACAGAGGCAGATATTTGTACCCCTCCTCCCCACTTCATATCAAGGCAGACCAGACTCCTCCTTGGAAAAGAAACATACCAACAGCTGTAAATGATCCTCACCCTCCTCAACTACTTTAAGCTATTCATTACAGCTGCCAATGAGCAGTATCATACTATAGATGATAACTTCCACCTAGAGAAGGTATGTCACATCTACAAACCGTCTCTGGGTATTCAGTAAAATCAGATTTTCAAGGTTAAACAATGTCATTTATATTCCAGGTCTGTCCATAAACACATTCAAACAGGGACACCTACATTGTAGCAATGGCACTGACTTTGGCTCTGGCAGATTTATGAATCTTCTTTCCAGCACTCTTTGGAGAACTGGAGAGGGACATTGTTGGTTACAGTATAATAGTTCTCTGGCAAAGAATTATTAAAACTGTGCTCCTTCCCTTTTCTCCCTCTCAGCACCTTTTCCTTAACATAAACAGATGAATAATCTAACATCGCTCCTATCTGTGTAACGTTTACCCATCTAGGCTGTATTTTCTTGCTTAGAACAAGATCAGAATTCAGGGGAAAAAAAATTTAAAAAAATACCAGTAATTGCACCCTAAGAAGGTTACATTGCAGTGCTGGTGACTGCGACTGTGAATCAGATTATTACAGATGTATGTGTAATTAGTTTTTCACTTTACAGGAGTTTTTGGGAGCTCAAATATTGTGAACTATGTACAGTTCTGAGAAAATTAAGTGGTTATCACTTCGCATACATGGTCTGATAGTGTTAGAAAAAGAGGGAGCAGTTAAACTAAAGGGAGATTTAAATTAGACATTAGGAGGAAATTCTTTACTCAGGGGGTGATGAGGCCCTGGTACTGCTGCACAGAGAGCTGTGGGTGCCCCATCCCTGGAGGTGCTAAAGGCCAGATTGGATGGGGCCCTGGGCAGCCTGTGCTGGTGGGGGCAGCCAGTCCACAGCAGGAGGTTGGAGTTCAATGATCCTTAGCATCCCTTTCAACCCAAGCCATTCTATGATTCAAATAGTAGAAAAAATTTAAACCAAATATAAGCAATAAAAGGTTCATCTAAGTAAAAGCTAATAAAATACTATGATCAAAAATTATTCCCATAGCTTCCCATCAAGGGAACATCACACCATAGCAACATTCAAATTAACCAATTCATCTCCTATAAAGCATTTAAGGAGCTACTCTCTCATAAACCTCACTATAAGATTCTTAAAGGTAATTTTATGGCCACATAATTTTGAGAACAATTTTTCTTTAGGCAGCATGTAAATAGATGAAGTTTCAATTCTCATCTTTTTTTTTTTTTTTTAATAAAATAAAACATGTATTGTTGCATGAAAACAAGCACCAGGCTGTCACTGTTGTTGACAACCTTGTAACTTACGCCACTCTGACATCTGTTCCCCTCTGAGAATAGTTGAAAAGCTTCATCTTGGTACAAATCTTAAGCTAAGGTATCAAATCCTGACATGTTCCTATCCCAGTGAGATACACGTGCAATTCACCTATCAATTTCACCATTTTCAGATAGAACCACTACAGGATTAGCTTAGGGATGGAGTAGGGGGAAGAGAACAGATGAAGGGACACATTCAATTCTGTGGGTACGATCTCCAGGGAATCATCCTCTTCCTCCAGATCGCATCCTCTTCCAAATCACAAGAATCCACTCAATGGATAGCATCAAATCTCAGATAGAATCCCAAGCCTGTCTACAAAATTAAGGTGGTGGTGTGGAAGGAGGGTGTAATACAATCCTCAGGTCCAATGCATTTTATTAACTCAGAATTATAATTACATCTATCTGGAAACCCTGTTTTTGAACAGTGCTGTACATTATCTTTAAGTGTTCCAGCCTGTTCTGTATTCTGATCTTCTTGGCTGCACTTAAACAAGCGGCACTTCACCACAGCCTCTTGACGGGGAGCTAATGCACACCAAATTCTTCGTAGTTCCATTTGCTCTTTACTTGCATTCTCACCTCTACCAAAAACTGACAGACTGAACAGTAAGACTGAAGTCCTTTGGAAAGGAGAGATATACTTCTAGCACAGTAATGCTTCCAATTTTTATTCAGAACAATGGGAAACTACTGGCATAATCTCAAATGCAGGCAGTATGTTTGTGCCAGCACCAGCTGACTGGTTTAGAAGGTTTTTTGATGAGTCAAAAAACTAGTAATTATCACCTCACAAACTTGCATGGATCCAATTCATGAAGTGTCAACCCAGGCACAGTTAACTCCTCTGTTAGACTGACTGAACTTTAAATTATTTCTTGCTTTTGGCCTGCTTGTCTACTTGTCTCCCCAAATTATGCATAGTAATTGACAGAATTTGTATAATTAACAATTCACTTTTCACCTCTAGATACTGGCAAGCTTCAGCATCAAAAATAAAGCAGCTTTACACAGTGAAAATTTTGCAATTAAAAGAAAATTGGACACATCCATAACATAAGCTTTTGCTTAATTAATAAACATTCATTTTTGACCATAGCAAGAATGTTTATCTAGATGCAAATGTTACTCTAGAGCAACAGAATGATTGCTTTTATTACCACATTTGTAATTTATGCATTACTAGTTGTGAGTCAATTTGTTTTCTCTTATTTTCTTCCCCTCAAAGTAAGAGCAAAACCAGCACTGCAATCATATTGCTTATGGAAGAGGAAGCATCTACATAAGGGTTTGTTTTTCCTTAGGTCTTTTTGTGGGGAGGCAGGGTAATTTTACTTTTTTTACTTTATTTTTAGACATGCACTGCTGTCTGACAAAAATGTCTGCACCTCGGTTCACATTGCTGTTTGTGACTGGTGTATGAAGCAATTCATTGTCCTCAGCCAATCCTCTTTTCTCCTGAGGTGTTACAGTTAAAATGACAGATTTTGTCAAAATCTTGAATATCAGTTTTGATATAAGGAGCAAGGGTTGAGCTACACAGCTTGAAAATACATTGACTGTAGTTTCTATATTAGCTAGGTGCAAACATGCTGAGTGACCTACTTTGCTTATTTAATTAGATCGTGAAGAGAATGTCTTGCATTACTGACAAGGATTTTTTTCTTGCCTAAGCAGGAAAAAAAGACAATTCAAAATGCCAAGCTTTATTTTAATTTCAGTAACACAACATTATAAGAAAAACAGATTATAGCTGGCATGTTGGATGCTGTGAAGTAGACAGCAAATATGAGTCAAATAAGGCAATTAAAAATTTGGGAAGGAAGACCAGCATGAGACTGCAGGCTCTTTTACTTTCGTGAACTTGTACTATACCAGCCATACATATTTCGTACATTTTAATCTTAACCTATATATAACAAAGGCTACAAAAATAATTATTCCCTTTGTTTCCTATCAAGACACTGAAATGTTTCAATTAGTAAGGGAAAATATTTCCAGTCAGTAGCATTCGAAAAACAAGAAGTTATCAGTATAAGTACTATAGAATTTTTTGTACTTTCTGATTAACAAGTATTAGACATTTCCTTGACACTCAAGTGCAAATGAACTGACTTCGCAGGATAAGGTAATTTTGATATTTTTTTGATAAAATTATCAATTTTGATTTTTTTAATAAATAAAACTGTAAAAATAAAAAGCAGACACTTGAATTGAATGAACTGTCTCATATGAAGCAACAGATTTTGTTTTGCTTCCTCTCTTTCAATGAATATTCACTTATTTTCATGCGTAGTTTTATAGCCAATATTAAACCCAATGGCACAGATCCCTGGGATCTTTCAGGTATATATATGCATCTTGAATTTTGTTCACATAAGATACTCACATTAAATTAATTGGTCTATTACGTTGGCTCACTTCTATTTATTCTGTTATTTAAAAGAATTAAATTGAACACAAGCTGATTTATATATAAAACATAGACATAAAAAGAAAATATTTATTTACTGATTAGTAACATTTTTACTAAAATTCACTGCATGAAGTGAGTCAAAGTGAGTCAAGTACTATCCTTTTCCAAGTTTGCTTTAACTGAAACAGTAAAATACAGAAAGTAAAATACTCTATTCAAGAAGACTATTTCCCTCTCTTCTCTTCCAACAGAAGCTATTCATTTTCCTTAGAAGGATCTCCATTACAATTTCTATTCATCATTTAAAACACAGAAGATTAGAATTCTAGGGAAAATTGTAAATAGATGTTTTATTTTTGTATCAGACCTTTATTGGTATTAAAATAAAAGGCACTTGTCACTAGTGACTTTTTGGTTGAGGTTTCGCTGTAACATGCATTTCTTTTAAAGAAAAAATACTGACTGTCAGTTGTATGACAGGCCCTGTCAGAATTCTGACATTCTTTGCAAATATCTGAAGAACTACAGTGAGAGCTCCACTTAGATAAGTGGCGTTACATGTAGAATAGTAATACACCCTTTACTAATGTCTTTTCAAGATATTTATGTGCAGTTTTTTGAGCTGGCACAACACCTCTACGTACCATGCCAAAACGCTGAGTCAGGCAGATCTGATTCACATTCTTACCCTTTTTCTCAACGTTACCCAGGGCTCCTCAATTGATGAGCCAATGACAGAATTTCTCATCCAGTCCCCAACCCTGTTGAAATGATTTGCGGAAGGGAGGGAATTAAGAAGGTACATGCCACAATGAGAAAGTTCACATGCTCCATGATGAAAAAATCTGGATTATCTCAGAGCCAAAGGGTCACTCAGCTTCACGGGAAGGATGGGAATAGTTAAACTGATATGATCTAAAGGAGACTCGGGCACATCTTGCTGTCAGCAAAGTGAGCAATAGGGAAAATTGCTTTCCATCAGAACAAAAAAACAAGTACTACTTATCCATATTTGTCTGGTCTCTGGCTCAGACAATATTTCTAAATTTGTAAATTAAATCTAGAACTGTGACAATGAAGCATCACCTCTGCGATGAAAGATGTAATTAAGCTTAGTACTAAACCATGCAGAAAGGAAGAAAAACTAATAGAGCATCTTCAATCACAACACTGTCAGCTCTTCAACAAGAAGACATTAATTCCTTGAATATGAAACTAATTCTTTCTTCAAAAGAAATTAGCCCTTTTTTTAGAATAAGCTCTGCTGTTTCCCTGAAGTTTCATATTAAAGAGATGGAATAATGGTTCTGAATTCCAAATATTTAACAGTATCTTCAAAAAAAGGGCCAGATGCTCAAACTGACTCACTAGACTGGAAATACAGCTCTATGTTTTTGTTATTTGTGTATTTTAATATTTTATATGATAACAAAATAGTTATTAAAAAAAGGTTTTCGTGATGAAAACTCCATATTATAGTTATCAGACGTGAGATACCAGTGTACTTCACATAGTTATGGAAAGACGATAGACCAGATTTCTCAGGAACTGAGAACAGAGTCACGGTTCAAACATGATTTATGACAGTATTTCTCAAGGTTACTGCAAACCTCTGTAAGACAACAGCAAATAAAAACCAAATGTACTCTGCCTTGACCATAACACACCAAACGAAACATTCAAGATTAGCAAAAACACAGCATCAGTAAGACTGACTGGTAAACAAGCTGTAACCTTTTTAGGCAAACTAAAAAAAATCACCAATTGTCAACAGGCCTTTTGGATGGATTGCAGTGTTTTGTAATTCCTAGATGATATATTAGCATATCAACATTAAAAGGGCATTATTTAAGCATGGTACCAATTGATATTACCAGGAATTGGAGAACCTTCACTGCTATAAATAAAAACATAAAATAACCAATTATAGTTCTCCACAGAGGCTATACTATACATACAGGGCTAAACTCCCATGTCAGTCAGTTTGGCAAGGTGAAGTCTAGTAAAGAGATAGTTTCTTCAGTTATGTTGAGAATTTGTTGCTTTCAGATCTAGCATTGTCATGGTTCAGCCCAGCAGGCAGCTAACAGCACACAGCCATTCACTCACTTTCCCCCAAGTGGGATGAGAGAGAGAATTGGAAACAAAATAGAACTTGTAGGTTGAGATGAAAGCTATTTACTAAGACAGAAGAGGAAAATGGAAACAAACATGCAATGATAACTATATATATATATATATATATAGCCGCAATGCAATTACCACCTGCTGATGAACGCACAGCAGCAATATAACTGCCCAGCAGCAATGCAAGGCTTCAACACCCACTGACTGACACCAGTAACTCCAGAGCAGTGGCTGCCCCAGCCAGCTCCCCACAGCTCCTTGGTCATCCGCATGGTGTCATGTAATATGGGATAACCTAATTCAGGCACCCGTCCTGGCTCCAACTCCCCTTGCTGCAACACCATCACAGCAGCAGCTCTTCTACAGTGAGGGGCCTGGTCTGGCCCTAACTGTGCTCCCACCACTCAGTAACAGCCAAACATCTGTGTGCTGTTAACACTGTTTCAGCTGAAACTAGGACAAGCATAAAGAAAATAAATGACTTGTAACACTAAAGTACAACAACCACTGATCACCCCATCAGACTTCAGCGTTTGGCTTTCTGCTTTACAGCAGAATTTGTACCTCCAGAACAATAGCACCATTTTGGGGTTTTGCAAAACATGACCAATGCCAGGCACTCTCAGAAGTAGCCACAAAAATGAGACAAAAAGAAAAAATGAAGTTGTCCTGAATTTTTTGTGATCTAGCAAATAGTCAAAAGCTAGAGAGAGCAACTACCCAGCAAAATGGTAAATTCCTTTCTCCACACCCTGTTGATTCTATTCCATGATGTGCCCCAGATCTCACAGAGAATTTCATGCAGGACAACCTCACAAGGCTGACATAAACCTTGCCTGCATGTGTTAGCAGGGTACAGATTACACTGTGTGTGTAAAAATGCATACCCAGTGCCACCGATTAACATGTTCAAATATAATTCCATTTGGTTTAATAAGTGCATTTGAGTCTAAGGAGATCTAGCTTTCCTGTTTAAAACAAATAACATATCATAACACAAAACCACATCTTGAATTATAGGCATTAGCAGCAGTACTAATGAGCTGAAAATGAGGATTAATTGAATATAGTATTGTTCCGACCCATTTATTTAACTTAATCAAGGTATCATTAACTAATCAAGTAGCAATGGGTACACAGTTTATTAATCCACAAGGTCATAGAAAAGCCACATTATCAGTTTATTTGCAAGAGAAAACATGGTTGAGGAAGGCAATGTTTAGAAGAGTCAAAATAAATACATAAGTCATAGTTCGCACATTTACTGAATGCTTTCAGAATTGGCCAAGCAGTTAAAAAATATCAATTCTTATTTAGAGGTCTGAACTGCATAATAATACTATTATATCCTCTAAGTAGCTTTTCCCATAAAAGTGTTTGTGTCGATACAGTACACCAGTGGTCTTGGCACCTTTATTCCTATATTTCACACACACTTCTCTTAAGAAGGGGAAGGCTATATATACACCTATAAGCTAAAAGCATTCAGAGCCAATAGCTGGCAGAAGTTAATTCAGGATCTTGGTCAGCAGAAGTGGAAGAGGCTGGGGTATTGCCAGTATTTAGGGGTAGTTTGTCATAGCCATCTTGGACTAAGCCTTTTTTATGTAACCATTGCCCAAAACTGAAGTAAACCCATGCCAATCCTATTCCTAAACACTACACTAGGCTGTTTACCAGCTTGCTTTGTAAAGAGAAATGTGCAGTTGAACAAGCAATGCAGCCTGCACTGATCTGCAGCAAGACCTGAAGCCAGAAACCTTTTTCTCAGCTTCTGGGCTGTTTAGCCAACAAGTAGATTTCAGCTTTACACAACAGAAATCCCTTATTCCTCTCTCCTGCAGCCTACCATAGACAGCAGCTGAACTGATTCAAGAAAGATTTCAAAAATGTCATAAACTAGCATGAAATAACTAAGACACCACAATTATTTTAGAAAGACATCTCAAAAGTAACTAAGATCTCTTAAGCCAGTTACACTTGAACGTTATAAGTTTCACTGTGAAGGCAGTCAAAACAACAAAAAGGGAAATTGAGTTATTAGCTTAAAAAAAAAAAAGCCTAACTACTCCATAGGAGTTGACTGATCCAGTAACCATGCTTCTCAGCATAGATTTGGCTTCTCCAACTACTCCTTCCCCCTCTCCTTTTCTTTCACATGCTATGTTGAAAAGTACAAGCTCGATAAATGACACAGTTCCAGTAAAACATACATTGTAAAAGCAATTCCAGGAAATACAAACATAAGGAATTAAAGAAGTATAGGCCTCTGACAAATAAATTGTGTGAATGTAAGGTATAGTTCAATTTCATGTCATGAAAAATCCTGTTATATAGCTGAAACATTCATTTCATTCCCTGTAGCCTGAAAATATTTTTTTCTGATATTTGAGAGGATTGTAATTCCTGAAGTATAAAACACATAAATCTTGTCATTCATTTGGTTCTGGTGTGGGCAGAATATTATCACATAAAACCCTGCTATATCCTGAATAGCTTCTTGAGAGAGCTGGGATTTCAGTCCTCTTCTTCATGCTGGTATGATTTCTTCACTTGTTTTCAGTCAAAAAACCTGAGAAAGAAGATCATTCTCTTTCTTTAAAAGATGGGCAAACAATAACCTGTTTAAAGATACCATCACTGATTTTAGATTGTTGTTTGGGCTAAACTACGCAGGAGGTTACCACCTCCTTCTGCTTGGAGATCTACAGCAGTGTTCTGAGGATCCTTTCCTTTATCAACTGCAAATGCCTAGAAGAATGCCTAATACTCTGGATGGATAAGAAGAGGTCATTAGATAACAGACAAAGAAATCTAAACTCAATTCCATGCAAAATTGTCCTAATTTGTTTATTTCCCCTAGCCTTGAAGCTAGCTAGTTTTCTGTTGTAAAACATGACAGAAATAAGGAATTACGAGCTGGAGAATCTGGCCCCTGGTTTTTCTGCAGGAATTTGTCAGGAGCCAGCAACTATAACCACTGAGTCGTACGTAAAGCACCATGTAAATAATATGTCAGATAAGAGGCGCCAGAATGAAGATACAGTAACTGCTTCATACCAACAAGGAAAATGGAATGAAAGCAGGAATTCTCATCTTAGACATCTAAATGCCAATAAATACTGCCAGCAGGGAAACCTGGAAATAAGAAATAAATGCCTTGGTACAGACAAACACCAACTACCCAGCTCGTACTACTTTTCCTCAAGGCAAGACGTCATAATTTGAAGGGTTGTGGGTTCTTGCTTTTTTTTTTTTTCTTTTTACTATCAATAAGCCAAAAACTGGAGACAGCCAGGAACTGCGCATGTAGAAGGCATTTAAATCTAAACCTTACCTTCCATTATTAGTAACTACAGCTCTAAAGAATCACCTTTGAGACTTCAAAAACATTTACAGTTTATATGTAACATTTGCAGCCCAGCGGAATTAGTGTTCTATACTTCTGAGTCACCATGAGCAAGAATCAAAATATATCATCAAGATTTTTCCAGATGAACTAAAAAAATAGCTCTGTACAACCTTAATAGGTGATCTATTTCACCTGCGTGACTCTACTCTTATGTCAGCATCCTGCCTTGAAAACAAAACAAGATTATCACTCAGACTGTAATCAGGAAATTAATTAGTAAGAAATGAGAAAGTGAATGAAAGAACAGAAAAGCTCATAATATTGTGTACTAGACTTTCTAAACCTGACAATTGCATTTTACGATTTCATTTCCACGGTAATACAAAGTATCCACTTCACTGATTGAATCATTTGGCAGAAACAGATTTAATTCCTTAACACAATAACTCTAGAGTACCAATGTATAAGAAGTCCAACAAGGGTGCTTTACCTTTTATGTTTAGGCAGGCTTTCTGTTCCTTTTTTCTTCTTCTTTTTTTAATATTAATACTTGATTAGGAATGACTTAGAATACAAAAGCAGTACTCATATTGATCAGCTTGTAAAGCACAGAAATTACATTTTTAAACATCCATACAAAAAAAAACAAGCTGGGAGCTCTTTTAGAACATTGCTTCAGAGTCTACACAACCCTTGTGATTTAAATGGCCACATTCCTAGTTTAAAAAAAACCTTTCCTTTCACGCATCCCTTCACCATCCTTGCTCTTCTTTGGAGTAAAGCAATTTTATTTTTTAAAATGACTACTGGTGGAAGTTAATTACTTGGTTACAGTCGTCTCAAATACACTTTCCAGTTTTGTATCAATTCACACAGGAAGATTTTAATTTATTTCTCATGATTTAGATTTTCATAAGAAAGTTCCATGGATAACAAATAACATGGAACACCTTTGCCCCTAGCCTCCACATGCAATGAGATCCTCTCTTTCTCCAGGGCACACAGGCAATATGACTACTGAGTTAAATACAGGAGTTTTTCGATACATGATTTTACTCAAGGCTCACTACTTGTGTTACAGTTACTGCCATAACTGCAAATGAGATTTAGTCTTTAACTTACATTTTAACTTCTTGAAAATAAGTTAAATTCTCCTCCCACATTCATGGCCCGTGGTACTCGGGAGGTAAAAACTTAAGCAAGAGGCCAACAAAACATAGACTTTGTGCCTTTTCTTAGCGTAAATATGATCTTAAGTAAATTTACGAATATCTGCCTGTGGAACTGGACTTCCTTTGTAGAGTAACTCATGGAAAGATCTTCTCTACTGTATTTAACTGCAAATAAACTGGATGTTCCATCACAAAAAATGTTTAACAATAGGACTGATGTCACAGGAATTCTGCGTTCTTCCACAGCCTTAAAAGAGGAATTAAGTTAAACACACTCTGCCATTATTTATTTAATCAAGTTAAGCATCAAAGAACAACTGGAAATTTTAAATTTTATTTGTGACCTTTGTGGATTATTTGAAATTAAAATCAAACCAGCCTAACGCTCACTGAAGAAGCTGAAAACTCTATGTCATCATCATGTTTATGGCATATAGTGTGCCAGTTTGCACAAAATTTTTTTCTTTCATTACACAAACATGACAGCATTGAGGTTCTGACAAGGCCAAAATAGCGTAGTCCCACTGATCGGCTACATACAGCAAAACACAGTAATCACAAAGCTTTTATTTTAATTAGTAAAGCTTATTAAAAAAATCATTTAATCATAATTCTAGATAGATTGGCTCATTTTTAGTGAAATATTTTTGTTTGTTCTCCCCTCCCCCTCCATCAAATCAGTTTGCATTTCTCACTCTTCAGTAATAAAGCAATAACCATCTATCACTGGTATTGAAGGAGGTAGCTGAAAAGCACATCTATGACAGATGTATCATTATTGGCTCCAGTAACTTCTATGGATATGGTTTATCGTCTGTTGGCATTTCTTCCACTACTTCACTGCCTATTAACTTGAAGAAGAAAGGAATTGCTTGGAATAAATGTACAATTTTGCTTGTTGCTCTGCTATTGAAAGCACCATTCACACAGCAATAGTAGTGTCAAATTTAAGTGTGATCATACTATTTTAAAAAGTGGTAACTTTTTCCAAGAGTGATTGAAATAGTTGTCCTGTATTATATCTAAACATCTCAGGCAGCTCCTTAATACAAATAGGCATAAGAATTATTTTCCTAAATATTATCCAATTTTCCATTTTCCTGCTTGCATTCTGGACTCAGAAGCTTCCACTGGTGTTCACACCATCATCAAATACAAAATGTATTGCTACTGCTAAATATTTCCCATTTTAGAAATCCAGGAAAAGAACTCAGGTTCTCAGAGCAGCTTTCCCAGGTGATCATAGACTCTTAACCATCATGGTCCTCTTGCTTTTTCAGAACTTTATTTCACAGAGCTCAGTTCATTTCCTCAGCTTCTGTTGGAGTATGATAAGAATAAAAGCCCATTAAAAAAAAAAAAGAAAAGAAAAATGTATGTGGTTGGCTAAATTCAGTTGCCTAAAAAATGCACAATGGCTAGGACCTGCATTAGCTTTTTAGCATTCTCTCACTTTTCTAGAGAGATTAGTAATGATTAAATATTAATTTTTTATTATTGCTCCAAACCATTGAAGCCATTTTCCAGAAGCAGAGGACTTATTTTGTGATTTTCTAAATCCCTTGGATGCCAGTTATCTGCAGCTGCTAACAGGAAAAAAGCTTTACTTTAGTGGCTATAACTCAGTACCAAGAATCAGTAATTCATGTAACTTGAGTAAACCTTGTTACTGCCACATAGTAAGAATATATCATGTGCTTCCCCCTACAGTCATCAGTCATTTCATGTGTGATAGTGAAATGTAATTAGGATTTCATTTCTTCTCAATATACAACTGTATCATGGGCTGCATCAAAAGAAGCATGGCCAGCAGGTCAAGGGAGGTGATCCTGCCCCTCAACTCTGTGCTGGTGAGACATCATCTGGAGTACTGCATCCAGATATGGAGTCCTCAGTGCAGGAGAGATGAGGACCTGTTAGGGCACATCTAGAGGAGGGCCACAAAAATGACCAAAGGATGGAACACCTTCCAACAAGGAAAGACTGAGAGAGCTGGGGCTGTTCAGCCTGGAGAAGAGAAGGCTCTGGGGAGACCTGAGAGTGGCCTTTCAGTACCTAAAAGGGGCTGTAAGAAAGAAGGGGACAGACTCATTAGCAGAATTTGTGATAGAACAAGGAAAAATGGTTTCAGTCTAACAGAGTGGAGATTTAGGTTGGATATAAGAAAAAAGGTTGTTTTTTTTTTTTGTTTGTTTGTTTTTTTTTATGATAAGTGTGGTGAAGCATGGGAACAAGTTGCCCTGAGAGGTAGTTGATGCCCCATCCCTGGAGACACTCAGGGTCAGGCTGGTTGGGGCTCTGAGCACCCTGATCAAGTTATAAATGTTCATTGCAGGGAAGTTGGACCAGATGGCCTTTAAAGCACACTTCCGATTCAAATTGTTTTCTCTTTCTAGCACAGACAGTACTGGGGAAGAGCATGAAAGGCTGGACCATACAATACTCAACCTAAGGACAAACACCTCATCCCCCTTTTATCAGTGAGCTTCAAAGCATGCTTCAACTAACAGATCTGAATAGCCTCTGAAAGTAAGTACTATTCTCTACTGATTAACAAAGCTCTTAATCTAGGTGCCACAGTTAGATGCCAAGATTTTGGTGATTACTGCCACAAATGATTCTTTTTCAGCACTGGGTAAGGACTGACAGCTCTGTTAAATGCTAAGCGATAGATTTACAATACAGTTTTCTTTGAAATGTACAATCATCCATTTATCTTCTGAATGAAAGTTCTCCTGAAATATAATTTCCAGTGTCAATATTAGAATATAGTGTACAAGAACAACTATTAAAAGGAAATTCAACCTCTAGCAAAAAAGAATATCAAAAATTAAAACCACTCTTGTGCTTTTCTGAACAAAAGAAAATCACAAGTATATTTTTTACAAGTCCTTCTCTTCTGAAGAAATAAAAAGCAAATACTCAAAGTATCTTCATTTTCACAATGCGCAATCATGGATCCATGAAGGATCTTTGGCCACAACCGTTTGTATTGGATTAATGGTTCTGGGCACAAAATCTAATCACTCCAAATGCTTCACATCTACACAGTCATATATAAAACTCAGTTGAATCTATGAAAATGGAAAACATCCAGGATTGGCACCAGAAAATCCTCTCCCATGAACAGCCTTCCAAGCAGGAATTGGATTTAGATGCATTTAGAG
>JANHGO010000002.1:21457627-21477432 GCA_024606505.1 Aquila spilogaster
ACCACATTTTCACAATGAAAACTCCATATTACAGTTATTAGACTTGTCTAACTGAACTTGTGTACAACCTAATCTTTCCACACTGAAGAGTTTAGAAGATATTAACATACTTTACACAGTTATAATGAAAATACCTGAAAATAACACAGACAATGTATCTCAAGAACTGAGAACAGGGTCACGGTTCAAGCGTGATTTGTGACAGCATTTCCTAAGACTACTGCAAATGGTCTGGAAGATAGCAGCAAATAAAAACCACATGATCTCTACCTTCACCATAATAGACCAGAGAGTCTTTAAAATTTGTAAAAGTCCATAGCATCAGAAAGACTGATTAGATTACAAGTTGCAACCTTATTTTGCAAACTAAAAACTCTCTGCTTGTCATAGACCTTTTAGACACTTTGGAGCATTCTGGCACTCCTAAATCTTATGTTGATATATGACAGCCTATCAATATAAAAATAGTATTGTTCAAGCACAGTACCAATTGATATTACGAGGAATTAGAGATCCTTCACTGCTATAAAAAACATTTGAAATAACCCACTATAGTTTTCCACATAAGTTGCACTATATACAGAGCTAAACTGCCATGTCGGCCATTTAGGCAATGCAAAAAACTAGCAAAGATATAGTTTCTTTAACTATACAAAATATTTATTACTTCCAGAACTAGTATAGAGAGAATAATGATTTTAACATGAATGTAAAACAGCCACTGATCACCACTTCAGACATAAGTGTTTGGCTTTGCCCTTTATGGTATCACCTCAGCTTACATTTCTGGAACAGATGGTACAAATTAGTCTTTTCTTATGAGTTCCTCCCACTCACTTCTTGTCATTGTCTGGTAGCAATAATATGAAAAAATCTGAATAAAGCCTTTATTGGCAGAGAAGGCTACTTTATTGAGAGACTAAGACTACTCATCAGACCAAACACTACATCAAAGAAATCACTTATAGCTTAAGTTTGCCATTTTTGCATTTATAAGCAAGAAAATGACTGTAATTCACAGTAAGCTGTGTAATCAGGTTGACATTTCACGGATGTCATTTTCAGTTTTCCCCATCTGACAAAAAACCTGTATTTTAAAATTTCTTAAAGAATAACTCGCCTATATTGAAAATAAAACACTTCACTAAGAAAGTCCATAATTTTAATGATATCTTGAAGAGACCTAGGGCAGAGCTCCAGTGAAAACTGCCTGACAGGAAGGCTTCAAAACCCACTGGGTTTGCTGACAGCTCACCTGCCTGCCCAACAGCCAGCTTCAGTGGCTTCTGCAGAGCCTAAGCTGTCTCAGTTCTCTGCAATTCAGCCGTTCATCAGCAGTGCTATGAGAATCACAGCACTTGGACTACCTTTTCACAGCAAACTCTTCATGTCCTGAGCTCTGTTGCAGACCAAAGACTTTCTGGCTCCAACTCTGTGCCAACCTGAAGACAGAGGCGCCTAAGCTCCATCCCTTCTTGTCCTGCTGCTCGTCAGATGCACTATCCCAAGCCAAAATGATTTCTAAGCATTTGATTATCTTTCCAGACCAGAAAGAAACCAGATTGACACACTGAAGTTCTCTGTGAAATGCAATTAGATTTCTCCACCCACCTGTAACAGAATGGTACACAACTGTTTCTATCTTTATGGAAGTAAATAGGAGCAATGAACCAGAATTCTTAACTGGACT
Organism: Aquila spilogaster; assembly: GCA_024606505.1. Classification (NCBI taxonomy): domain Eukaryota; kingdom Metazoa; phylum Chordata; class Aves; order Accipitriformes; family Accipitridae; genus Aquila; species Aquila spilogaster. The sequence goes on from JANHGO010000002.1 coordinate 21,459,318, forward strand.
GTCTCTAGCAGGGATTCAAGGCTCCAGAGCAATAGCACCTTACTAGGCTTTTGTAAAATGTGATTAATACCTAGCACTCTTAAAAGCAGTCACAGAGATAACACAAAAAAGGAATGAAATTTTCCTGGATTTCTTGTGGCCTAGCAAATAGCCAAAAGCTAGACAGAGCAACAACCCAACTGAATGATAACAAGTTCCTTTCTCCCCATCCCATTGAGCCCATTCCCTGTTAGCTCCCTAGATTTCATGGATAAGTTGATGCAGGACATCTACGCTGTTGGACTCACAAGGGTGACATAAATCTTGCCTGCAAGTACTAGCAGGCTACAGATTACAAAGTATTGCATGTAAAAAAAATACATATACAGTGCCACCATAACAAGTTGCAATGTATTTACACTCAGTACAATAAATGCATTTGAGTCTGGAAAGATCTAGCTTTCCTGTTTTCAATAGTAATGAATAAGATATCACAACACAAAACCGTATCTTGAATTACAGGCATTAGTAGCAATACTAATTAGCTGGAAATGAAAATTAATTGAATACAGCATTGTTCCAATCCATTTATCTAACTTGATCAAGGTATCATTAACTAATTAAGTAGCAATGCTATAATGTACAGCTTATTAAACCACAAGGTCATACAAAGGCCATATTATCAGTCTCCTTACAACAGAAAACGTGGTTAAGGAAGGCTATCTTTAGAAGGGTTTAAATAAAAGTCACACAAGTGCACATTTACCAAATGCTTTTGGAATTGACCAGTCAGTTAAAAAAAAAAAGCCAGTCCTTATTAAGGTATGAAACTCCATAATAATGCTATTATATCCTCTAACTAGCTTTTCTCATAAGACAGTTCTTTCCAACACAACATGCCAGTGATCTTGGCACCCTTAGTCCTATATTTTAAACACAGAACTTGAGGAGGGGGAAGGCTATGTAACTTGCCTATAAGCTAAAAGCAATTCAGAGCCAAGAGCTGACAGAAGTTCATTCAGAATCTTCCCACAGAATTCTAGGTCAGCATTTCAGCCAAGATGGCTGTGAAAAGTTATACACACACCCCCTTTTGTTTTTTTCTTGTTTGTTTTGGTTTTTGTTTTTTTTTTATGTAATTTACCCCTTTTTTATGTAATTATTACCCAAGTGAATGATTGCCTGAAACTAAAGGAAATTCATGTTAATTTTATTACTGAATATTACATTAGGCATTTTAGAAAGCAACCTGCTAAACAGAAATTTGCAGTTGTACAAACAACACAGATCACACTGATTTGCAGTAAGAACTGAACCTGGAAACACTCTCTTCAACTTCTGGGCTGTTACTTAGCCAACAAGTAGATTCCAGCTTTACCCCACTAGAATCCATTACTCCTCTCTCCCCAGCCCACCACAGACAGCAGCTGGAATTGACTCAAGATCAAGAAAGACTTCAAAAGTGCTACAAACTAGTGTGAAGTAACACACCACTAATGTGTTAGGTAAACCACAAAAGCAGCTAAGTGATGTTCAGGTGCAACTGGCTTAAGAGATCTAAGTTCCATTGTGAACACACAGTCAAAACAATTTTGTTTCACTTCACCCTTCTCCTCCCACCTGTTTTTTTATTTCCTAAGAGGTGACTGATGTGGTATTGTTACTTCTCAGCATTGATCTGGCTTCTTCTCTTCCTGTTTTTTGTGGGTTTGGGGGTTTTTTGTTTGTTTGTTTTGGCGGTGGTGGTGGTTTTTGGTTGGTTGGTTTGGGGTTTTTTTAAGTGTTATGTTGAAAAGTAAGGGCTCAGTGAATGACACGGTTCCAGTAAAACATACATTGTAAAGGCAATTCCTGGAAATATAAACTTAAGGAACAAAAGTAGTATAGGCCTATGACACATAAATTGCATGACTGTGGGGTATAGTTCAATTCTACATCAAGAAAAATCCTGTTATACAGCTGAAAAAAATAATTTCATTCCCCATAGCCTGAAAGTATTTTTTCTGATGTTTGAGAGAATTGTAATTGCAAAAGTATAAAACCACATCTATCTTGTCATTTACTTGGTTCTGGTGTGGGCAGAATGTTATTACTTAAAGCCCCACTACACCCTGAATACCTTCTTGGGAAAGCTGGGACTGCTATCCCCTTCCTGACACCAAAATAGTTTTATTTCATACTTTTTTCAGTGAGACAACTTGAGAAAGAAGGTCTTTCTCATTGTTTATAGGACTGGCAAACAATTGCTTATGTATTTGTCACTTTTTTTTAAATGCCATTATGTATTTTAATCTATGAGAGCTTTAAAACTAGAGAGACCATCACTGAATACAGTCTTTTTTTGAGAAGCAAGATCATCTGTTGGACTAGGCAGGAGGATTACCTTCCTCCTTTCTGCTCCCAGATCTAAAGCAACATTCTTAGGAGCCTCTCCTTTACCAGCTCCAAATGCCTAGAAGAATAGAAGCTCAAGAAGGGTAAAAAGAGGATGTTGGGGAATCAACAGTCAAATCTATACTCAACTCCATGCAAAATGGACTTAATTTGTTTACTTCCCCTAGCCTTACAGTTAGCTTTTTTTTATGTTAAAAAATGAGCAAAGTAAGGAATTATGAACTGTTTTAAGAGAGAGGAGGAAAAAAAAAAAAAGATAATCCAGCCACAAACATAAAATTTAACTGAATCTTAGTCAGAAGCCAGCCACTGCAACCACTAAATAAAAAGCTATATAAATGTCAGATAAGAGAGACCATAGTGAAGCTACAGCAACTACTTTTTATATAAAGCAGTGGATATGGAATGAAAACAGGAATTGCCTCATTTTAGAGACAGATCTGAATGCAGATAATTACTACCAACAGTGAAACCTGGAGATAATAAATAAATGCCCTGGTCTAGAAAAGCACCAACTACCCAGCAGACATTTCTTTGCCTAAAGGCAAGTAGTCATATTTTAAAATTTTATTGCAATCGCTAAGCCAAAAAGTAGAGAAAGCCAGGAACTGTGGATGGGTGATTTAATATTCAAATCGAAACACTTTTTCTTTCCATTATCAGTAACTACAGCCTTAAAAAGCAGCTAGTTGGTGTTTCTGCTCTTAATATGAAATATTTGCAGCTCAGCAAAATTAGCATTCTGAGTCACCACAAACACAAAGTAAAATAAATGATCCAGATATCCACAGAACAATGAAATAAAAAAACCCAACCAACTTTGTACAACTTTAACTAATGATCTATTTCACCTCTATGACTCTGCTCTTTATGTTAGTATCCTAACTTGAATACAAATCAAGATTATCACTCAGATTTTAATCAGAAAATTAATTAGTAAGTAATGAGAAAGTGAGTGAAAGAAGAAAATATTGTGCATTAGGCTTTTTAAACCTGACAATTGCACTTTACGATTTCATTTCCATCGTAATACCAAATATCCACTTAGCTGATTGAATCATTTGGTAGAAACAGATTTAATTCCTTAACAAAATAACTCTAGTGCAGTGATGTATAAGATGTTTAACAAAGGTGCTTTACTTTTTATCTTCAAGCAGTTTTGGTTTTGTTTTTTTAAATGAAGACTTGATTAGGAATTACTTTGGAATATAAAGGCAAGAGACTGCCACATTCATATTGATCAGCTTGAAAACTATAGACATTACATTTTCAAATTTCATACCAAAAACAAGTCGGGAGCTCATTTAGAATGTTGCTTCGAATCTAAGTGTTGTACATTCATGCTGATTTAGATGGCCATGTTCTTAGTCCCAAAAAAAGCATTTTCCCCATCCTTTGCTCCTGCTTGGAGCAGGGCTTCTGTTTTTTAACAACCTGCTGGAAATTACTGACTTAGTTCTAGTTTTTCTTATGCTCCTTTTGCAGTCTCTCGGGTCAACTCACTGGGTTTTTTTTTTTTTTAATGATTTTTAGATTTTAATAAGGAAGTTCAATGAATAACAAGTTTCATGGAACATGTTTTCCCCCATCTTTCACAGGCAATAAGATCCTCCTCTTCCCCCAAGAGAAAGGCAGGTGATATTGCTGCTGTGTTCCATGATGCAGGTTTTTTTTTTTTCCAACACATGATTTTGGTCACAGCTCACTACCACATTACATTTATTGCTGTAATTGGGAACAGAACTTAGTCTTCAATTTACATTTTGACTTCTTGAGAATAAATTAAATTATCCTTCCATTCAAAGGGCCAGTTCATGGCTTGTGGTCCTCAGAAGGTAAAAAGCTTAAGCAAGAGGCCAATGAAGCATAGTCTTTGTGCCTTTTCTTTGCATAAGCATGATTTTCAGTCCATTTATGAGCATCTAACTGTGGGACTGGATTTTGTTTGCAGAATAATTCATGGAAAGATTTTCCCTACTGTGGATATTTGTTTAACTACAAATAAATTGGATGCTTCATCACAAAAATGTTTAAGAGTAGAACTGATATCAGGGGGATTACATACTCTGCCACAAGGTTAAATAGGAATTAAGTTTTTAAGTTAAACACATTTTGCCATTATTCATTTCATCAAGTTAAACATCAAACAGCAACTGGAAATCTTAAACAATAATAAAATTTGGCCTTCATGGATTATTTGAAACTAAAACCAAGCCAGCTTGGTGTTCCTCGAAGTGGTAACATCTTTTACCACTATGAAGAAGCCAAAAACCCTACGTCATCATCTTGTTTATGGTATATAATGTGCCACAGTTTGCACAAGACAGAAAAGCTTTTTCTCTCCTACTAGACAAATGTGACAGCATTTAGGCTCTGGCAAGGCCAAAACAACTCAGTCAATTAGTTTCCATAGACCATATTAACATCTGAACTGGGAACACTGCCACCGATTGGTTACATTCAGCAAGACACAGTTATTGTGAAGCTTTTATTTTAATTAAGAAAGTTTCATAACAAGAATCATTTAGTCATTTTTCTGGATTGATTGGCTCAATTTTAGTGAATTTTTTTTTTTGTTAGTCTGCTCCTCATTCTTCATTAATACAGCAATAAATAAATATCATAGGTATTGAATGACACAGCTGAAAAGCAGACTTGTGATAATGCATCATTATTGGCTCCAGTAAATTACATGGATATGGTTTATCTATTGCTGCCATTTCTTCTGGTAATTCTATGTCCTTTTTCCTGAAGAAAAGCAGACTTGTTACTTGAAATAAATGTATGATTTTTGCTTGTCGTTTTGTTCTTGAAAGCAATTTTTTACAGAACAATAATAGTATCAAATTGAAGTTTGATTATATTATTAAAAAAAAAAAAAAAGAGTGGTAACCTTATTTAAAATCTGACCAAAATACTTGTCCCACAAAAGTACATAAATATCTAAAACAGCCCCTTAAGGTAAATAGGCAGGACTCATTCACTCTAAATGTATATTTGATTGTTTAACGATTTTTAATGAATCTTGACCAATTTTCCACCTTCCTACTTACATTCCAGACTCAGACTAAGATGATCCCAACAGCCCTCATACCAATGTCAAATACAGAAACTACTGCTGCTACTAAATAGTTGCCTTTTTATAAATCTAAGAACAGAATAAGGGTTTTCAGGGCAATTTCACCCTGAGACATCATAAACTGTTAATTAGCCATCATTGTCATCCTCTTCCTTTTTTCATAACTATTTCCCAGAACTCGGTTCCCTTCCTCAAATGTTTAATTTCTGTTGGAACATGACCAAATTAAAAGCCAGCAAACAAAGAATGTGCATGGTTGACTGAATTCAGCTGCCCAAATGATGCAGAATGGCTAGGACCTATGTTGGTTATTTAGTATTCTCTAATTTTTCCAGAGATCATCTGTAAACATAAGTAATGATTAAATACTAATTCTACTATTGCTCCAAACCACTGAGGCCAACATTTTCTGGAATCTAGAACTATTCAAGTACAATCATCACTTCCTATTTAAAATTACATTTTGAGATTACCATAAGCTACTTCTCATTCACATAACGCAAGCCTGGTTAATTTTGCTTTATTTATTCTTCTCTTTATTTAAATTGTGTTACAGTCAGTGTTGAAAACCCTTTATGTCTATGCTCTATCTTATTTTAATACTACTTTTTGATCAATTAGCCAAACTTGAAATTGAGTGAGAATATCCTATAAAGTTAGTTTGACACTACTCTCAGTCAAAAAGTCATGCTAATTGTGTCAGATCTATATTCCTCTTAACTGTGTTCATCAAGGACCACACTACATAACTCATTATTTCCACAGCCATACTAGCTGATTCTAACACTCAGGTAAATCATCCTGCTTACCCTTGCAAAATACTAGGGGAACATCAATCTTCTTCCAGAACTCCAAAACTTGACTTGCCCCAGGAGCTCTTGGGGAAAGAAACGAACACCCAAAAAACCACCACCACCACAAACATTCAAGTTCCAGAGGACTCCTTGGTGATTCTCTAAATCCCTTGGATACCCAATATCTGCATCTGCTAATACGAAAATAACTTAAGTTTAGCAGCTACGATTCAGTATCGTGAATCAGTAATTCACCTTACTTGAGTGAACGTTGTTACTGCCATATGCTAAGAATATATAATTATATATCATGTGCTTCCCCTTTCAGATCAGAAATGTTTATATTCTGTAAATTATCTCATGTACTACTATCAACAGTTTTATGTTTGGCAGCAAAATAGAGATTAGGATTTCATTTGTTCCCAATATACTTATAAACTACATTTTACAGTCAAACTCTGCTCATCCTGGATTCTTCATAGTACCATCTTATTTAATTGCTATGGAGAATTGATAGAGGAACGAGAAAGCGAACAAATTTACATGACCAATGAGATGTGCATTTACAATAAAGTTAAAAAAATCACGTGTGTTACAGGTAGATGTGAGAATGCATGAAGCAGAAATTCTCAGTATGATAGAACAAGGTAAATTGAGTACCGTTTTGGCTTGACAAGCCAGTAATCAGATCCATGCTGACTACAACTATTAAGTTCAGAGGTCTTAAAAATATTGATGAGGCTTCCAGAGAAGTCTAAATAATGTTAAAATGCACGTTAAAAAAAAAATTAAAAAGGCAGCCTTATTCTATTCATCTCTTACTCACATATGCGAAGAAAACTATGATTTTGCAAATAAGGATGTTTTCAAACTGACAGTCTTTTTCATTTATAATTTAAAGTTAGCCTGGATCTTCTTTTCATACCTTCCAAATGCAATGAAAGCCATCATGTATACCATGCTTTGTTTTCTAGCACAGCTAACACTGGGGAAGAGCAGGGAAGAATCGGACCATATCACACTCACCTAAGGACAAATATCCTCATCCTCCTCTATAATCAGTGGAAGCAGACAAGCACCTGCAGAATGTGCTTCAGTTACCAGAAGATCTGAATAGCCTCTGAAAGCACCTACCATCCTCTACTGATTTAGCAAATGTTCCTAGTTCAGGTGCCGCAGTTAGATGCCAAAATTTTGGTCATTACTGACATAAATAAGTCATTACCAGCCCTGGGCAAAAAGATTCTGACAGCTCTGTTAAATGCTCTGATAGGTTTGCAATACAGTTTTCTTTAGATTGCACTATCTGACATCTCTCTCTTGACCACAGCTTCTCCTGAAATACATTTTATATGATGAAACTGGAAAATACATAAGGACAGATATTAAATGGAAGTTCAGCTTCTAGTAATGAGAATATCAAAGACTGAAACCAACTCTTGCTGTTTTCTGAACATAAGTCACAAGTGTACTTTTTCCACGTCTTTTTGTTTTAGAGAAATAAAAAGCAGGCACCCAAAGTCACTCCTTTTTCAATGCACAATCACAGATCTGTGAAGGATCTTTGGCCACAAGACTGTATTAGATTAATTGTTCTGGGCTCAGAATCCAATCACTCCAAAGGCTGCGTATCTGCACAGTCCTATGTAAAATTCAGCTAAAGCTATGAAAGTGGAAAACATCTAGGACTGACATCAGAAAATCCTCTGCCATGATCTGCCTTCCAAGCAGGAACCAGATTTGGATGCATTTAGGAAGAAAATTGCACTCTGAAATAATTAAACCCATCCCTCCCTCTCCCAGCAGGTTGAAGACAGTACACAAAGATTACGGAAAACCATATTAAGTTTTATTTCATGTCAGCATTTAAGAAAAATGCTGCAGTTTGACAACTGCTGTTTTCAGGTGATTAGCCCAAAGCATAAAATAACTCTCCTGTACCCACCCACCCCGAGTTATACTGCACTCACAGTCTGTTCTGCTCATGTCTGAAATGGCACTTTATGACTCAGTTGTGGAACAAAGACTAGCTTATGCCAATTCAGGTAGGATGAGCATTACAGTATATCTCCTGATTTATAGGCACAGCCTGTTGAGCTGAAAGGGACCTATTGCTTAGCATATGCTCCATCCAACCACATCACACTGCACGTAATTTTGCATAAACCTGAAACTATAAAGACCTTGCAAAAAGGGGGAAGGTAATACAAGAAAGAGCAGTTTGATTAGCTCTCAACCTTCTCCACCACAGCTTTAATGAGTTCCCTAGCAACCTGCCCAGGCTCAAAGGAAGTAGGACAGGGAGACAGATACCTGGAGAGAGCACTGGGTAGGATGTATGTATCCAGGAGGCAGAGGAATAACAGAAGTACTGCAAGGAGAGCTAACAGTTCTCTTTGTAATCAGCTTGATTTGAGAAAGACAAGATTTCTCAAATACCTGTCCTGTGATGAGAGTATATGAGTTAGCATTATAAAATTTTACAAATTCTTTCTATTCACATTGTCCTCATCCTCTCTCCATCAGTATTTAACTCATCCTCATGTGCATCATTTTGTCATTTATTTTCTTTTAATTCTCAGAACCATTTTTACCATGAAAAACTGCATTGTATTCCAATAATGTTAAAAATGTTCCAATTTTGCAGCACTGAAGAGTGAAATAGTAATTTTGAATGCTTTACACAACTTTTCAAAAAAAAAAAATCAAAGAAAAAATTTTCTCAGCCATTTCTGCTGTAAATCAACATCCAGGACAGAAACAGCTGCTATTTATGAGCACATGAAAGTAATGTTGTAAACACAAAGTTTACACAAACAGAAAGAATCTTGCCTTATTTGACTTGGAGAAATCACTAAGCCCAATATTCATTCTCTCACAAAACGTACTACAGTACCTCACAGCAGGTAGAGTAAGGTCTCTATTCACCCCTGTCAGTGCAAGTACCTCTTGTACATAAAGCTGGCCAAAACTTCTTAGTTTAATGCAAAATCTCCAGATCTGGTCTTAAAAAAAACCAAACAAACTGAAATTGTAAGAAATCTTACTGCAGGTCTCCTGCACATGCATAGGAAGACCATAAGGCATAAATAAGCTTCTGCCTTCAACCTAGAAAAATTAGTTAGCTCTTCATATAGACCGCAACAGTAGCTGGAAAACCTACCATACAAGGGCATGCCCAATACTTCAGTTCTCTTTATGAGTGAGCAACCATCCTTTCATCCCTTCATTTTACATTAATACCCATAGCACCCACTGCTGAGAAGGGCCACCGTTGCTCTAATATCTAGAGACAGCCAGCAGGGAAATGAGCCCTGTACAAGACACATTAAGCTACTTCAGAAGGAAAACACTGGCACCAGACCAGCAGAAACATTTATCTGAATTAAAATACTTTCACTGAATATATTTACTGCTAGGTATAGTGAGAACAGGGTTTAATTTCATATACCTACCTTTGCCTAAATGCAATAAATCCCCCATAGGTTGCTCCTTTACTGTGCTAGTCTGTGGCAGCAACAGCATGAGCCAGGAGAACTAGCTTGAGCAAGAGCAGACAGTCAGTCAGTGCCAGCCTCCACCAGGAGCTTGGACCAAAGCTGTTCTGTGCTATATCCCTGTCCTGTGCTGGTTAGGCTAAGCCGTTCCAGCTGAGAGCAAAGGAGATCATTGCTTTGCTCATGTACATGCCTAGGAATAATGAGCTTTTATGTAATCTTCCAAATGATGGTACACCTTTCTGTTGCTGTAATTACCATGTTACCTGCAGGCTTACTGCATTGCTTGGAGTGGCACTGGGAACTCTGGTGCCTTGGACAGCAACGCAGAGAAAGCTATGGCACATCAAAAGTAGATAAATAACATAAAAGGTCCTGCTTTTATTAGAAACCAGATGTTCTGAGAAACATCAGCAATTTACTCTAAATATCTATGCTTTGAAATCATGAATTGTTTGTTACGGAAGCAAAGTATCATGTCAGAAACATCCCCTTCTCTATGCTCCTACTAGAATTCATTAGCAGTCTTTCCGCTTTAACACACTACTGCAGGAGCACAAAGCAGTGTGTAGTACCAAGCAATAACAAAATTTTTCAACACCACATATACACGCAATGTATCTAGCCCACAGCTTAAAAGAGACATCATGTAGTTTCTTCTCTTCAGAGTTTAAGACACTTTCTAGCTGACTCATCTTTTTCAGGCCATAAAACCACTACTCCTCCTAGCTCTGCAACAGAGATCATAAAACATAAAGGAGAAAAGTAGAGTGAGAGAGGAATGCAGGAAATATATCTCTTTTTCTGAGCAGCACCAAGTCAGGTGTCCAAGACCATGGCTCACTGGTAGTAAAGCAATGCAATAACCAGGCAGAAATTCAGGATAAGCTTTACTGACCATAATGAAATACCAGTGTCAAAAATAAAAAAACTTGTGTTAGTGGAAGCCTATCACATTCCCTCATTGTTATAAAGAGTGTAAAAGAATTGCCTATTTGAAACTACCAAAGCCATCTGTGTAGCCGAGTTACACTGCAAAAAAATTACATCAAAAAATTAGCTGTAGACTGAAGATCAATAAGTGCATGGGCATGGCTAATGACTGAATAAATAATGCTGAAAAGCTTGGAAGGAAATTTGGAATAGGGCTCAGAATTTCTATTTCATTCATTATGCATCTGTAAGACTATGATATGCATCTCAGTGGTAGAGGCAGGTTTTTACAAAAACTAAATACCCGAAATGGTTTTTAGACACAGAAAATACAGTCTGTTTAATGAACCCAGATCAGAGCCAAAAACAATTAGAAATCATTTAGAAAACTGATGCAAGTGTAAATTCAATTTAGAAAGTGTGGCATTTCAACCAGCTTGCTTACAATGAATACAACATAGCCACCAAAAGCTAACTCCTAATTGTAAAAAAGTATGATAGATATCAGTGGATTAGGCAGCACTAGAAACATTTTAGCAGGAATACAAGTTTTGATAGTGATTCTACCCCTGGATTTTTAAAAGGTACTTTAAGTTGCCCACTAGAGAGGGACCTAACTCACTACAAGTCAGCCTATAAGGGCTACACACAAGAAATACTTTAGCCCCATGTCATGGTTTAACCCCAGCCAGCAACTAAGCACCACGCAGCCGCTTGCTCACTTCCCCCCCACCCAGTGGGATGGGGGAGAGAATTGGGGAAAAAAAGTAAAACTCCTGGGCTGAGATAAGAACAGTTTAATAGAACAGAAAGGAAGAAAATAAAAGTGATACTAATAACAATAGTAAAATGACAATAATAATAATAAAAGAATTAGAATATACAAAACAAGCGATGTACAATGCAATTGCTCAGCACTCACCGGCCAATGCCCAGTTAGTTCCCAAGCAGCGATCTGTCCCCCACCCCAGGCCAACTCCCCCCACTTCATATACTGGACATAATGTCACATGGTATGGAATATCCCTTTGGCCAGTTTGGGTCAGCTGTCCTGGCTGTGTCCCCTCCCAACTTCTTGTGCCCCTCCAGCCTTCTTGCTTAACCTCCTTGACTTAGTCTAAACACTACTTGGCAACAACTGAAAACATCAGCGTGTTCTCAACAGTCTTCTCATACTAAATCCAAAACATAACACTATACCAGCTACTAGAAAGCAAATTAACTCTATCCCAGCCAAAACCAGGACATCCCACTACTCATCTTTAGCCCTACTACTCATGTAGATACCGCATCTCCAAAACTAGATGTTCAGAACCTTACTCAGGCAGAGACTCCTGGATTTCTAAGCCCACAGTTGTCACCTCAGTTCTGCTCATTACTGCAACCAGCCTTGAGACCTCCAAGCAGATTAGTCCCTAGCCCAGCTGTGGCCCAATTACACATACAGATGAGGTTTTCCATGGCTAACCATGCTCTTCAGGACCACCTGCCAAGGAAGTTGGCATGCTTACAGGACCAGGATTTACACAAGATGGGGGGTCGGGGAGGTCAGGGTGTGCCCAAAAAAACCTTCTTGCACACACACTCAGTACTGCAACTCTTGCTCTGAAAGCACCTGGTGACTTAAGGAAATAAAAAGCAGGATCATAAGAACAGCCAAGTAAAAAGAGCTGGCAACTGCCATCTCATTATTCTCAAGAGTGGATCTATACCACATGAGAACTATAATCCAGCTTTGTAAGTGTTGCTGCTGATTGAAACCGGAGCAGGTTTTTTTCCCCCTAGATTCAGAGAGGGTAAAGGAATTTGCATTTGTATTTGCCTATTTGTAGTTTGACTTCAGGGAGGAGAACTTTTCACTCTATGGCAAGTGTCAAGCTTCCTTCCCCTGGAACACTGAATTTGCTTTTAATGTATCAGAAGATTTGGTGGATTTTTTGAATGCTGTGAGGAAAAAAAGCATCAACTAAACTATTAAATATGTTGAAACTGTTTCTCACCATGTCAAGGCTAATGAAGAGATTCTCTACAAACCCTTTTGGAGATTTAGTAGTGAAGACAGCACAGAGCTTTCTGACACATCACAGATTTTCAAAATATAATTTAAAACAATCATATTTGGAAAAGGAAATACAATGAAATAAAATTATTGAAGTCAGGTTCACATGGAAGCCTTCTCCTTCAACAATTAAATTCGTATTAGCAATCCTAGAGCAAATTGCAACTGTAATTAATATTTCACATGGTACTCAATGTTGTAGCCAAATATTAGCTGCCAGACTCTTGGAAAACACTGTTTTTCTGCCAAGCTTTCCTTTTGTTTTACAAAGCTATAATAAATATTGTAGAAGGATATATAGAATAGCTGTTTGATAATGTATTTTTTCTTGATAGACCTAAACATCATCAGACTTCTTTAAATGGTATAGCTGGTATGTAAGAAAAAAAAAAGCCATTTTGAACAGAAAAGTCAGACAACAGTTAATTACTTATGATTTTTCTATTGAAATTTGTTGTATAATTTTTTTAAAGAGATACAATTTAAATATTTTCTTCCAGTTGTTTTTCTAGTCATAATACTCTTTAAGTGAACGTACTTGTATATTTAAAAGGTTTAACATTATAGAAACACTAGTCTAATTTGTCAGAAAAATATATATTGTTAGACACCTAAAAAGAAGCTATGGGAATATTTCCATTCTTGTTCTGCCTGCTGAGAAACAGCAAGATACAGAAGACCAGGAAGAAAAGAATAGGTGGACTCACCTGCAACTGTATAAAGACTAGGTTATTAGACTGTCACAAGTGTGATTGCAAGAAGGGCACTGAAAGGAGGCAAAAACTGATTTAGACTGCTGGAAGATAAATCACGATGTGAGTGTGGTTCAGAGTTTGGTTAGCATACCATAATTTTTATTTTTTCATTTGCAGATATTTGCTTGTTGATATTACAGCTGCAACTATAATAAACCAGAACAGCTGAGAGCTATTACTTTCTGTATCCATCTTCATTTTGTCACGAAGGCTCATACATTTCACACAATCTAGAGTTAAAGGCACTGTTAGAATGCTCCAATAAAACCAGATCTCTTCGTTACATATCGGAAGCAATTAGTTCTTCTTGCATACATGTCTGTACTGAGCCTGTATCTTGATTTGTCCAGAGGCTAGGAGGTGGATAAGGCAGCCTTCCCTTGGATGAAACAATACAGCATGGAAGTCTCTCCACCACTTCCTCCACAACCATGCAGCAATACTCAGCTTCTGATGAGAAACAATGAACAAGCATTACCAGAGTCTTAATAACGCTGAGCCAGAGGGTTGCTGCCCCAGATGATCTAAGAAACTGCATGGCAATAACTACAAAAGCAGAATACTAGTTAAAGAGTTAAACAATGATTAATTATTCTTTATATTTTTCCTGTTGAACCTTGTTGTACAATCTTCATTCAGTTAAACATCAAAACTTTGATTCAATTTACAACACTGAGAAAATTAGGATGAGGATGATCATTCCAGACCCTTGGGCCCAGGAACAACCTCCAGCCCCCTGGTCCCAAACAGTACCAACACGGAAGGATCACTGGTATTCCTAGGGAGAACACACGCAAATTGGACTTAAGCGGGGGCCAATGAAAGCAATGCCTGATCCTTTTCCCATTAACTACTAGTTACCACCCAATAGCCTGGTAAAGCATCTGTGCAACTTCACATCTGACAGCTTATAAAATAGCACCAGTACATTAAGCTTGCTTTCAAAACGTGGGCTAAGTGACAACAATCCATGAGCTACGCCAAAACATCTGTTCTACTCTAAGGTACAGTAGCCAGAGACATTTAATAACTGGGTATACCGGACTGGATTTGACGCATTTTTAGATTCATGCAGAGTAGCATGCAATACCCCTTACAAAGCAGAGCAAGTAAGCTTAGATCCGGGTGGAGTGTAAGCTCTCAAGATAGGTTTGACCCATCAGCTGCCTTGTGCATTAGTTTATTTGGGGTCAGAATCCTCCCTTCCAAACAGGGAGCTACAAACAGCTGTTTTCAGCTGCCTCTTCAGCAGAACTGAGCTATTTTCAGACACTGTAAAGGATCAAGACAGCTATGTTTTAGTCTGTTAAAAACTATAGAAGAAGAAATCTAGTCAAAGAACTCAAAATAAAGGAATAAGCAAGTTAAAAACAGATTCCTTGTAATTTACTGTAAAGCATACGCTTTAGAGAAGAATCCTGGTCTTCATGCAAGTAGGAAACATGACAAGTTAATTTCATTTATAATTTAATAACTGAAGAAATTGGTCTGTGCTCTAATGTAACTATATTAACTGGCTAGATTCATATTCTAATAGAGGCATTTACAGCATAGTAACTTCAGAGACCATTAAAAAAATGTAAGAGGGAAGTTGCTCTCTGTCTCTGCATATGTACAATCTATCAGTAACCATGCATAGCTTTTCTTATTGACTATCTTTTATAGCATGACAAAATTTTCCACCAGAATTCCTAAAAATCTCAATATAATTCTAGCAGAAACAACTGCTATTTTCTTCAGGAAGTCCTAATTGCTAATTTTGTTATTAACACAAATAGAACAAAACCCCCTAATAATATTGGTCCAATGATTGCAGGCAACTGATAAAACATGACAAGCTAATATATTTGCATCAACAGATGGAGTATTTTTAAGGACATTGAAAAAAAACCACACTGTGAGGACACACTAATATAACATCTTCCACTCTAGCCTTAAAAAAGTGCTAATGAATAGAGTATTCCTGAGCTATTGCTTTGACTGCTTAGCATGAGTCACTTGCACAGCTTCCCGATACACTCCCTCATTGCACCACAGCTGAAGAGGGAAGACATAGAAAGTGGTAGAAAGCACAAGAAAGGATGAGTTAGCCCCTGATAGGAAAGGGAAAGGCAGCAGGGGACCTCATCATACATGTACACAGGTTCTGGGCTGCAGTAATCACTAGCTCCCTAACTGATATTAATAGACACACATACACACACTTACAAAACCTCACCTCTTCTTCATTGATGGCAAGAGGAAAACTAGGTATTAAACAGTTTTGGTAGAGCTCCTATTCACAGGAGCAACTTTCTACCCTGTTCTGTATAGAGTCTTTTATATCAATTTAAAAAAAGTGGAAAATGGGCCAGAAAAAAATTTTTGTTTGTTGCACTATATACCTAATATAAACTGTGCCAATGCCTTGAAAAGTGCAGCCAAACAGGTATTAAGGCCTTACATCAAGCTTTATTCTAATTGCTCACCTCTACTAATTTATTTCTACCTATAAGCTACCTAGCTCAAGTTTAAGATATACCAAATGAATACCTACATTAGAACAACCTCCTATAATAAATTTGAAGAGGTAAAATTCGGGGATATCCAAGGAATGACAGCCCTACTGTTGTTTTTCTTCCATTATGTTCAGAGAAAGAACACAATTTTGGATATATTCTTTGTAAGTAAAGAACACTTCCACCACTTTTTTTTTTTTATTTCTGTAACATCCCAGAGCCACCAAAATTTTTTAGCTAGTGGCTCATGTCTGAATAATATCTGTACAAAGGTATCATGTTTTTTCCTCAGAGAGTCTCAGAACACGTATTGCCTAGCCTAGCCTGTGTACCTACACACACTTACACTGAGGAAATAAGATATTTGCTGAATATCAACAAGACTCCAGTCTTGGGTATTTAACAACCAAACAGAACACAGATTGTACTGGCAAAGACAAATCCATAAATAGCTTTCTCCAAGCACGATACATCCTTGAATATGACCTATAGTAGAGCAGGCAAGGCACAGTATTA
The DNA here is from genome assembly GCA_024606505.1 of Aquila spilogaster. Taxonomy (NCBI): domain Eukaryota; kingdom Metazoa; phylum Chordata; class Aves; order Accipitriformes; family Accipitridae; genus Aquila; species Aquila spilogaster. The sequence continues at coordinate 21,475,822 of JANHGO010000002.1, forward strand.
ACGGAATTTAGGTAACCAAAGTCATTACTTAGAGAAACCAGAGCATCTACCACTCAGGAAAGTGCTAGAGGCATTCAAAGCACCACTCCCGTAATTACTGCTTAAGTGTTGGGACCCCCTATTGCCCCCTCTACCCCTTCCCCCCCTTCAGTCTAGGAACAAACACACAAGTCTTTGTAACAGATTGCACTGGAGTATCTGGCATCCTTATAATTCATAAATGTTTGCTAAATAACATGCATGCAGAGATACCTTAATAATAAATGCACCAGCTGTTTGCTGTCTTAAGACCTAATGGAGAAACAGTGAGAAATTATCTGTTATCATTGTGTTACAAAATTAATAAGACTCAAGACAAAAATAAAGGTACAATTTATGACATATCTTACAAAATAATGTATTTCAGAGCTTTAGATAAAAAATCTGGGGAGGTAGAAACCCACAGAGGTAGTGCCCTTAAATAATCAAAGCAGTCTAGCAACAAATGAAAGTCTGCTTTTGAACATGTGTTTCCAAATGCCTGAATGCAGGAGCTGTGGAATTTTTTTTTTTTTTTTACATTCAGGTCAGATTAAGTCCCCATAGACATGAACATTAGGGACAACACAACCCAACCTGGTGATCCTAAATGCACATGTGTTATGTCAACTGGCACAATCAGTACAGCCAGCTCTCAAAAAAAAAAAAAAAAGGGTAGTGCATAGGTTTAGAAACAGGTTTCAAGAAATAATCCTAGCTTCACCTTCCACTCATAATGGAAACCATGTCTGAAAGTTTGTTTCATTTTCCTTTTCTCAGGTCACAGAAATCAATGACAGCAGCCAAAGGCAGAGTAAGATATTCTTCCAAACTTGTGACTCCTCTCAGATGCTGGAGAAAAAAACAGCAACAATTTCCACAGAGTTTATATTTTCTAATATCTCACAGAAAGATAAACCCCAAGTTATTGTTAAAGTGACATTGTCGAGAATGGTAGACCTAAATTAGACTTGCCTGACATGATCTGAATTATTGATTCTTGCACATACACCACATTTTAGCAATGAAATACACAACTCCAGCTCTTTGAAGTGTTTCTGAAAACAGCAGTCTCCACAATCTCAGTATCTTCCTGCCTGTTTGAAAGACAAAAGTTCTGTATAAATGGCAATAAATATTCAGATTCACATTCATAATGAGAGAGTATCACCTTATCAGGTTTGTCCACCTTACATAATAGCAGTCTGGAGCTTACAGACTGCTATTCCTAAGCCAGAGAAGGTACCGCTATCTTGAATAGAGTTCAGTTTAAAGCATGGAACAGTATTTTTCCTTTTTTTTTTGTTGCATATTTGGGAGGGGATTTAGTGTGCATGTGTGAAGGGACCAGTTGGTTGGGTGACTGTAATTGTACTGTAGCTTTTAAGTAGGGAAGAAGGATTTTTATAAGTCATCAGAACAGATTAACAGATTTCTTTGAGGGGTTCCTCTCTCCCATTCCTTTACGTAAGAGATGCATTTTAAATACAGTCTAAGAACAATGGCCTTTTCCTCCTTGTCGTGGTTTAACCCCAGCCAGCAACTAAGCACCACGCAGCCGCTCACTCACTCCCCCCCCACCCCGTGGGATGG
>JANHGO010000002.1:21477858-21490047 GCA_024606505.1 Aquila spilogaster
ACTGAACTCAAAACATAGCACTGTACCAGCTACTAGGAAGACAGTTAACTCTATCCCAGCTGAAACTAGGACACTCCTATACAAAGATACCTACAATAGAGAGAAATCCACACTAATAATAGCCAACATTTCTGGTGATCCAGAAGTGTCAGGAGAAATACTATTTTCTACATAAAAGTTGCAAGAGTAAGTTCCAAACAGTTGTGTAATATTGAAGTGGCATTTAGGTAGCCATGGGATCAATACACAAACTTCTAAGGAAAAAAACCTCTAAGGTTTAACCTTACTTCGAAATCACACAGTTCATATGAAAACACTGTTTGGACTAGAATTTTAATAACCTATCTCTATGCAGAGACAATGCTATGCAGGCTTCCACAAGATTCTGTGAATGATGTTCAGTATAAGAAAAGAAAAAACAGTACATTCAAAGGGTCCTTAAAAGCCATCAGCCTTGAAACAGAAGATATCACCCATTTTATAAGCCTTCCTCCAAAAGGGGGAACAGGCAAACAAAGAGTGACATATGTTGCAAGTCAAATTCACCACATGAAATGACAATTTCATTTACATAAAACCACCATTACAAGGTTTTAATTAGCACTAATGATTGTTAGACCCACAGTGAAATCCAAAATATGGTAGAAAGTGAGGAAACACAAGTAGCGGAAGTGTAATATGCACTGCAATACTTTTGTTGCTCATTTGACAGGTACAGTTCAGCTTTTATTATTTTCCATAGCATGATCTCAAGTGTTCTCCAATACATTTTTTTTAAAAGGTAATCAAGTTCTAGTACCATTATTATAGTAATCTGTATGCTGTAAGAGTCTCAAATGATTGCCAGTGGGAATTTAATAAAGACCATTACATTTCGTTTACACAGTACCAGATAAAACACTACTTGGGGTGAACCTGGTGGATTTAAGACTCCATTTCCCTTGCCCCAAAGCAGCTCAAGTTTGTGGCTCTTCAGTAGATAATTTCAAAGTCATCACTTTGAGTTGCTAAAGAAGGCTGAGACTCAGGCCTGAAGAGAGCAAGTATACAGCAGTATGTGATCGTGTATTCTCCACTTGGGCAGTGAGGCTTCAAGCAGACTTTTTGAAACTCAACTGTAGCTGTTCTCTGGGAGGGGGGGGGATGTTGTACAAGACAGTTGAGGCCTTCTAACAGTTCACTGACACTGAAAGGGTCTCCTCTTCCTTCTTCCCACCCACACTGCACTCACTCTGGAGTCAACCCTTTTGCCAAGCTAATTTGATTCATTAAACAGCAATTTTCTCACTGGATGGTTTTCTGCCAGCCTAGTCATTTTAGTCAGGTCTGGGCAGGCAGGTGACAAACTGTGTCTTTAGAATTTGGTCTCCTTAATCTTTCAAGACTGAAATAAAAAAAAAAGTCAAGCCTGGAGTTTAAAGTACAACACTCCAGTTGATGGAGGCACCTGAATATTGCTGTTGACTTGAAAAGTTTTTCATAAAATTGGTGAAGGGCCTGCATACAAAAATTGTATGCATGACTTATAACTTAGAGGTTTTGATTTTACAAGAACTTGGTCTGCCTTAAAATACAATGGGGCCTCCAGGTATCATTACCTACAATTGTCTTGGAGAACAAACATAGGTCCTTGAGGTTTCAAGCTGTTGTATAGCAAGTTCACAAGCAAGAGAAAGGGTTAACAAGTAGTGGCAACCAGGGATAGTCTGCCTTCCCCCTTTTACTTTCCATTTTTTAAGCTTGTAAAGACACTGATTCATATCAGTCACATCCTCCCCGCTCTTGACAACACAGAAAGGAGGAATAAATCCACTGAGAAAGACAGACATTAGGTTTTGATTATCTTACCCCAACAGTGGTTTTACAGTGTTATAAGCCTGCTGACTTGGATTCTGTTCCCTTCAAATTTAGTAAAATTACATAATCATAAAACTCATGTCACTGGCAAACATACCCATTGTTAATATATCACACTCTGTTTTAAGAGTGTTTGAGAAGCGTATATTTCATCAGTCCTCTTTCCTCCTTTCTCACAGGAAAAATGAAAAAAACCTAACCAACCAACCAATCAAAAAAAAACCCCCAAACCCAAAACCAACAAAAACCAACAAAACAACCCCACATATCTCACTGGCACATGTTTAATAAAAGCAAGGAAAGATACAAAGTGGGAGATGACCTGATTTATTTAGTAGAACACCAGGGGAATGAGGTGGTAGAGAGAGAACAGAGTTCATGTACAGAGAACTAAACCAGAGGTAGAATCCAGGGATTAAGTGGGTCCTTCTAGGGACCAGCTGCTATATACTGATCCCTTAAACACTGCTTAACAAACCTTATTAGTCAGAGTCAGACTATCTTTGCTTTTCTGTGTATACACTTGCTTGGCTATATATAATTTTACTTAAAATTATTCCCTGCTCCATTATACCCATCTTTAATACAAACCCATAGAGCTCAAAAGCACTATTTAGATATTTCTTTCCCTGATCAGCTGAGGGTTGGAGCTGAAAAGTAACTGGAAAATCTTAGTTTGCCAGCCCAGAAGAGAAACCTGGATCTTGTAACCATTTCTCCCCTGTATTTTTAGAATGCGTTATCCACCATAAGTACACACCATGCTAAAGACATTCAAAAATGAAAGTTCCTCTTGCATTTCAAGACAAAAGCACATTTTCAAACAAACTGCTAAAATAGGTTATCTTGATTCTTTTGGTAAGTAACATACGAATGAAAGATGTCCCCAGCAAACATACTAAAAAGATCAATTAATGATTTCCTGCAAGTGCCAAAAATAAGTTAACCTGTACCCCAAAATAAGAGAAATATGGTTCTTAAGAAGTACTATTGAATAAAAGTTTCAGAACTGCTTTGGACCAAGCTAACTCAAATCCTCTTACAATTTAGTAAAAAAAAGTCCTGTGGCCAGGAGGAAGAGGTAGGCCAAAACTTTACAGTCTTAGTCTTTGTCATTTTTAAAGTCCAAGTACCATAAGGCAAGCTGACACTCTGACATATGGTTTGGTAAACAGTCTCTTCTTTTTCCACCTTCACCCACCTCCTGCTGTATTTTTCCTTGTGCCTAGTCATCAGCCTTGGAAGACTTTGCAAAGCAAGGCTGAACGTGGCCAGCGCCCTTTGGCAGTGTGACCGGTGTCCTCCCAGCCTTCGCCAGGACACCACAGCCCACGCTCACCATTCAAGGAGATGCTGCTTTTCCCGGAGCTCCAGGGCCACATGCTGTCCTGACACTGCCAGAACAACCTCACAGTACGGCAACCCCCCTTTCTCCTGTATAGGTAACAGCTGTGCTAGTAAACCTAAGCCTCAAGTGTTTGCATTAATTCAGCAATTAGTCTTAATTAGAAAGATTAGCTCTCACACACTAAGGCCAGCTCAACAGCAATACAAGAAATTAGTGTACCTGAATATGGAATACTCAAATTAAAAAACAAGCCAATGCATTTAAAATATTTAAAATGCATTTCTCTCAAGCTGGAAACTTGTTTGAAATTTCAACTGAAAAAATTACTCGCATACCCCTTTTTAATTTCCTATTCCTGTTCCCCAAAGCTAGGCTTGAACATAATTTGATTTTTACAGAATTCTATTTTGTTTTAAACATTGGAAAATACCATTGTGAAGAACCAAAGTGGTCACTGAAATAATAAACTGATTTGAAATTAATTCACAAGATCACCTACAATCCAAGCATTTCCTGCACTACTGGGGAGAAATAGGAAAGCAGTTTGGTATGAAAGGGAACATAAGAAAAATGGCTTCTGATAGAATCAATTCCAATAATAGAAAGTTAGGGATAAGTAGATTAATGCAATTCTATTCTTCAGCTGGACAATGAGAAGAAATATATCTGCTGTTCACAAGAAGCTCAAGGACACGAACTCAGCCACAGAAAATTGTTCTTGAAAACAAGTATTTCATTCCTGCACCTGCAGTACTGTCTTGCCAGATACACAGACTCAGTCAGCCAGATGTCTTGCCTGTTGTGCCAATTTGGTAACCTTGTTACAAAGATCCACTTGAAAGACAAAGGGAAATACTGCATTTTCTGGGGAAAAAGAACCGTTTTTGTTATTAAAACCAGTAGTATTGAAGTAACCAGTACTGGCTTTTGTCAAGAACGTATCAGAAGTAGACAAAAAGCATCAACACAGTACGGTTTATGCTTTCCCAATGTAGAAGAAGGTTCTGAAAAAGCTGCTTCAGGAATATGTCAGAGAGTTGAATTTTATTTGGAGCTATAACACAGGTTACGTAACAGAAAAGAGTCAACAACTGGGTACATAAGTCAGCATGTAACAAACAGGTTGTCCCCATATTCTGGTGATAATCCACATCAATCATGAACCACAAATCTGATCCAGAGACTGAACTTGTCTACAGATTTAATTCATCATTCCTCAGTTGAGCCCAAATCAGGCATGGTGATGCTAAGTTAACTCCCATGGCAAAGGACTGGGTAGAAAATTGTATGTTAATAAAGAAGTTATTTTCATTATTTACAGCTTTTCTGCTAGTGCATTATTTACCCAGTAGAACCACTCAAGTGGACTAAACTCCAAATGAGTGGGTTTGCACCAAAGATAACTGCTATCAAGCAGCAGCACAGGAGACAAGGCAATTAACTCTTCTTCACCTTAACAAAAATCCTTGTGCAGAGAACAACTACAGCCATTGCTATAGTTCTATGGAACATAATGTTGGAAGAGGATTTCAGTCCTGGTAACAACTTTTCATCTTGATGGTGAACAGAAATGTAGAAAAGCACTGAAGTTCCGGGAATCATGGGACCCCCACCCTGTGTAGCTTAAAACATCCTTCCACCCATGTAAAAATTCTCTGAATTAAGAACTTCACATAAAACCAAAAAAAATTTCTCGGTTTATAGAAAGTTTTCTTTACAAAAGTTAAGACTTGCCATATTTATCCATCCTTAATTCACATTCAGAAAAACTCTTACTCAAGTTGTCTTTTCACTGTTTACAGTGCCTCTACTCAGCCAATGGCATCAAAGAAATCCATCCATCAGTTTTCAAATAGCAGCAGCAGTAGTAACACAAATTGCTTGTGTTAAGAAAAGGTCTAATTATGACAGCTAAAAAAAAAAAAAAGTCATTCGATCATTGCCAAGGAATATCTAATTTTCACTGACTGATGGTATAAACCAAGACAAAAGGTTCACAATTACTTTAGAACAATTCTGTTAGTTCAGGTAACAGCACTTCCAAGATCATGTCAAAAGGTTTCCTCAAAAACAAGAATAAAGAAGTTGTTTACATTGTAAGAGTATTTGATTTGCAAATTAGAAATATGACCACTAATCTGATCTCTTGGGTTCAGTGTATTTAATCAATGCTGCCTTTATAAGCACTCCTCCCAGCAGACCAGTTGTTTCAGAACTGATACAGACCTTAATGAATTACTGAAATGTCAATAACTGTAGGCATTAATTGGTCAGTTAGGACCATGCATTTTCACAGTTCTCAAGCAGCTCTTAGTTTCTGCTGCTCCTTATGTAAGCTCCTATTCCAAATATTACATTTGCTTTGCTGACATTAAAATGATGAGGTTGATTTTCTGTATTCTCAGTATTTCATTCACGAGCCCTTTTTATGCAGTGATTCCACACCTGACAGCAGGCCCTAAAGCAATCATACACACTAAACAATTACAACAACTCATAAAAATAAGCAGTGCATAAAACGTAACCGAAGAACATTACCTTACAATACTTGACACCCTCAGGGGATCCATTTTCTTTTTGCAAACACATAGTTCCCTTTGACATTAATGGGAGCTACATGAATAAGGAAAAAAAAAAGCAATAGATCCTTTGCCTGAAAAACATATTTTGCCAAGTGGCTATTGGCAGCCTGTTTAGCCCAGGTGATTGGTGGTGGGCCTACCTAGAGATATTTGCCTGCAGGCTGCTGGTTCATATTCCATAAAGCTGTAAACTATAAGTGTCATTACCACTCTGAAGATTGCTTGCTGATTTATCACCTTGGTTCATTTCTCAACATTCATTTTTAAGGAAGAGTACTAGTTGGGTTATCTTCTGTAAAGTGCTCCTTCCACACCACTGTTTAAACACACTGGTACACTCCAGTGCTAATTATAATGAAACAATTTGTACAGTGTTGATACAATTCTCTGCCATTGGGAAATATGCAGTAAAGTTAGAAATAAACTTTTAAGTTGCCAGATCTGAATGCAGTTATATGCAGTTAAATGTACTTAGACGCAGCTTGTTAAAAAAAAAAAAGTCAGAACTACTTTGCATTCTGCATTTTCCTTCACATTATATAAAATAATTACACAAGAACAGAGGTAAGTAAAACAAAGTTATACCATTGGTATCAAATGCTAAAAAAAATGCAGAAGGATTTATATCTACATTTGATCACAAAACTATAGAGACCAAGAATCAAATAAGATGCTTCAGTTGGTATAGTTACACAACAAAATATTTTGGGTACATCTGTTAAAGCTCAGCTTGAATTTCTGATATGGAACCAAATGCAATAGCTTTGTGAAGGTAAGCCAACAAGAAAAAAAACCCACACAACACAAACAAAAAAAAGAAGAGAGTTAGGAGGAACAAGAAATGTGTGGTGGTATAATAAAGCCTCCCAAAGCTCACTCTCCTCATCAAAAAAATATTTTTTTTCTTCTGCCCTATTCACTCATCCTCAGCCCTTCTGTCAACATTCCCTTTTCTGACTTTTCTCCCATACTTCAATTTATGTTCTCTCTTCCTTAGTGATGCCTGGAAGTCTAAGCTTGCTTTCAGTCACTGCTATATATTCCATATCCTCTGCCATTAACCTTGTTAATTAGCACAGAAATTATTGTCTAGCTCTTTCCAGACCATTAACTCTTCCAAAAATAAAAAAATATAGATATCTATCTAGATCATATTTTCTTATTAACAAATGAAGCATAAATCAGTAACACTTGTCACAGCCACACTGCAATTTCTGTAGACCTTTACAGTGGGAAAGGCAGAGGCTGTTTAAGACTTCCACGGTACTAAATTAAGTACTATTTCAACCAACACAACTGCCTAATTATGCCCTATACTTTGTCTTGTGTTCATACTACTGCTTTCCTCTGAATGGGAGATCAATTCTGCCCATATCACACGACTTGGTTTTTGGTTTTGTCATTCATCTTATGAACAAGATGCTCAGATGAAGCCATTCTGCCATGTCAGTACATTTGTCTTTTAGAGGACAGACAAAAACCTTTCCACTATCTGAGAGTCCATTTCTTAACACAGCTGAAAGCAATTGCAGATCCCTTCATGAAAACAGGCTGGACTCTCTGACACAAAGAAAGAAAGTCTCTTACAATTCTGCATCTACCACTAGGGACAGCACAGAAACCTAAATTACAGGCACATACAACATTGCCAGAAGATGTGTATCACAGATTAACCCTCTAATTTTACCACCTGCACTCCAATTAACTCCATATCAAGACACTAACAGACATATAATGTCCCTCTATGTCATTAGTTCCTACTATAGTTAGAGAGCCACAGCCTTCTCTGGGCACTGCCACATGTCTACTACAACAGAAGTTTGGTGAGCTTGAGGAGGGACACTTTTTGGGACTGGTGCTCTGTCTCTTGGCTCATGACAGCAAAAGGCAAAGCCAATGTCCTTCTATCAGGTTTAAACAAAAGGAATTCAGTGACTGTTCTGAAAGAACGAAAATAGAAATATACCCCTGTCATTTAAGGCAACAGTGGTGACTCATTTTTAGACTCAGCCTATCTACTATATACCTTTTTCAGAGGAGCTTCCTCCAAAGAAATCCTCTTTTACACATTTCCACTTCTTTCTGCTTTGTACCTGCACAGTAGTAGAGCAATAGGACCCTGACCCATGATGGCTGTTCCCAGTTGTTAACGTGGTAGAATCGTATCAAATAGAGAGGCAGAATTTGTTCTTTTTTCTGCTCTAAGTGTTTGGGGTTTTTTTTCCCCTAGAAGAGGAAAAGTATTACAAAAATATCTGAAAACCTCCTAATTTTAGTGGTCCACAAGATTCTTCATTTGTACTTAGGCTAGCAGATTTCAAACAGAAATTATTTTTCAGTTTTGTAACTGTCACATTGCAAGCTTAGATGCAGCCAAACAGGAACAATATACCACCAGGATGAGAAATAGTTGCGATCATTTCAGCTAGTGCAATCTGCGTACACAATTTTATGTTATGCGACAAAAATATCAAAGCTATATTTATTGATATGGAGGAGACTGGGGAACCTTGCCAAGAGAGAAAAGGGGAGATGGGTGGAAGACCCCAGATATGAAGAAAGAGACTACACAAGTCCCTAAATTAGAAGGGAGCAATGGTGCTAAGGCACAACGATTTTCTGGTATAATTGTAAGAATGCAAAGCCTCCAAACATAACCTATACTGACATGGCAATGCTTTTGCCACTATAACGTGTATCAGTCTACAAAGTCTGTGAACTAAGGTTATTGGGCTAAGCAGTAATTGTTCTTACAAATACAATACTCCTCTACTAGAGCTTTTGCTAATAGAGATATGGCAAAAACAGAGGCCCAGCTCAATATACCCACAGTGAACAAAAGGCTTTAAGAGAGAAAATGAGCAGCAAGTCCATTTGAAGGAATCCTTATCCACCCAAAGATACTTAGAGAGAGACCAAAGCAGTAGACTTAATTCATCATTAATTGTCTTCCAAGTTTCTTACAACCACAGAGTAGCCATTTTTAAGAGATGGTTATTAGATATCAGTTATCTTTACAAATTCAGAACTGGAAATAAATCCATTGCCTCTAGTCGCAGTGAGGTAACTGTTGGCCTTTTGAAGGGTAACTGCTCATCTCTGGGTGCACACTATAATGTAAAGAATTCTCCAATATTTTGAAATTAAAAAAGCCACACAGGGATGACATTCAGTTGTAATCTCAGAACACAAAGGAATTTTTAGTCTGCAAGCAGTTTTTGAACTGTACATTTTTATATTGTCACCTTGACCTATTCACCCAATGTCTGCCAACCAAGCCACTTCAGTAAGAATTATTTCTATTATGTCCCTCTAAACAGATACTGCTCTAGCAATCAGAGGAAAAGAAAAAACACACCATATAGAAGGCCTTATCCCATTCTCACATCAATATAAGAAGTAAGGCTAAAAGGATTTGTGACATGCAGGCAAAAAAGGTTACAGGTTTAAAGTCAAGTTTCTGAAATCCACAAATTAGAATGTTAATTAACATTTGCAGATACAAACACAGACATAAAATGCAGAGAAAGTGCAATCTTTTAAATGAATGGAGATAGACAAGCTTCAAAGTGCAATGAAGTAACAGACTTACTATGTTTATCCACTCCTCACACAAATATCTGTAGAAATATGTCAAAATACTAGCAGATTTAAGAGTAACATGAACCATCTTGATAATTGCACTTGGCTGTGCACAAGTATTTTGTAGACCTGTAAATCATTTCCTGCAATCATATACCCCTGCCTGGAGGCTCAGCCTCTCTGAGAAGAGCTCACAATTCTGTTTTTAAAACATACCATCCTGCGACAAGACAGACAATGGATGTCTCACACCTATTAGAGCTCTCTACTGACTTTAATTACGGCCCAGAATTCCTAATGACTCTGAGTACTGCCTACTGAAATGAAAATGATATATTGATTACAGCCACCAACGACTTTGCAATTATGGGATTTTTTCCTAGAATAAAGAAAGGAAAGAGGGAGAAAAATGTAAAGGATGATTCACTGGGTCACAAAGAATCACCCTCACAAGAAAAAAAAAAACAATAATCATGTTTTCCCCTCTTTCCTTGCAGAAGAGAATGAAAAATAAAACCATTATTCTGTATTTCACTGCCTGTAGCATATGCCTTTACAGAGTAACCCCTTGTGAGCAGAGACATTTTATTAGGCAAGAAACATTCCAGAAGAAAGCGAGAAAATCCAGTGAAACTAAGGGGTCACAGTGGGGTAACTTTTATTGGGCACATTCTTTACATCCTTAAGGCACTGAAGCAGTCAAGGTTTTAAGAACCTTTCAGTCCTGTCATTATTTACAAGAACTCATTTCCCTTGCATTGCAAACCCCAGAACAAGCAACTATCAAGTCCACAACCCTCTAAGATAAGGAAGCACACATCTTATATCTCCCAGATACAGATAACATTTGGTAAATATTCAGGGAGTGTCCTTTGACTCATATGCTGTGATTTTGCCAGACTACAGCAGGACACTGCAAGGAATTGTGTGCTCGGGGATAAATTAAACCATTTCTCTTGCACATAAATGGGGGTTTCATCCTTTCCTGCCACCACTGAGAGCACAGTTCACAAACAGAGAAATTACTACAGTCAGAAGATAAGCTTTTTCCTTGATGTAAAACCCAAATCTAGCTAGACTGATCTGCACAGGTTCTCCACCTTCAATGCTTGTTATTAGGCCTCCAAGACACATAATCTGCAAATTTTATAAGCAATTCTTTCTCCAGATCAGTTTTTTGTTAGAGTTTAAAAAAAAAAAAAAACCACACAAAAAAACCAATGAACTGGAAATAAATAGGAAAGTCACTGCTGATAAAATGAGTAGATGACTGAGCAGTTGGAGTAGTACTAAATATTGAGAGGGGTAGGATAGCCATAAAAGCAAACCAGCTTAGCTAGCAAGTCAAGGCTATTCACAGACAAACACAAGGTCAGACATTTGGTAAAGGAATTCAGAATAGGGGACTGTATCCTGGCAAGTAGTATCTAAAAAAAGATGCAAGCAACAGATTGGGCAAACATCTGCACTGCAGGACTCTGGCCTCATGCAGAGACACACGCAAACTGGTGAAAGCATCTCAAAAACAGAGCTGAAGTCTGGTTTTGTCATGGTGTACCCTATTACTATCTTCTTTAACCGAGAATACGTTTCTGAAACCTGCTTAAAAAAATAAACAAACCACTTACAAGTGTGAAAAATAATTGAGGTACTCATACAGCATTATTTAAACATGTGTCTAAACCTCAATAAACTACACTGAGAGGCAGCTAAATGTTTTCCTGTTCTAGAGTCTTCAGGCATAATTTTGGGCATCATCATTTTTAAAGCAAGCCATTTTCTCTATAATTCAAGCTGGGCATGCTTCTTATAGACAAAAGAGAACTGCTGTCCACAGCCTCAAAAGGCACATTGAGCCTAGCATAAATAGCTTGTAGTTCCAAATCAAGGCCATACTTTCACCAGAGCAGACCATAGCAATGCCAACAGGTCAACATACTTTTCCTGAAAAATACGTCACATTCAGCTCTGTATTTTCAATATTTCTTTTGCCTCCCACGAAAAACAGAAAAAGTATTTGTCCACGAACATGTGATGTTAAGAACCTTATATAGAATTCTGCGTGAAAAGTAAGAATTGCTACTTGCATGTAGCTCTCGGCACTTATTGTTTTTTTTAAATAAGATGGTTTTTAGCCTTTTTAAATTATATATAAACTTATCAGGCTATTTTTTGTAATGAGTGTTCTCCTTTTCATTCACATTAAAGGCCACATGCCTAGCTAGCAAAGGAAAATAAGCAGTAAACCCCTACAGAGCTGCAGGCAGGGGAGGGGGCGTTTTTCCCTAAATGTTCATCAAAACAAAACAACCAACTCATCCTATTCAGGTTGTACAAGTACTTAGATTGGCCTATTAGAACACATATAGCAAATAAAATTTCAATGTCGTATCTTCAAGGATAAGTTCTGTCTGTCCCCCTTACAGGTTGTGATGGGTTGGCCCTGGCTGTTTGCCAGGTGCCCACCAAAGCCACTCTATCACTCACCCCCTCAGCTGCGCAAGGAAGAGAAAATAGAATAAAAGGCTCATGGGTTGAAATAAGGACAGGGAGAGATCACACACCAATTACCATCATGGACAAAACAGACTTGACTTGGGAAAAAAAAAATTTATTACCAATCAAATCAGAGTAGGATAATAATGAGAAATAAAACCAAATCTTAAAACACCTTCCCCCCACCCCTCCCTTCTTCCTGGGCACAGCTTCACTGCCAGATTCTCTGCCTACATCCCCCAGCAGCGCAGGGGGATGGGGAATGGGGGTTGGGGTCAGTTCATCACACGTTGTCTCTGCTGCTCCTTCCTCCTCAGGGGCAGG
>JANHGO010000002.1:21490147-21513244 GCA_024606505.1 Aquila spilogaster
CATCCAGGATTGGCACCAGAAAATCCTCTCCCATGAACAGCCTTCCAAGCAGGAATTGGATTTAGATGCATTTAGAGAGGAAACTTAACTCTGAAATAATTAAACCTGCCCCTTCCTCTCCCAGCAGAGGGAAGACAGGATGTAGAGATTACATAAAACTATAACTTTTATTTCATGTCAGCATTCGCATGAAATAACACCTGTCTCCATGCGATACTCTGCACTCGGCCTGCACTGCCATGCCTGTAGTGGCATTTCTTAACTTAGCTGCAAGACAAAGACCAGCTGATACCTGTTCAGGTAGGATCTTTCCATAAAGAGAATCAGCTTGGTTTGAGAAAGACAAGATTTCTCAAACATCTGTCCTCTGAAGTGAGTATATTATTGTCATGAAATAAGCTGATAATGTAGGAAAGCTTATTCAAGACCCCTGTATATAAAACAGTAGAACCATAAACCATAAATAAGTTCTTATCTTCAGGAAATTAGTTCCTCATATAAACATCAATACTAGCTGGAAAACCTACACAGAAGACGTAATCGATACTTCAGTTCTCTTTGTGAATGAGTAGCCATCCTTTCACCATTAGCATTCAGCATTAACGCCCACAGCACTACCGTCCCACTGCTGAGAATGGCCTTTGCTGCTCCGATATCTCAGATATCCAGCAGGAAGATAAGCCCTGTCCAATAAAAAATAAAAAAAATGGCACCAGACCAGCAGAAACATTTATCTAGATTAAAATCTTTCACTGAATACTTTTATTACCAGGTATGTTGAGAACAGGGGGTGACTTCAGAGACCTACCTTTGCCTAAATTGAATGAAATCCTCCATAGGATGCTCATGCACTGGGCAGGCCAGCAGCAGCATGAGCCAAGGGCACAGAATGAGCCACGGCAGATGGCCAGGCAGTGCCAGCCCCTGCTGGGAGTACAAACCAAAGCTGTTCTGTGCCACGTCACTGCCCTAAGGAGGTTGGGAGCTGACAGCAAGATGCATCCAGTGGAGGTCATCGCTTTGCTTTTGTGCTTGCCTGGGAATAATAAGCATTTATGTAATCTTCTGAACTATGCTGTGACTTCCAGTTGCTGTGTTACTGCAGGCTTATGCTTGGAGTTGCATTCAAGTTCCCAGTGTTTTGGGCAGCAACCCAGAGAAGGCTATAGCACATCAAAACCAGAGAAGTAACAAAGAGTCCTGCTGTGATTAGAAACTGGATGTGTGAGGAACATTCTAAATATCAATGCCTTGAAATTATGAAGTGTTCATTAAGAAAGCACAGTATCCCATTTGAAAATTCCCCTTCTCTAAGCACCTACTAGAACTCATTAGCAGCCTTTCTCTCAATATATTGCTGCCAGAATGTGAAGTATAGTACTGTGCAGTAACAAATTTCTCAACACCATATATACCCCCAAAGTATCTAGACTACAGCTTAAACAGACATCATGTAGTTTCTTCTCTTCAGAGTTTAAGATACCTTCTAGCTGACTCATCTTTTTTGAGCCATAAAAATGCTACTCCCCCTAGCTCTGCAACTGAGATCATAAAACAAAGGAGAAATGTAGAGAGAGATGGGAAAGCAAGAAATATATCTCCTCTTCTGGGCAGCATCAAGTCAAGTGTCCAACACCATAGCTCACCAGTAGTAAAGAAATGCACTAACCAGGCAGAAATTCAAGTTAAGCTTTATTGTCCATAATTAAATACCACTGTAATAAAATAGGGAAAAAAAAAAGCATGTGTTTAGTGGAAGCCTACCCTGTTCCCTCATTCCTACAATCATGATAAAAAATAATTGCCTATTTGAAACAACCACAGCCATCTAGCAACCAAGTTATAGTGCAAAAAGTGTTGCATCAAAGGATTACTTGCAGGCTGCAGATCAGTAAGTGCACAGGTACTGAAAAGGTTGGAGGGAGTTTTGGAATAGGGCTCAAATTCTGCTTTATTGATTATGTATAAGATCATGACACTCATCTCAATGCCAGAGGCGGGTTTTTACAAAAACTAAATAACCAGAATGTTTATTTAGACACTGAAAATACATTTTGTTTCATGTATCCAAGTCATAGCCATTTAAAAGTAATTAGAAATTATTTTAGTAGACTGGTGCTGCTGTAAATTCGATTTAGGAATTTTAGCTCTTCAATGAACACATACGCAACTAACAAATACAACATAGGCATGAAAGCCAACTTCTCATAGTTAAAAAAGGAACTATGGTAGATATCAGTGGGTTAAGACAGTATTAGAAGTATTTTTTACCAGCAATACAAGTTTGAGTAGTGGTTCTACCTCTAGACTTTTAGAAGAGGCTTTTTAGTTGCCCTGCAGGGAAGGACCTCGTTCACTACGTTAGCCAACATGAGCTAAACTCAAAAAATACTTGAGCCCTGCTAATCACGAAAATACTCTATTTCCAAAACTAGATCAAAACCTTGGTCAGCCAGAGGCACCTGGGCGTCCAAGCCCACAGCTGTCACCCCAGTTCTGCTCCTTCTTGTGACCACAGTCTTGGAATCTTGTTCCTGCCCAAGCTTGTGGCTGAGCCACACTCCTGCATGAGGTGTTCTGCAACCTGACTTACTCTTCAGGACTGCCTGCTGAGGAAGGCAGCACATTCACAGGATCAGGGTTTACACAGGAATGGGAGAGAGGAACACCCAAATACCTCCAATCTCCCCCAAAGATTTTTGCACCCTTACTCAATACTGCAGTTTCTACCCTGAGAGCGCCCTGGCAACTGAAGAGGAGAGGGGTGAAAAACAACAAGATCATGAGAACAGATAATTAAAAAAAATAAAAGTTCAGAGGATGAAAAAAATTATGTTTATATTTGCCCGCTTATTTTTCCTGGAACACTGAATTTGCTTTTAAAGCATCAGATGATTTGGTAGTTTTGGTTCTTTGGTGTGGTTTTTTTTCCCCCCATCAGTCTAAGAAAATACTGTGTATTCAAAGGACCCTTTAAGAACAGACTTGAAACAGAAGATATTACCCATTTTGTATGCCTCCTTCCGAAGGGGAAACAAGGCAAACAGAGAAAGGAAAACAACATATGCTGCAAGACAAAAATCACCACATGAAATGACAATTTCATTTACACAAAAACAACATTAAAAGGTTTTAATTAGAACTAATGATTGGGATAGCCCATAGATATCCAAATTGTGGTAGAAAGTGAGCAAATACAAGTAGAGAAAGTATAACATGCACTGCAATATATTCTTTGCTCACTTGACAAGTACAGTTCAGTTTTTACTATATTCTATAGCATGGTCTGAAGAGTTTTGTAGTTTTTTCTTTTATATGTTGCTTTATTTATAAAGATAATCAAGATCTAGTATCATTATTACAGTAATCTGAATGCTATAAAGTCTCTATTAAAACCCCAAGGGCAAGCATTTAAGATAAGTACATTTGGTTTACATAGTACTAGATAACACTACTCAGGGTGAACTTGATGGATTTAAGACTTCATTCTCTTTGTTCCAGAGCAGCTCAAACTTGTGACTCTTTGGTAGATAATTTTAAAGTAATCAGTTCCAGTTGCTGAAGAAAACTAAGACTCAGCCCTAAAGAGACTGAGTATACAGCAGGATGTGACCCTATATTTTCCACTTGAGCAGTGAGAAGAAGGATGTTAGGTAGTTTACACCATCCGATAGTTCACTGATGTTGAAAGGGTCTCTCCTCTCCCTCCTTTCCAACTACACAACACTTGCTCTGGAGCTGACCTATTTGCCAAGCCAATTTGGCTCAATAAATAGCTGAGAATCTGCTCTTTCAGTGTTATTGCGTTCTTTGTATCTGTTGTAGTTTCCATGGAAATAAATAGGAGGCATTATTTTCAGAGCAATTTCCACAGACTCATGGAATCATTAAGACCTCTAAGACCACCCACCTCTAGTCCAACCATCAACCCATCTCCACCACACTCACTAACCCATGTACCTCAGTGTCACCTTACACATTTCTTGAACACCTCCGAAGGTGGTGACTCCACCACTCCCCTGGACAGCCTGTTCCAATGCACTGCCACTCTTTCAGACATGGAAAGTTTTCCTAATATCTGAACTGAACCTCCCCTGGCACAATAAGAGGCCGTTACCTTTTGTGCTTATCACTAACATTTAAGGCAGCCTGAGAAATGTGTATTCCATGTCCTCCTTTCCTCAAAAACAAAAGGAACAAATAAAACAATCCACCTCTTCCCACATCCATCTCACTCTCAGACAAATTTAATAAATCAAGGAATGATATAAAATGGGAGATTACATGATTTATTCAGTAAAATGCAGGGGAAATGGGGTGGTCAGAAGGGAATAGAGTTCATGTACAGAGTGTAAAAAAAATTCAGCTTTAAAAGCTTAGGATTATATGGGTTCTTCCAGGGACCAGCTGCTATTTCTGATTGTTTAATTGCTGCTTTCAAACTTCATTAGTCAGAGTTAGTTCTCCTTGCTTTTCTGTGTATGTACTTGTTTGGCTATGATAATTTTCCTTAAAATTATTCCCTGCTCCATCACACCCATCTATCTTTAATTCATGCCCTAATACAAATCCACAGAGCTCAAAGACTACTTAGATATTTCTTTCCCTTAGGGTTGGAGTTGAAAGGTAACTTAAATAGCTCAGCTTACCAGCACAGAAAAGAATCCTAGATCAGACATCTTCAACTTGTATTTTTAGAATAAGTTATCCAATATAAGTACACACCATGCTAAAGACATAGAAAAAGGAAACTAAGTTCCTTATGTACTTCAAAACAAAAGCAGATTTCCAAGCAAGCTGCCAGAACAGGTTTACAGAAAGAACAAAATAACATGAAAGAAAGACATCCCAGCAAACATAAAGCAATTAATTAAAACTCTTCTGCAAATGCAAAAAATAAGTTAATCTGTACAACAAGATTCCAGGAGTTCTGTTCTGTAGAAGTTCTATTGGATAAGAGATTCAACAATGCTTGGGACTAAACTAATTCAAACCCTACATTTAGTGAAACCTTTGAAATCCTGTAGCCAGGAAAAGCTAGGACAAAATTCAGCATTTGAAGAACTTACCAGTCCTGAACTTTACAAATAGTGAAGTCAAGCTGCGTACTGTAAGGCAAACTGACACACTGAAATGTTAATATTTTTTCACCTTAACCACTACCCGCTGCATACCTGCTTGTGCCTAATCACTGGCCTCAGAAGACTTCACAAAGTAAGGATGAACACAGCTAGCACCACTGGGCTGTGGGATTGCTCTGAGCAGAGCACATGCTCACTGTTCAATGGGATGCTGTTTTTCCTTGCAGTGCAGTGATCCTCCTTTCTTCTGGAAAGATATAGGCTGTTCTAGTAAACCTAAGTCCCAAGTGTTGAACTCAGCAATTAGAAAATCCAGTTCTCATATGTGCTAAGGCCAGTTCAACAGCAGTACGAGAGACCAAGTATTCTATATTCTAGTATACTGAATTAAAAGATTCAGTTTTGCTAGTGTTCAGGCAAGTTCAGTATTGCCAGTGAAAAGATTACTCAACACATACTCCCTTAGATTTTCTATTCCTGATCCTCTAAACTAGGCAATAACAATTCAATTCTTACAGTCTTCTGTTTTGAATCAAACTCTGAAAAGTACCATTGTGATGAACCCAAGTGGTCACTGAAGTAATAAACTGATTTGAAATTAATTCAGCAGCTCACATTCAATCCAAGTATTTCTTGAACTACTGGGGAAGAATGGAAAAGCAGTTTGATCTGAAAAGGAACATAAAGATGGCTTATGATGGAATTGATTTATATAGTTGGAAGTTAGGGATAAGTGGATTACTGTGATTTTAGTATTTAGTGTGCAGTGAGAAGAAAAATATCTGCTGTTTGCAAGAAGCTCAAGGACGTGAAGTCAGGCACAGAAAACTGTGAAAATGAGTTTTTTACTCCTGCACCTGCAGTACTGTCTCGCCAAACACACAGGCTTGGCCAGCCAGCTGTCTTGCCTATTGTGCCAGTTGGGTGACCTAGTTACAGTATCAGAGATCCACTTGAAAGACAAAGTGAACTGCTACATTTTCTGGGGAAAAGGAACAGATCTTCCTTTTTAAAAAAGACAAGCAAACAATGGCAAACAAGGGTACTGGCTTTTGTCTGTAACTCATCAGAAGCAAACATAAGTGTTGACACAGCACAGTTTTTGTTTCCAGAGCATAGAAGAAAGTTATGAAATAAGGAACTTCTGTGACAAACATAAAAAGCTGCTTCGGTAACATGTCAGAAGGTTGAGTTTTATTTTATCTATAATAAGTTATGTACTGGAGAAGAGGCAATAAGTACTTAAATCAGCATGTACCAGGCTGTCCCCATATTCTGTTGGTGATCCACAATCATGAACCACTAGTCTGATCCACAAACTTGCCTACAGATTTCATTTATCATTCCTCACTTGAGCCCAAATCAGACACAATTTTGCTAGGTTAACTAGCATGGCCAAGAATTGAGTAGATAATTGTATTTTAATAAATAAATTATTTCCATTATACATGGCTTTTCTATTAACCTATTATTTACCCAGTAGAACCACTCACTTCAGTAGATTAAGCTTCAAATGAGCAGGTTTACACGTAAATCAAGTTTGCACCAAAGATAATTGCTATCAAGTGGAAGAACAGGAAACAAGACAGTTATTCATCTTAGAAATCTATGTGCAGAGAAAAACTAAATGCCTTGCAACAGCACAGTAGAAACAAAAGTTGGAAAAAGAATTTAGCAGGTAGTTAGGAATTTAGTGACAGAGAGAAGGACACTGCCATGGTGTTTAACTCAAAATATCCTTCCACACATGCATTCTCTGGATTAAGGTCACACACAACAAGAAAAATTTCTGGGTTTCTATAGTTTCCTTTATGAAAGTTAAGAGTTATAGAATCACCATGGTTGGAAAAGACCTCCAAGATCATATAGTCCATTGTTAATTCACCTCCGAAGTAACTCTTACCCAAGATACCTTTTCACTGTGCTTACAGTGCATCTTCTTGGCCAACAAGTGACAAAGAAACCCATCCCCTGGTTTTCTAAGAGTGGTAGCAGTAGTAATGCTAATTGCTTAGTTCAAAACAAGGTCCAGCTATTACAGCTCAATAAATCATTTGTTTGTTAACAAGAAATATCTGTTTCACTGACTGATGATATAAACAGAGACAAAAGGTTCACAGTTACTTTGTAATAATGTTCATAGCCCAGATAATAGCATCTCCAAGTTCATGTCAAAAGGTTTCCACGAAAACAAGAATAAAGAAGTTGTTTACATTGTAAGTGTGTTTGATTTACAAATTAGAAATATGACCACTAATCTGGTCTCTCAGGTTCAGTGTCTTTAATCAATGATGCCTTTATAAGCAACTCCTCCCAGTGGACCAGTTGTTTCAGAGCTGATACAGACTTCAAATGAATTACCAAAATGTAAATAACTGTAGATTTTAATTGGTCAGTTAGGATTTTCTTTTTCACACCAAGCAGCTCTCAATTTCTGCTGCTCTTTAGGTAAGTTCCAATTCTGAATATATTTGCTCTGCTGACATTAAAAGGATGAGCCTACTTTTCTGGATTCTCAATATTTTATTCACAAACCCTTTTTATGCAGTGATTCCACACCTGACAGCAGGCTCTGAAGCAATCATACACACTAAACAATTACAACAACTCATAAAAATAAGCAGTGCATAAAATGTAACAGAAGAACATTACCTTACAAAACTTGACACCCTCAGGGGACGCATTCTCTTTTTGCAAACACATAGTTCCCTTTGACATTAATTGGAACTACATGAACAAGGGAAAAAAAACAATATATCCTTTGCCTGAAAAGCATATTTGTGCTGAGTAAATATCGGCAACCTGCTTAGCCCATATGATTGGTTGTGAGCCTGTCTAGAGCTATTTGCCCACAGGCTGCTGGTTTGCATTCTATCAAGCTGAAAGTGGCAAGTGTCATCGCCCCCTCTGAAGATTGCATGCTGATTTATTGCCTTGGTCCATTTCTCAGTGTTCCCTTTTAGGGAAGAATACTATTTGGAGTATCATCAGTGTAGTAAGTGGTCCTTCCACACCACCGTTTTAAATCATTTGTATATTCCAGTGCCAGGTATCGTAACAGAATTTGTACACTTTTGATACAGATCTCTTCCACTGGGATATATGCAGTAAAAATAGAGATTATCATCTCAGCTGCTAGATCTAAATTCAGTTACATGTAGATAAACATAGATGCAGCTCACCTGAAAATCAGAATTGCTTTGCATTCCACAGTTTACTTCACATCTTGCAATTACACATGAACAGAGATAAGGACAAGAAATTATTCCATTGGCATAAATTGTTATAAAAAATGCAGCAGATTTGTACCTACTTTTGATCATGGAACTATAAAGACCAACAGTCACATAAGAAGCTTCAGTTGGTATAGGTATGTATCAAAATATTTAGGATACATCTCTTAAAGTTCAGTTAGAATTCCTGATGTGGAATCAAATGGGATAAGCTTTGCGAAAGTAAGCCAACAAAAAAATGTCAGGAGTAAGAAATATGTGAAGCTCTAGTAAAGCCTTCCAAAGTCACTAACCAAAACAAGTAAAATATTGTTCAGTCTTACTCAGTCATCCTCAGCCCGTCTGCCAGACTTCTGTTTCCTGACTTTTCTCCTGTACTTCAAGTTCTGTTTCATTTACTTAGCAATGCCTGGAAATCTAGACTCACTTTCAGTCACCTCTGTATATTCCCTGTCCTCTGCCATTAACCTTGCTAATCAGTTCAGAAATAGTTCTCTAACAATTTCCAGACCATTAACTTACCAAGATCCAACAAAATAAGCATTAGGTATGCATCTAGCTGAGATTTTCTTATTAAGAAATGAGGCATAATCAGTAACACTAAACTCAGCCAAATACTGTAAAATATGTCAATCTAGGGCACCTAGAAGAGTTGTCCCTATAGTGAAAACATTCATCTGCCAATGGTGTCATGCTGCTCCTCTTTCCACTCTCCATATTTCAGTACAATGCTTTGAAGGTGATAGCAGATGCAAGGGAAAGGTATGTATGACACTGAGGTTCAATTGCTTCCCCAGCAGGTGATCAGCAGCCACCTGACTGGGGAAGCTAGCAGGAAGCTGAAATCCGTTCAGTATCTCTCTCTTCCCTCTCTCCCTCACCCAGGGTCTGAGATCAAACATATGACTTGCAAGAAGTGAGCAGAAAATACTTTTCCCTTGGGCCATGAAGGTAAGGGAGTTCCAGACATTTTCTTCATGTTCAGAAAAAAGTATCTCAAATTCAGTAAATTAGAAATTTGACTGTAACACAGCTGAAAGGCCATTTAAGGGACTAGCATTCAACCAGATATGTCTTCCTTCCAGTCCAGCCACCTGTGGTGAAGGGATCTCACTTCCTTCACAAAGAAGCTGCCTGCAAAGATAGTTTCCTGTGCCTGCAGTAAATGTTTCCTCAAAGGTGGTTTCTTTCTGTTGAACAGTTTCATTTCAATAGATTAGAAAACTGTATCCTAGAATAAAAACAACTGTCAATTCACTCTTTCATGTTTCACCTATATAAATGCTTGTAGAAATAAATGTGCACCTTGATAAATGTGAAAGTGATGTATTAATTTAAAATGGAACACCTCCATCTGCCTGCAGACAAGATTTGTGCTAATGAGCTGTTGAACCAACATCATCTTGAAGAATCAAGAGAGCAGGACAGAGTCCAAGAGAGCTCAGAACACAGGGTTCCTGGGCAGCTCTTTTCATCCCACCACATACAACAGAATTGTTTGGGAATGAAAGTCAGTTTGGCATACTTTGAAGTATCCTCTGCATTACCAGGTAAATATTAAAATAAACTTAAGTTCCTTAAGTAAACTTACTATAATGAATACTGCTTGTTACAGCCACTCTGCAGGTTATAAAGGCCTTTATAGTCAAAAAGACAGAGCTTCCTTAAGTTTCCTGTTTTACTAAATTAAGTAGCATTTCAACAAACAGAACTACCTAATGATGCCCTATATTTTGTCTTGTGTTCATATAACTATCTTCCTCTGAATGGGATATCAATTGTTCCCAGATCACTGGACTTTTCTGTATTGTCATTAATCTCACAAACAAGATGTTCAAATGAAGTCATTCTGCCCTGTCAGTACATTTTTCTTTTAAAGGCAGATAAAAACTTTTCCACTATCTGAGTCTCAATTTTTTAACAGAACGGAAAGCACTGCAATTTATGAAAATGGGCTGGATTCTCCAAGACAATGAAAGAAAAAGTAATCTCTTACAATTCTGCATCAACTCTCTTAGGGCACAGAATCCTAAATTACAGACATTTACCAGAAGACTTCCATAGAAAATACCTACTTTAACTATCTGCACTCCAACTTACTCCATCTCACGGCACTAGAAGACATGTAGCGGCCCCCTATGTCATAATTTCATGTCATACAGTAAAAGAGATGTGGTCTCCTTTGAACAGCATCAGATGTCTACTTCAACAGAAGTTTGGTGAGCTCCTGGGGCGACTCTTTTGAGGATTTTTGCTCCACCCTATTAGCTCACAACAACAAATGGCAAAGCCAGAGGCCATCAGGTTGAAATAAAAGAATGAAAATAGAGATGTATGCTTCCCATTAAAAGCAACAGATATCTTTGAAAGAGGCTCATTTGCAGACTCAACCAATTTTACAGTAACCCTCTTTCAGAGGGGCTTCCTCCAAAGAAATCCTCCTCTATGTTCCTATTTCTTCCTGGGATGTTTCATGGTAATATATGCCACTACCCTTCAGAGCACAGCCAGCTGCAGTCTTGCGTGCTTCAGGGGCCCCTATACTACCTTCATTTATTTTGCTTTGCAGCATGCTACAAGAGCCACAATTGCTGTTTCAGTTGTTGACAAGATCGAGCAAATTCTGCCCTTTTATTTGATATGACTCTATTTCCCGCTTTCCTTTTTCCTAAATGAAGAAAAGCATGATAACGTATCTGAATGCCTCCTATTTTTTAGCGATTGACATGATTTTCCATGGGTATTTAGGATAGCAGATTTCAAACAAATGATATTTAAATGTTGGGACTGTCATATTGCAAGCCTAGATACAGCCAAGAAGAAATAATATGCCACCAGAATGAGAAATAGTTGCAATCATTTCAGCTAGTGCAGTCTGCATCCACAATATTGCATGAGAGAGAAGAAAATCAAAGCTATATTCATTGATATAGAGAACACCAGGAAACCTTGTGAAAAGAGAAAAGGGGAGAAGGGTGGTGGATGACCCTGTTTTTGAAGCGACTGCCTGAGTCAAAATAAGAATAGAGTGGTGAATCATAAACACCAGGCACAACAACTTTCTGATACAATGTTGAGACTGCAGCACAACTGCAGAGCCTCTAAGCCTATGTAAGGCATGCTGACATGGCTACACTTTTTGCCCCTTCAACCAGTCTGCAAAATGAGAGCTAAAGTTACTGGGCTAAGAAGTAATTGTTCTTGCAGATACAGCACTCTTCTTTACTAGAGCTTTTGCTGACAGAGATACAGCAACAACAGCAGCAAAGCTTTACATACCTACAGTGAAGAAAAGGTTTTAAGAGAAAATGAACAGCAAATCCATCCGAAGAAATCATTATCTGCCCATAGAATCTTATCAAAGAGAGAGATCAAAGCAGAAGAGTTAATTCATCATTAATTATCTGCCAAGTTTCTTACAACCACAGCGCAGCCACTGTCAAGAGATTGTATTACATATCAGCTATCTGTTCAAATTCAGAACTGGAAATAAAACCATTGCCTGCAGACACTGTGAGGTAACTGTCAGCCTCTTGAAAGGTAACTTTGCTTGGTACACACTATAATGTGTTCTCCAATATTCTGAAAAAAAGAAAACAAAAACAAAAAGAAACAAAAAACCAGGGATGATGTAATTCTCAGAAGAAGCAGCAACGTATACAAGCTGTTTTTGAACTCTGTATTTTTATATTGTCACCATGACCCACCCACTGTCTGTCCATCACATCACTTCCATACAATTTCTGCTACATCCCTCTAAACATGTTGATCTAACACTAAGAATAAGAAACACCTGTAAGAGTTCTTATCACTTTTGCACATCTGTATAGTATGTAAGGCTAATAGGATTTTTTACATTCAGGGAAAAACAGATTAAAAACCCAGTTTCTGAAATCCACCAAACTAGAAGGTAAATTAACATTAGCAGATAAAGACAGACATCAAACTTAGAGGGCAGTCTTTAAATGAATAGATATAGACAGCTTTAAAGTGCAACGAAGTAACAGACTTACTATGTTTATCCACTCCTCAGACAAATATCTGCAGAAACATGTCAAAACACTATCATATTAAAAGTAACACAAACCATCTTGATAATTGCATTTGGCTGTGCACAAGTATTTTGCAGATCTGTAAATCATTTCTTGAAATCATATACCCTTGCCTGCAGGCTCAGTCTCTCTGAGAAGAGCTTACAATTCAGTTTAAAAAACTGAAAAGATACCTTGTACTAAGACAAGGCAGACAATGGATGTCTTGCACCTATTAGAGCTCTCTGCTGACTGCAATTATGGCCCAGAATTCCTAATGAGTTCCAAGTACATCCTACTGAAATGAAGACGATACATTGATTACAGTTACCAAGGACTTTGCAATGAAGGGAATTTTTCTAGAATAAGAAAAGGAAGGGGAGAAAAATGTAGAAGATGATTCACCGGGCTAAAGAATCATTCTCAAGAAAAAGATCAATTTTCTCCCTTCTATAACAAAAAGCAGTGAAAAATAAAACCATTATTCTACATTTCAGTGTGTGTAGCACGTGACTTTACAGAGTAATCCCTTGCATACAGAGATATTATTAGACAAGAGAGACATCCAACAAGAGAGTGGAACTAAGGGGTCACAGTGGGGCAACTTTTATTGGGCATTCTTTACAGCCTCAAGATGCTGGAGCAGTTAAGGTTTTAAGAATGGTTTTGTAATTATTTACAGAAACCCATTCCCCTTCTGTTGCCAACTCCAGAACAAGCAACTCAAGTCTATGACTCTCAAGATAAGAGAGTGCACATCTGATAACTCCCAGATGCAGATAACCTTTGATAAATATTCAGCAAGTGTCCTTTGACTCATATGCCATGATTTCTCTGGACTACAGCAGACTACGAGGAATAGTTTGCTTGGAGATAAATAGATTTATTTTTCATGTAGGTAAACGGAGGTTTCATCCATTCCTGTCTCCACTGAGGCAGTTCACAAAGAGAAATGACTACAGTTGGGAGATAAGCTTTTTCCTTGATGTAACATTCAAATATAGCGAGACCAATCGACACAAGTGCTCCACCTTTAATATTTTTTTTCTGTCTCCAATCCACATCATCAGTGATTTGGTAAATAATTCTTTATCCCAGGTTACTTTTTTGTTAGGCTTTTAGGGAAAAAAAAGTGAAAAAAAAGCAAAAGAACATCAAACAAATAAAAACATGTACATGATGAAGCAATTGGAGTGGTACTAAATATTCTTCCTGAGAAGTGACAACTGACTGCTCTCAGAAGACTCGCACAACATAGATAATAAGACTGTAGTAACAAGATGCTATGGCTTTGATACATGTAGCAGAATAAATAATTTTTAAAAAAATCACCATACAACTGCCACCACACACAGTACTGCATTAGTTAAGAGGAAGAATAAAAAGGCTGAACATTAGCAACAGCCACAGGTAGAGTGTTCTCTGTAAGGTTTGGCAGGTGTGCATACATGGTTCAATCTCAAGTTATAGACAAGTATTACAATGAGCAAGGAGAAACCAAGCAATCAGCATGTTTCACAGACTCACACAGACTTTCATTTGCCAGTGATGACACTGAAGAGCTGTAGGCTCAGTGAATTATTCTCATGGCAGCTACCTCCTCATCCTCCATTTTCCCCAGTAACACATTGCAAATAGCCATGTAATCACACAGAGATGAAGCTCCAGCATTTGGGAAGATCTCTGAAAGAGCAAAGTAAACTGTTCCGGCATCAGCCATCAGCTCCAAGCAACTTGTTTGGGAAAAGATGCAAAGAGACCCACATCTCAACTCTACCACTTATCACTCCGTGGCAGAGACAGACCTACTGTGCAGGTCAGAGTTGGCCTCAACTGCGTGTTCTCAGGCCTTTCAGACAGAAGCACAAAAATGGAGCTCTCTCCTGCCTTCAGAAGTTGTTTGTACAGATTATCTATCAAGACAGACATTATACACGCAGAGCAAGAGATGCTCAAGCACACCACGCAACCCGCAGACACATCGCAATTTGGGGATTAGCACAAATCCTACTTTACCCATTGCTCTCTCTCTCTACATGCAGACTATCAGAACATTAGACACTGGCTTTCTTCCTCTCCTGTCACTAGCAGTGTTCTATTAAAACCAGCTCTGCACTACACACTAAAACACATTACCCCAGGGGACGCTCTTCACTTTTATGGATAGAAAAAAGAAAGGAAGATGACAAGGAATAACAACTGCCCATCATGACAGCCTTACAAGCGTGTAAAGTTTTCTGACAATATGATTGTCATTAATGCACTACAAATTCTAATTAAAGTGGAAATGCATGCCTTGTTTCTTCTTGCTTCCTCTAAAAGCAGTCACCATTTTTAAGTGCTGTCAAAAGCAGCACCATTTAAAGGTCAGAAAGTTGACAAAAATGTGAGCAATTAACTGCTGTCAAGTAAAAATGATGGTTTATGGGACTGTACTACTAGAAGCTTGCCATATTCACGGAAAAAAAGAAACAAGATCAAATGAGGAAGCCTTGAGTTTCCTTCTTCCTTATTCCTTTTTTTTTTGGTGGTGAACCAAGTCCTCCATTGTTGCACCAGCTTCAAAAATGGAATTGCTCTTTTTGTGGATGTTTGCTCATTCCTAATGTTTTCTCAGAGAAGAGAGATTTGGCAGATTGCATTTGTACAGGTATGTCTGCATACTAGATAAAATGAGGACCGAAAATGTAAATTGAAGTGGCAAGCAGCTTGCACTTCTACCTGTCACTGCTGAACTTAGATCAAATAGCATTGTCAGTCAGTTGTTGCTCAGAGGGAGCTTCATCCCCCATAAAGTAAGTGCAAAAGTGCAGATGCTCTCCTTCTGCATAGACTTCTGTATATAACACTAGCCTGTAAGCATGGTCATTAGCTTCATAAAGCTCCCTATACAATACTACGGGTACATAATAAATGACAATTACAAATTACTTTTAACTCTTTAGATAAAAAGCAGAGCAACTGTATTATTTTATGTGTGATACATCAAATGCAACCTGAACTTCAATTTTCAGAAACAATTTAAGAACTTGGTTAATAGTCTAAGACTAAATCACAATAAGACATCTACAGATGTCACAGTCACAAATACAGATACCTATATACAGAATCTAAAAAGGGAAGGAGAAACTATCCTTTCTTTTTGCTGTTTCTATGAGCAGTCTAAAAGAAGATTTCATGCACCCCATTCATGAGGTACATTGAACAGAGCATAGGCAGAAGGTCAAAGGATATGATCTTTCCCCTCTGTTTTACCCTGGTAATGCCACATCTGGAGTACTGTGTCCAGTTCAAGGCTTCTCAGTTCAAGACAGACAGGAAACTGCTGGAGAGAGTCCAGCAGAGAGCTACAAAGGTGATTAGGGCCTGGAGCATGTCCCTCATGAGGAAAGGCTGAGACCTGAGACTGTTCAGCCTGGAAAAGAGTGAGAAGGCTAAAGAGGGATGTGCCAAGCAAATGGAGCCAGACTCTTTTCAGCAATACCCAGCTACAGAACAAGGGGCAATGGGCATAAGCTAGAACACTGGAAGTTCCATACAAACATGAGGGAAAACTTATTTGAGAATGGCAGAGCGCAGGAGCAGGCTGTGTTCACAAGAGAGAAATTTTGGAGTCTCCTTCTCCGGAGATATTCAAAACCCTGTAAGTGCCTGGGCACTTCTCTTCTGCAGCCTATTGTAACCTACTTTAGCAGAGGGTTGTATCTTCAGGAGTCCTTTCCAACTCTATGATTCTGTGATTCTTAAAATATACATGAGTTTATTTGACAGCTTCAATAATAATTCAAGGGAACAAAAAAGAAAGGGTCTCATTTGAATTGGCTTAAATGGAGGTGAGATGCAAGTGGTTACACTCCCACTTTAATTGCACTTATTTTCAAACAGCATTTTTGATTGCGTAGATGATTTGCCACATTGAAAGCATACTCTAGCACAGTAGAGAGAATCACCAAAAGATGTAGCATTATAGATTTTCAGTACTTTAGAGCAAAATTAAAGATTCTGCCCTGCTCTTCACTAGGTAACATGACAAATGGGTTTTATTTGCTGTATTACAATTATTTTTATTTACCAAAACTAAGTCTGCAGATAACTGCATTGATCCTGCTACACTTGAGGCCATCTAATCTAAAGAAAACTGTTGTACAGAAAATGTTTAAAAAGCAACAAATAGCTGCAAA
The DNA here is from genome assembly GCA_024606505.1 of Aquila spilogaster. NCBI lineage: Eukaryota > Metazoa > Chordata > Aves > Accipitriformes > Accipitridae > Aquila > Aquila spilogaster. The sequence continues at coordinate 21,506,674 of JANHGO010000002.1, forward strand.
GGGCATCTTGGGGAGCTTTAATGAGATTTTTCTGCTCAGTGCGAGTTTAGCATTCTCACAAAACAGATCAATACTACTTGTCTCTCCCATATACATTGGGGAGCATCCTGAACTGTCAACTTATCCAAGAACTCTTTTGGCCCTTCAGCTTGCTTCTTACGAAGCCTTGCAGTACGATGTTAGCAACCCAGCTGGCAGCAGAGACTGGAAAGAGATGGAATACTACAGATACCTGTCTCTGGCAGAAAGAAATTTTTGCCTGAGAAGGAAATACTATGCAGTTCTTCCTGGAAAGCACATTTTGTTTTACTTTCCTTCCACACATACAAATTTATGTGGACAAATAAGAACGCATGCTTTGGTGCTGGCAGTAACTTTCCCACCAGAAGTGGGTTGCAGTTTTGAGAGGGATCCTTTGCAAAAGTTAAAAACGCTATGCAGTACAATGCAGGGTAGAAAAATCTGGCACTATTCAATGACAAAACTGTGTCACTGGCAATCAGTTCACTTAGTGTTGCCTAGCTACTATTAAATTTCCCTTCAAGTTTTTCAGTTTCCTACTTTCACTTCATCTTTTAATTAATACATTGTGAGCACTAAATTTCAGAGTTGATGAGAATTCCTCTCTACTCTTCTATTTGTATGCATAGCCTTCTTGGGTTTATGATCAAAGTGGTCAAAAATACAGAACACAATTCACCTACTTAGTGGCTCAACTTTCTTCATAAAGAATTAGCCCTTCTCATGTTTCTGCATTTCATAGTGATGGAGATCATCACGAGAGGTGAAGAGGACTAAAAAAAAAAAGCCACCTGAAAATGTACACTTTCCACTTAGAGACAGATCTTGTGATTTAGTACAAACTGAAAAAATACATATATTTTTAAAAATGAAATATTCTAAAGTAGATTGACTGCCCTCAAGCTGCCTGCCCACACTTTCTTTTTTGTTCTGATTCATTTTCATGCTATATTAACACAAAGTGTGTGAAACTTTTGTACTCTCATATTGCTACCCCGTTTCATTAAACAAAAACAAACAATAGTAACAGCAAAAACACAACAAAACAACTCATAACATAGGCATGAACATGAATCAGAACATTAACCATGTCAACAAAAATCCAGAAGCCTCTAATGATGCTTGGGCATTCTCCAGCTGCCAAAGAAGCCACATTTTAATAAGCACATTTCCTACCTGCTGGAAACAAAGATTGTCTTATTATGTCTCAGAATTAGCAGACTACTTATAACATTTGAAATAGATGGTCACATAAGACGTGACCACAAAGGATGTTCAAAGGTTATCATGCTGGAAGATGGAGCCTGCTGAAGGATCCATAGTAGCAGGGAACGTGTTCTGGTTTCACTCTGCCATGGCCCAGAAACAGTACTATGGTACTAATCCAGTCTGCTCACCGTTTGCAAGATCTCTATGGGCTAAACATCATTTCTTCATCTAAAGTACACAGCAAATGCAAGGATAAAAATCAAATAACTAAATACAAAAAACAACAACAACAAACTATAAATTCAGCCAATATTAAGATAGCTTAAGCTCACTGCTAAGAGGTTTTGCATTGTCAAGGAAAAAAACCACGCAACATAGATTTGATTTAGAACTATCTACATCCTCACAGTGTTCTTCAAGCATCTTTATTTTCAATTCTGTGACATTTTCAGAGACATCTAAAATGATTTAAAAGAATGTTAGATTAAAACATCATCCTGCAAGTCCCCCGCTTGCACTGAAACTGCTCCCCTTGTTTCAGTTCATATGCAGCTTTAATTGCAGTTGTAATGGTAAAGGTCAGTATCGATCCATTAACCCATCTACCCTGTAAGACTTCCCAGGCTTATTCTTATTCATACAGAATATTGAACAGCATTAAGAGCTATTGCTGAGCAGGAACAGGGTCAAGGACTACGCCTGTGATGCACTCTATGATATTGTCTCATCACATGCATTTCAATAAGCTTCTGGACTGGGCAGCAGAATGGTTCTAGAGAAGATTCAAAACTGCAAAGCTTGTTGAAAATAATGCTAATTAGACACTATCTGCCATTCATTTGCAGTGTTTGTAAGTTTAACAAACAAGTCAGGCAGTAGAACAGACAAAGGGTAAATGAGCTTGTTTAAATAAAAACCTCAGTAAAAACCTCTCCCAAATGTAGCAGCTGGGAGGGAAAAAGACAAGCACATACATAACATTGTCCCAGTACGGGAACAACAATACCACATCCAAAATTTTTCTTATTGTGAATTAACACTAAACCAAAAGGGACAAGCAATTCTTGACATCTTAGAAGAAAAAAGGTTCTGATTGCAATACCAAAGGCTCCTACTGAGCAATAAGTCAGCAGAGCCTTTGAGAGAGATAACTTTTTCTGGACTCAGCTCCCATCAACTTCCCAACAGAAAAATAAAATATTTTGGCCTCCACAGGATTATGGTTGCAACAGAGAGCAAAAGCAGCAGGTTCTAGGTACCACCTCAGATCATGTGGGTCAGAGTTCTGATCCAAACCTCAGAGGCACACTACAGCTCTTGAAAATTTTCATCTGATTAACAGATATGCTGCTTGGGTTTGATTGAGAGGTTGTTCCACCAGCATCTTCACTGAATAAGGAAATACTAAGCAGAAAATTGTGTGCCTGAGTTGCCTTGTTTGGATACAAGAGAAGTGAAATATCACATGTATAATATCACCAAAAAACACCTCAGGCCGTCCAAACAGATGACAAAGTACATCATGCTCTCCAGATTAAAGCAAATTGACTAAATACAACCATATAACTAAATGTTGACTACAAAAAAACACCCCAAAAAATCATGAATGTTTCAGACCAATTCAGTCCACTAATGATCATCTTGTAGAGCTCTTACTAAATTTTAATGAAAATTCAACACGAACTCAGAGCATTTCTCAGTCTGGGAAACACGATTTGTTGTAGATAAAAAAAGAGTCAGAGGGGTTGGGATGAGTTGAAGGTGCCTTGCAACTTCGAGCAAGCTGCTCAGAGCTCCCACTCTGCTAATCATTTGCTTAATAACCTGCAGCCAGGAGACCTTGTGTCCTATTTTGTATTAAGCAGCTCCAGGAAGCCAGCAGAATACATGGCCCAAAGTTCAATTATTAGAATTCAGATTAATAATAAACATATCAGATATCGTCCAAAATATTCCAGACATTATTAGGAAGATAATTATTTCTAATCAGTCACCACTAAACACCAACAAAACTTCTATTGTTTTACTTTGTGTACTGCAATTTCAGAAACAATGAGGAGGGAGCAGTCAGTTTTCACTTCTGATTAAATTCACATCAGTGATACTCAAGCCACCGCACTAACATCATTCTATTTTAAAATCCAGAGTATACAGCATAATCCATCTTTCTAGAAATAAAAGCCTCTGAGGTGAGTGCACTTGGGCTGAATCACTGACTTGCAGATGTAACAGTCCTTCAGAAGTGAGCAGCCAGTCATTAAACTCACTGTGCAACAAATTAGTAGTGGCTTATCTTTCAGAACAATGTCTAGAGCAGTTGCATCAACTGTACTCGCTTACTTGTGACAGAACTCCTGCAAAGAACCCAAACTTGGAAGTATTCTGTGTAGATCAATAATAACTTGCCCTCTGGGAGGTACAGAAAACATTTACCATGGATTCTGACCCAGTCCACTATCTCTACGTATTTCTTAATCAAAACCCAGCTGAAAATCAAACTATTCTGTATTCAGATTCCACTTTTCCTGCCTCTTGCCCAAAGACTTCATTGCCTCCCAGCCACAGAAGGGCTCCAGAAAAACTAGATATCACTGCTGTGTAAGGGTGGCATTTGTTCCTTTTCTCACAGTGTTCTAAGACCCAAATCCCCTCAGCGCTGCAGATATTTACTACTACACAAGACTGAAGGGTACTCACCAAAAAGGACCAGCTGATTCTACCTGTAGATTTCCCACCTCTTTTCCCTGCTGAATGACAGTTTGGCGCCATTACCTTGAGTTCTGGTGCACCTGGCAGTGTCACCTGCACTGAGAGCCACCTCATATCAGAGCCATTACACAGAGTTCTTGGGTTGGCAACAGCAACAATGAGGAAGAGGCTGTGGTTGCTGGGAGAACTTCCCTGTTCAAAAACATGACAGAGCTTGGTCATGAACGATGGACCACTGAGCAGTGAGCACCAGGAGAGGCTGTGCTGCGTGCTGGTGTCCAAGTGCTGGTGGGGCCTCAGGGGGCTCTGAGAGAAGAGGCTGGGGCTGTGCCATGCCAGGCACTGCTGGCTCCAGCAGCCCCAGTGCCACACAGCTGGGCCCAGCAGCATGCTGGCGGCTACTCAGGGAAAATACCATGAAGGAAGGGCAGAAATACCAGAGAAACAGTCAAATGTGAGGGCAGAGGGGGGAAGTGGTGTGAGAAACCACTAGATGGGGGTCTGGCCGCAGGCTAAGGTCAAGCCACTTCATGGCTCTGAGTATACTCACGTGGCTAGATGTTGTTTGTCACACACACAAAAAAGTTGTATTTGGCTCTTGCTTGTACAAATTACTTGCAGATAAACAAGTCTGTGTCAGCTAAACATATCACCAGTTCCCTTTTTACGAGGAATAACATGCAAGATTTATGTAAAAGAAATGCAATTAGCTCAAATAGATTTAGTCGTTATTAAATATTGTCCTGTTTAGAAACAAAACAAAAAAAAAGAATAACTCACAAACAACTAAGTTGGGAACAAAGGAGTAACTGCTGCAACTGAAAGCACGACAGAACTCTTGATTTATAACCTCCCACAGTAGCGGGCAAAGTAAAGGCAAGTAGTTCCCTAACCTCTCTTAATTAAGCCAAGACATTAATAAAATGTGACTGTAATGTACGAACGAGGAAAAAGTTGTTTATGTCTAGACAACTCTCTACCCCAAGCAAAGAAACCAAACCAAGAAAGAGAAGAAAAAAAAAGAAAAACACCACCACAGCAAATAACTATGGTAGCTTGCAGTTAAGTGTGTGCTCCTGCTCTTAGTAGTATGCCAAATATACATATAGTGATCATAGGAGGAAAAACAAAGCTTTGGATTGGATTCAGCCTATTGAGCAAGTCCCCCAGAATTTCTAATTTCTCATAATTTCTTTTGCCTGCAGATACTACTCAGAATTTTACAAAATTAAGTTACATAAAAATGATTTCATTTCTATGAAATAGGAATCTCATTTCATAGAATTCTGGCAACCTAAATAATTGTACAGATTACAGTACCTCATGTTGCATAGGAAGCCACTTAAAGTCTTCACTAAAAGAAGAACATAGATTTCAGTACATTTACATTTTCATCTGCTGCTGTAGCAAGGTGAAGCATCACTTGTAGAAGCAAAATTTAGATGAAATACCTTGTTATAAAATGAGTATCATATCCATTTACAACAGGAAAACCTTAATTCCAACACTGAAAAATACCATTATTCATTGAAAAGGAGGCATATGATCAGGTGTGTAAAGATAATCTTGACGTGAATGCAGTGATATTCCATGAGATAATTTAAATTGATTTCCTTTCACAGAAGGCTCATTAACTAGCTATAACAAAACCCATAATTAATCTAAAAACAAGAATGCAGCATTAAGTTACCCAGCACCTCAAGTTTTCTAATGAAGGAAACATTTCCTGCTGTCTTTCATCAGAAGAGAAATCTAATAAAGTTTTATTAAAACGTACAGTAACAGAACAGATAGGTTTAAAGTACAGCCTCTGTACAGCATAATGAGGTTCTGGCTTATAAAAATGCTTAGACTTTCATTAAAGAGATCAATGAACCAAAAAGAAAATTAGTTTAGTAAAAATATACGTGCAGGTCTTGCAGAATACCATTTAATGGAAAATGCAGTTTGTAAGATTCAGTATGAATGAGAACATCTTTCACAATGGAATATAAATGAAGAAAATGCCATGGTAACAGGATAACAGGACTAACAAACCTGAGCTCTTTGTCAAAGGACAAAGAGGCAGTCCTGAATTTAGCAATAAATTCTAAGAGAAACATTTTAGCAAACACAGCAAATAGAGAAATGTGCAGCTTCTGGAAGCACAGTACATTGCCCAGTCACAGCATTATCAAAGGGTACCAGGTGCAGTTAATGGAGAGAATCTCTTCCATTTGGAATGTCCTGCACAGAGCCAACTATTCTTCTACATACCTGTTTCTTCAATACAAGTATCCGTTCTAAACTGGCTGTAACCCACTATATTGCTGCATAGAAAGTAAGTATCCCATAACATGAGGAGAAACATTAACTATGAATCCAGTTTAAGATTCAAATGTATTTTGCTTTGAGTTCCAATGTCATACAAAACAGCCTTTAAAGTTTCCTTGGAATGGTCATGTTACAGAAAGAAATGGTCTGGTAGAGCAAAATGCAAAACCAAAAACTGCTGAGGAAACTAGCTAAATGTGAGTCTAATCTAATCCAAGTCAGAGAAGTCTAGGATATATATTACCTGCTGGAGAGGAGCTCTGAGGAGAGGGACCTGGGTGTCCTGGTGGATGACAGGTTGGCCATGAGCCAGCAGTGT
>JANHGO010000002.1:21513344-21599682 GCA_024606505.1 Aquila spilogaster
CACCTCCTCCCCCTCCTTCTTCACTGACCTGGGGGTCTGCAGGGCTGTTTCTCTCACATGTTCTCACTCCTCTCTCCATCTGCAGTGTCTGTGCCACAGCAACTTTCCCCCCTTCTAAAATATATTATCACAGAGGTGCTGCCACCATCGCTGATGGGCTTGGCCTTGGCAAGCAGTGGGTCCATCTTGGAGAGAGCTGGCATTGGCTCTGTCAGACATAGGGGAAGCTTTGAGCAGCTCCTCACAGAAGCCACCCCTGTAGCCCCCCACTACCAAAACCTTGCCACGCAAACCCAACACACAGGTCTAAATGCTAATTTACGCAGCCAAGACTTGGGAAATAGTGCCTTTGTGAGATCTTAGTCAATTCCATTACAAAATAAGCCATCCAGCTACAGGGTCTTTCTCAGAGAATTTTATCAGAAGGTGCAGAACAGGGTGAAAAAAAATTTCTTAAAATTTCATGCTCCAATTACAGTCACTATTTTACTAGGAGAGGTATTACAAATATGTGCACTGCTCTAAAAATATTCATGGGTTGTAAGTATAGAACTTATTTTCAGGATGAAAACCAAGGAAATCCTGACACTTTTTGTTTGGGGTCTTTCATTTAAGTAAGTGTATTTTTAACTTGAAAATATTTTAGATACTTAAACAACAAAACCCAGCAAAACCCAAGATCAAATATGGCACATTTCATTCTTTTTACACATCTCTGAAAAGTAAAAAGGGCACATTTATCTCTAATTGAAGGATCAAACCTTTGCTTTCTGTAAAAGACAGACAAACAAGAGAAACTTAGAATGTGGCCAGAACCACCCACATTACTTGTACCAAAAGCATCCCTAAAGCAGCAGCATCCAAACCCTCCTTCCTAGAAGGGTCTTGGTTTTGTTGTTACGAAAGTTGAACGTTTGTGATATTAACTGTGTCATTTTACTACTTCTCTGTACTGTTAAGTTTATCACCATATACTGACCATTCCAAGGTCTACAAATATTAGTGTTTATATGCTTAAGTCAGGAAAAACAGAGAAGGAATGAAATTTTAAGAAAGTAAACCTTTCTTTGAAGAGTTCAGAAATCACCCACTCAGCAATTCAAGGTTACCCATCTAGTACAAAGGATTTATGAATATAATACCAGAGCTCAGTTACTTGATTCACCTACTTTGACAGTAAAGAATTCAGCTAATAACAACTTTTGAAACTAACATATATATAGGTTAACGACAGTAAATTATTCTCCTAGGAATCACAAGAAGTCTGCTTCACACAAGATCACCACAACTAAACATTAAAAGAGAGTACAAGACAATCACAGGACAAACTGCTTCTAAAGTGGGTCAGAAAAGAATCTTTGCTAAAAAAAAACCCCACAACTAAAAATACAGCCAACATTTATTCTTTATATTCTATTTTTTCAATAACCCACTAGTAAGAGTCTTAAAGCAAAGTCAAGCTTATATCTTGAAATATGTACTTACACTTTCCTGTGTATTTCATTTTTCCTCAGTGATCTTAACTTTAAATAAAGCTTCTTTCAAAAGAAATGACGACTGGTCTCAGAAGACTTGTACAGTCCTCCATACAGGTATAGTAGAGAGAACCCTGTAAGAGCAGTTTACTAGGTGCTGGGCCTTCAATCCATGAAACAGAAAAAGCAGACATGAAAGATGTGCTTGTGTGTATGTTTAAAGTTATAGACAAACATTACACTAAGTGAGGGGAAACCAAGTGATTAACATGCTTCACAGCCTGTTCCCAGAGACTCTCTTTTGCCAGGGACAACACCAAAGAGTTAACTACAAGTTCAATGAATTATTCTGGTAGCAGCTGCATCCTCACCACCATTTTGCCCCTGCAGCTTTTCCCCCAAGGTGTGACAAGTACCCATGTAGTCACACAGCAGAAATGGATCCCTGACATTTGAGGAGGTCTGTGAAATAACAAAAGCAAACAGTTCTGTTGGCAATCATCGGGCCCAACTTGCTTCTTTGTTTGGGACGGGGCAGGATGCAAGACCCACATCTCAACTCCATAAGCTGTCACTCTGTGGTAAGGCCAGACCTACAGCACAGGTCCGAGTTGGCCCTACTGCATGCACTCAGGTCTTTCATACACAATCTAGTAGAGAAACCCAAAACATGTGCGCTCTCCTGCTTTCAGAAGTTGTTTGTCCACATTATCTAGCAAGTCGGGCATTACCCATGCAGAGTGGGAGATGCTCAGACACACCATGTAACTTACAGAAGTATCACAACATGGGGATTGTCACACAGCCTTCTTTCCCCATTGGTTTCTCTCTACATGCAGTCTGGCAGTACATTATACAGTGATTTTCCCCTAATGTCACTAGCATCATTCTACTGAAAACACATCTCCACACTGTACCAAGTCACATTACCCTTGGGGACACTCTCCACTTTTATGGATAGGAAAAAGAAAGGAAGATGACAAGGAATAAGAACTGCCCATCATGACAGCCTTACAGATTGTCAGAAAACTTTACACACATGATTGTCATTAATGCACTGCAAATCCTAATTAAAGTGGAAATGCATGCCTTGTTCCTTCTTGCTTCCTCCAAAAGCAGTCACCATTTTCAAGTGTTGTCAAAAATGGCACCATTTAAAGGTCAGAAAGTTGACAAAAATGTGAGCAATTAGCTGCTGTCAAGTAAAAATGATGGTCTAAGGGATTATACTACTAGAAGCTTGCCGCGTTCACAGAAAAATGAAACTAGATCAGATGAGAAAGCCTTGATCTTTCCTTATTCCTTTTTTTACAGATATGACTGTTCACAAGAGATCAGGTCCTCTGTTGTACTAGCTCTGGAATCAAACTATTCTTTTTCTGGATGCTGAATCACTAGTAATGCTTTCTTTAACTCAAAAGGAGAAGCAAAATTTGGCAGACTGCATTTGTACAGGTATGTTTGCATACCAGGCAAACTGAGGAACAAAAAGGTAAAGTGAAGCGATACAAGTTGCTTGGCACTGCCTATCACCACTGAACTTGGTCCAAAGACAGTCCTGTCAGTCAGCTCCTGCTCAGAGGGAGCTTCATCCCTACAACTTAAGTACAGGAGTGGAGAGGGTCTTCTTTCTGACTAGTCTTCCATACATAGGACTTGCCTGTACACATAGTTTTACAGGCCATGAGTTTCATAAAGCTCCCTACACAATACTACAAGTACATAATAAATAACACATTTCCAAAGTACTTTGAGCTCTTCAGATAAAAAGCAGTGCAACCAGAAGTTATTACTTGTGTGATATATTACCAAACTCAACCTGAACTTTCATTTTCAGAAACAATATAGGACCAAGCCATTAACCAACATCCAAGACTAAATCACACTTAGATATCTACTGAGACACAGATAAACATCTATATATGAATCTAAAAGGGGAAGGAGACAATAACTATTGTATTTTTTTAATGTTACTTGCAGCAGTCTAAAGACATCATAAAGTATACATGATTTATATAATAACATCTGTAATAATTCAAGAGAACAAAGAAAGGGTCTGATCCAGATTAGTTTAAATAGAGGTGACATTTAATAATGGTTACAGTCCCACTTCAACTGCATTTACTTTCAAATATATGAATTTTTTTATTTTTTTTTTTAAAAAGCTAAGTAAAGCATCTTTGATTGGCAAGATTATTTGCCACATTGAGAATACTCTCCAGCACAGGAAGAAGAGAAGAATCATCCAAAGAGCTAGCATTATAGATTTTCAACGCTTCAGAACAAATTAAAGATTCTGCCCTGCTTTTCACCAGATAACATGACAAAGAGGTTTTATTTGCTGTATTACAATTATTTTTATTTACCAAAGGTAAGTCTCCAGATAGCTGCATTGATCCTGCTACACTTGAGGCCATTTAATCTAAAGAAAACTGCTGTACAGAAAATGTTTTAAAAAAAACCTCAACAATAGCAACAAAGGGCATCTTGGGGAGCTTTAATGAGATTTTTCTGTTCAGTGCAAGTTTAGCATTCCCACAGAACAGATCAATACTACTTGTTTCTCCCAGATACGTTAGGGAGCATCCAAGAAGCTCAATCCTCCCTGGCCTTTCAGCTTTCTTCTCGCCATTATGCAGCAGGGAGGTGGCCATCCAGTTGTCAGGAGTGCCAGAGACAAGACAGGTATCTGTAGCATCCCATTCATTTCCAATCTTGGTCAAAAAGGAATTTTTTTCTGGAGAAGGGAACACTATGTAGTCCAACCTGGAAAGAATGATTTCATTACTTTGTTTCCACACATACAAATATCTGTGGACAAATTAAAAACTTACACTTCGGTGCTGACAGTAGTTCTCCCATCATGAGTAGGGCAGAGCTTAGAGAAGGCTTTTAACTCTTTGCAAAGTTAAAATACTAATTTAGTAAGGGTAGCAAAATCTGGCACTATTCAACAATGAAATTGTTCTAACTCCATTCACTTAATGTCTCCTGGCTACTTTTAAATTTCCTTTAAAGTTTTTCATTTTCCCATTTCACTTTATCCCTTCTACTACTAATACTTTGTCATGAGAATATGTGGGAATTAATGAGTATTTTCCTTCCCCTTTCTTTAGTTGTAAACATAGTCTTCTCGAGTTTATAAACAAAGCTGGCCAAAATTATAAGAGACTTCAGCTATTTGGTATCTCCTCTTGCTTCTTAAAGTAGACTCTCTCATATTTCTGTATTGCATAATAAAACATAGCCATGAGAACAGCAGGTAAAGAGGACTAGGATTAAAGCCACCCACAAAAGTACATTCCTCTTTGAATGCAGAGTTGGGGATTTGGTGCACAGTGGAAAAGCCTTTTTTTAAATTATTTTCTTTTTTTGAGGACAGAAACTATTCTAAAGTGGATTAACTGTCCTTGAGCCCTTCTACCCACCCACACCTTTTTTTTCCTCTCTTGTTCTTGGTTCTCATTTTCATGCTGTATTAATACAAAGTGTGTGAAACTGATTTTTTCCCCTCCTACCCATACTGCTACGCCCATCTCCTAAGAAAAACAAAACAAAAAAACCACCAAAACAATAGATAGCATGACATGAGTTTAATCAGAATAGTAAACACAACAAAAAAATTCAGAAGCCTCTGATGATGCTGGGAGCGTCCATTTTCCAGCTGCTCAAGAGGTCATATTTTAATAAGCACATTTCCTATCTACGGAAGATAAAGATTCCCTTATCATGACTCGTACATGCCAGTCCACTTTTAACATTTGACACAGGTGGTCACACAAGATGTGAAAGCATAGCCAAAGGGTGTTCAAAGGCTATCATGCTGGCAGGTGAAGCCTACTGCTGAAGAATGCATGCTGGCAGGGAATGAGCCTGTTCTGGCTTCACTGCCACAGCCCACAAACAGCACTATGCTGTTAACCCAGTCTGCCCACTGTTTGCGAGATCCCCTTGAGCTAAACCACACAGCAAGTGCAGTGAGAGAAATCAAGTGAGTAAAATCAAGTATCAGCTGAATTCGTAGCTGCTTTTTAATGAAGATAGCTTAAACTCACTGCTAAGAGGTTTTACACTGTCAAAGAAAAAACACAAAACAAACCACACATAACAGATTTGATTTAAAACTGTTCACATCCTCAAAGCATTCTCCATACATCTTTATTCCCAATTCTGTGACATTTTCAGAGACACCTAAAATGGCATAAAATACTGTTAGGTTAAACATGTTTCTGCAACCCGCCCCCCGCCCCGATTTGTGCCAAAACTGCTACCCTCAGTTCATATGCAGCTTTAATTGCAGTTATAATGGCAAAGGTCAATATTGATCCATTAACCCATCTACCCTGCAAGACTTCACAAGCTTATTCTCATTCATACAGAATATTGAACAGTATTAAGAGCTATTGATGACTGAAAACAGGGTCAAGGACTATGCCTCTGATGCTCACTGCTATATTATCTCACCACAGGCATTTCGATAAACTTTTGGACTGGGTAGCAGGACAAGTCTAGAAGAGATCCAAAACTGCAGAACTTCTTAGATTTTGCTAATTAGACACTAATTGTCAAGCATTTGCAGTGTCTGGAAATATAACTCTGAGTCAAGTGGCAGTAAAAAGGGTAAATGGACTTGTTCAAACAAGAACTGAATAAAATTCTTTCCCAAATACAGCAACTGGAAAAAAACCACTACTTTTTGTCTTAGTATGGGAACAAGAATATCAAGCCTGTGCCCAATATTTCTCTCATTGCAAATTAAAAGTTGAACCAAGAGGGCACACAATTCTTGACACCTAAGGAGAAAAACTTCACTACTGCAACAATAAGGAACCTATTGAGGTAGAAGTCAGCAGGAGCCTTTGAAAGAGGCATCTTTTTCTGGACCCAGCTCCCATCAACTTCCCAACAGAAAAAAAAAACCAAACAACAAATCCATGTCTCCACAGGATTCTGGTTGCCACAGGGTGCAAAAGCAGCAGCTCCAGCTCCGGATGCTACATCACATCATTTGGATTAGAGCTCTGATCCAAACCTCAGAGACACACTACAGCACTCGCAGTACCGTTTGAAGTTTCCCACCTGATTAACAGATTTGCTCAGCTTTGAGTGGGGGTCTGTTGCACAAACCTTTTCACTGCATAAGAAAATACTAAGCACCATATTGCATGCCTGAGTTCTGCTGTTTGATTACAACACAGGTGCACAATCGCATGTATGAGACCACCAAAGAACCCCTCAGGCTGGCCAAATGTGACAAAGTACAAGCATGCAACTCTGATAAGTAAAAACATGTTAACTACAAAAAACTAAATCAAACTTTCAGACCAATTCAGTCCACTAATGATGAACTTTGAGAGCTCTCACAGAAGTTTTAGGGTAGACCAGGTACAAACTCAGACCATTGCTCAGTCTGGAAAACATGACCTGTTCACAGCTAGAATAGAGTCAAGGGGGGTTGGGATGAGTTGGAAATGCCTTGTGCTACCACACATTCCCTTCGAGCATGCTGCTCAGAGGGCCTACACTGCAAATCACTTGCTTGATGACCTGCAGCCAAGAGCCCTCATATCTATTTTATACCAAGGAGCTCTAGGAAACCAGCAGCAAATAAAGCACAAAGTGTGATTGTTAAAAGCCAAAGTAATAATGTAAACACATTTGATATAATCCAGGCTATTCCAGACACATTGTTAGGAAGATAATGATGCTGAATCATTCACCACTAAACACTGACAACATTCCTATTGCTTTACATTGTGTACTGCTATTTTGTAACAATTAAGAAGGAGCAGTCAGTTTTCACTAGTCAATTCAAGTCATGTCAGTTATATGGAACTGGCTGTACTTACGTCATTCTCTCTGCTTAATAAGCCAGAGTATACCTTTTAATACATCTTTCCAGAAATGAAAGCCTCCAAGGTCAGTGCACTTGGGCTGACTCACTGACTAGCACCTATAGTGGTCAGTCAGAAGTGAACAGCCAGTCATTACACATATTGTGCAACAAATTATTACTGGTTTATCATTCAGTACAACACCTAGGATATTTGCATCAATGACTCTTCCTTACCCATGACAAAATGTCTGTCAGGAGCCAAAACCTGAAGTGTTTCGGGGAGGTCAAAAGTAAATCACTTCCTGAGAGGCATGGGAAACATTTATCCTGGAATCTGAACTAGTCCTGTACTTCTAGATCAAGCCCCAGGTGAAAAACAAACTCCTTTATATTCATAAAGTATTTAATCCTGTCATTAGGAACACCTCAAAGCGACCTGTTTACTGGAAAGAAGGTGCTCCTTACGTCAGATGAAGCATGTCAGAAGTAGGTCACTCTAAATGGACATTTTTTTTAGAAGTACATAACTCGAACAATTCAACACCACCTTATACAGATTAGTGCTTTGGCATGTATTCCATACATAGTTGCTAATGTTCAAGCTGGTGGCTATCAAAGGCTTTTAAAAGATTAAATACTAAACCCAAAACTAACCAGAATGAGGCCTGATCCCCAGGTGGTCTCCAAGCCCGAGAGCCTTCAGAAGCTTTGGAAAGCTTTTCCTACCACTCTCTTTTTTTACCCTGCAGGATTTAAAACGCTCCTACTGAAAAGAGAAGAGCTAATGAAATCCAAGGGATGTAATCCACAGCACGTGTTCGGTGGGGATATCTATATCTAAAAATTTTAAAACTTCAGGTTCAAAATGATTCCATGCATGAAAAAGAGCAATTCTAGACACCATCAGCCAGGTGACAAAAGCCCCGATAAGCTAAATGTCAGGCTTGCTGCTGTACAGAGTGTCATTTGTTCCTTCTTTCACAATATTTTGAGATAAGGCCCATGTTCCCCTGTGTTACAACTATTTACCGTTACACAGGGCTGAGGCATACTCACCAAAAAGCATAAACTTGCTCTACATGTAGTTTTCCCATCTCCTTTCAACTCCTTTCTCTGCTGGGCAATGGTTTGCCACCACCTGTCCCGAGTCCCAGAGCACCCGTGCAGCACCACCAGCACTGGGGAGCCATGTCCCCCTCTGCCCACCACCATTACTCAGCTGTGGGGCTCTCAGATCAGCAAGACACCAACAGCAACGAGGAAGAAGCTGTTGCTGGGATAACTTTGATATTCAAATATACAATAGCACTTAATTAGTAAAGACTGACTACCAAGTGGTGAGCACTGGGAGCGGTGAGGTGGCCCTGCCCAGGTGCTGGCAGCAGGGGCCTCCATGAGGAGAGGCCAGGGCTGCCCCGCACCAGGCATGGCCGCTTCCACCCAGTTCGAACAGCCCCACCGCAGGGCAGGGCTGAGCCCAGCAGTGACGCTGCTGCACCTCTGGGGAAGCGTACATCAGGAAAGGTGAAATACCAGTGAGGACTTAGGGGAAAAACAGTGTGAGAAACAGCCGGCCTGGGGTCTGGCTGCAGCCCAAGGTCCACCCACC
The DNA here is from genome assembly GCA_024606505.1 of Aquila spilogaster. NCBI lineage: Eukaryota > Metazoa > Chordata > Aves > Accipitriformes > Accipitridae > Aquila > Aquila spilogaster. Next base: position 21,522,265 of record JANHGO010000002.1, read on the forward strand.
ACATGGGCTCTGGGTATATTCACATCACTGGACACCGTTACTGAGAAAAAACATGTCTCCCAAGAAGAGCAGGAGCATACAAGCTCAACCAATTTCTATAACAAAGCACAGGTTACTGAGAGCCACGACCTCTGGGTGAGCTGGGGCCTACGCTTTGGGGTTGTCTGAATGGAGACGTAAGCTGGAGAAGAAACCAAAAAAGCCAGGAATGCTCCAACTTACATCCTGACAGGAAGCAAAGGAAGGAGCTTTTGGGTTCAGCACTAGCTAAGAAATAGGGGAATAATAATTATTAAGAGATACAATTAGGAGTACCAGCTCAAAAACCTACATTTTGATCTTGCTTGTGCTTAGGGCTTAGTGCAAATTGCTTTCAAATAAACAAGTCTGTGCTAGTGAAAGGCAACCTTATCACCAAGTTCCCATTGTAATGGGAACAATATTCAAGGTGTTTCATGTTGACTACCCGTTTGGGTTAAAAGCAGGGGGGGAGTTTGTATAGCGTTTTTCTTATTTTTTTTTTTTTTTTTTTTTTTTAAAAAAACAGGAAACTAGAGTTAGGAACATAGGAATAATTCAGGCACAGACAAAATAGGATGTAAAAGTCGTTCTTGATTACAGCCTTCCAGGGTGGTGGCAGCAGGGAAAGAAAATGCAAGCAAATTTTAACCTCTCTTACTTAAGCCAAGACATTGGTAAGATGTGGCTGTAATATAAGAAAGAAGAAAAAGTGGTTTGTATCTACACAGAAAAAAAATCAGTTAAGTATGTTTTCCTGCTCTCAGTAGCAGCCCAAACATATGTGCAGTGGTCATAGAAGGAAAAAGGTGATACTGGAGTAGATTCAACATACTGAGCAAATCCTCCAAGTTTGTAATTCCCCATCATTCTCTTCCCCCCAGATGCTACTGAGGATTTTACAAAATCAAGTTACATAAAAAAGCTTTCATTCCTATGAAAGAGGAATTTGATTTCATCCTATTCAGACAACCTAATAGCTGTACAGACTACTGTACCCCATGGTGCATAGGAAACCACTTTAAAAAAAAAATGAAGTCATCTTCACTAAAAGAAGGAAGAAAATACATTACAGTAGATATACATTTGCAGTAGATTTGCATCTGCTTGCCATAGCAAAGTGAAGTGTCACTGGTAGAAGTGGAATTTAGATAAAATACCTTGTTATAAAATGTGTATCATACCCATTTACAACAAGAAAAACTTAATAAATCCAAGACCAAAAAAAAAATATTATTCATTGAAAAGAAGCCACATGATCAGATGCGTAAAGATAATCTTGACATGAATTCAGTTATCTTCTATGGGATTATTTAAATTTAATTCCTTTCATGGAAGACCCATTAACCAGGTTTAACAAACCCCATAATTAATCTGAAAACAAGAACGCAACATTACGTTTCCCAACACCTCAAGTTTTCTAATGAGGGAAACATTTCCTGCTGTCTTTCATCAGAAGAAAAATCTAATAAAGTTTTATTAAAATGTACAGTAAAAGAACAGATAGGTTTAAAGTACAGCCTCTGTACAGTGTAATGATGTTTTGGCTCATAAAAATGCTTAAACTTTCATTAAAGAGATCAATGAATGCAAAAGAAAATTAGTTTAGCAAAAATATACATTCAAGTCCTGCAGAATACCATTTAACTGAAAACGCAGTTTGTAAGCTTCAATATGAACCAGGGCATCTTTCACAAAGGAATATAAATGAAGGAAACGCCATGGGAACAGACTAATAAGACTAACAAACCTGAGGTCTTTGACAAAGGACTAAGGGGCAGCCCTGAAGTTAGCAATAAACTCTAAGTGAAACACATTTGAGCAAGCTCAGCAAAGAGAGAAACATGGAGCGTGAGGAAAGGCAGAGAATTGCACAACCACGGCATCAGCAGAAGGTGCAGCAGAGGGTGATGGAGGCAGGATATTGCTTCCACACAGTAATGTCCTGCACAGAGCCAAGAATTACATCTGAACTCTTCTACATACCCAGTTCTTAGACAGATGTATCTGTTTTAAACTGGCTATACACCACTGTATTGCTCCATACCAAAATATATTGCTCACATCATAAGGAGACGTACTAAAAAATGAATCAAGTCCAGGACTTGGAAATGTTCGCATTTTCCTTCCAGTTGCAATGATGTATAAAAATTGTCTTTAAAGTTTCCTAGGCAATAAACATAAATGTTTAGTAATAAATATTACTAAGCAAGTAATAACCGTCACGTTGTAACAGCTAGGACTCCCTCGTAGATCCAAAGTATGCTTTCATCTCAAGATCCACTGCAAATTTCTGAGGTCACCAAGTACTTTTCCTACTCTTCCCACTAAGAGAACCTCAGCTGTCGTCAAACTGGTTTCCCCATTCCAGAAGTATCTGGCAATAACACTGAGAGTTATTGTTTAGCTTCTATTGCACTCTTTGGAACTAAGGAGCACAATAAGTATTTATATACACAGAGAGAGAAATACAGAGTTATCGGATTCCTTCAGGTTTTCATTGAGCTGGTTTTACCAGTTCACTTGAATTTCATTTAATGGTCCAACTGATATAAATATACCTTTCCATATAGCTTGCTGGGGTGCCCCTCGCTCCCTCTAAGTAAAATAAACATCATTGGTTAAAATTTAGGTCTGTTTTATATGCAGTGCTTGCATGAACATTGAGAATACCCACTCTTAAGTTATCAAACATGATTAATAAACTCCAAAAGGAATAACATTGCACAAAAGACACTTTGGAATGGCCACAAAGAAAAAAAAAAAATCTGATAAGCAAATACAATTTCTGAAAGCCAAACATTGCTGAAGAAACTAGCTAAACATGAGTCTAATCTAATCTGAGACAGACAAGTTTGGGATATTACCAAGCAGCGGCAAGAAAACATTGACCTTTCAGCTGTATCCCACTTCTAATCTATCCACTGTAGCCCCTTTTTCAAAGCTATGGGCAACACTTTTTAAAAAGTTGCAACACCAAAACAGAAGTTTTCAGAGGGTAGTGTCATATGCTGCAGTGTAACCAAATATTTGTTGATATTCCCAGTCTTGGTACATGTTATCTAGGCTAAGAAAGGGTGGGACAAATAGCTTTTAATACTCTTACAGCTATCAGTAAGACTTATGATACAATTTGTTTCCTTCTGATCATAGCAAGATTTGAGACACATGTACCCATAGCCACACAACACAAGGGGAGCTGGCATTCATGACAGATAACAGTACTTAAAAAAAGATTACTCCTATTTAAACTGCTCACATAAAGTTTATGTGGATAGCTTAAGGGATAACAGATATACTGAGCAAGAAGGTTTCCAACAGAAGAGTGAGAACATGAAGCCTTAGACCAGCTGTGCTCGGGGTTCCAGCCTCAGTGGTGCATAACAAGCTCCTGGCTAGCATTAGTCAGGCAGACATCAGCAGAGAGGAATTTGCAGTCTTCGAGGATGAACTATATTCAAAGGATTGCACGAAGTCCCCAAGTTGTACCAGGCCTGCATGACATATGGCTCTTCAGCTGGATGTGTTCCACTAAGCCACTTTGTTGGCCTGCTACACTCTCTGGATAAAGTGTTTGGCTGGCCCTGTTCCCTCAGTCATAAACAACAGAAACAGCAGCCATAAAATCACCTGCTCTTGCCCCTCTGCAAACCAGGGCAGCCATCTGGGACACTCCAGTAGGAACCATCCACAGCCAAGTGGGGCTGGAGACACAGGGGGGAACCAAGGCCCTGGGGCCATCAGCAAGCCACTGGAAAGGAAGGTGGGTACAGAGGGGGAAAGAGAGAAAGCCGGATGCACTACACTGTGGAGAGACTGGAAAACTACAGAAAAATGCAGGTAAAGAAAACATTCTTAGCCTGGGGTAATACAGACAGCAGCATTGTCCCCCCCATGCATCCCCGATTCACTGCCAGACAAGTTGCTAGTCAGTCATCCGCTGCCTGGGAAGGGGAGTTTGTAGCAGCTGATTAGGAGCGACTACTCATCAGTATTAACCGCCTGTTCCTAAATGGTTTTATCCAGTATAACAGAACTGAGAGGATGACTGTTGTCCAGAAAGGAAAGGGGACAACCAACAAGGTAGACAAGCCAAAAATAGATTCAAGCCTGGCAGGTTTAATCTGGAAGTGAGTAACAATAGCCAAAGCAGCAGAGTATTTCAACCATCAGAATAGCAAAGCCATGGGAAGATGTGCATGTGAACAAGTAACACAAACTTCTGAATAGCACCAGATGTAACAGCTGCTTACAGTGCCAGGTGATTGCATTTCAGGACTCGGAAGATCCCTTCCAGTCCTCCTCTTCCTGTGAGCGAGAGCACCAGGAGAAATCCTGCATTCCCCCAAATCAGTAGTACTCTCAATTTCTGCAAGGTAGCTAGGTTTCTCCAGGGATTTGCAAACTACAGATTCTCAAAGTATTAATTTTAAGAACATTTTTACTCACCAAAAACATGTTTTGAGAAAAACAGGTCAGTTTAAAACAAGACAATACCATGCTTGGAAAAACTGCTTGTTGTACAACCAGTAATTCACATAAGTTTTACAGTCAACTTATTTTTTGCTACACTAAAGATTAAGCTGACTGCCAAAATATTAGCCTTGGACCTCTTCAAAGAGCCTAGTACTTCCATATTAAAGAGCATATTGTATTTTAAAATGTCAATTACATGGTTTGCAAAAAGACTGTATTTTTCCTAGAGTTTTTAAAAGCCTAAATTTATCCTTAATTCTTAGAAATGAAAAACCATAAATCTTTCTTAGCTTTGTAAGCAGTAATGAAATTAATTTAGATTTTCTTATCGCATGTACCTCTGCAGCAATATATGCTATAGTACAATGAAAGTAAGAAGATTTCCAGAATTACAGTGATTTTGCTGCAGATGAGCATGTCTAATTTAACACAGCAATGTTCGGTTGGGCATCCAATGGGAAAAAAAAAAAAAGACAGGTTACAGATGAACACATTTAGGAGTCTAGAACAACATGCTAAATGATCAATAATGTAACAGACACTCTGCTAATTCTACTGATTAAGAGCACACGCAGCTGTTAATCCAGCTTTGAAGCTATATTCTAGTATGCTTTAGTTTTAAATCAGGAGAAGACATGAGAAAAATGGAAGCGAGGCACAGAGTTATTATATACAACGTTTGTAGGAAATTGGGTTTGGGGATCAGAGTTACATAAATTTTCTACAGTGCTGCAAGATGCATTATTCCACTCTTTGGTACACAGAATAGCAGGATAAAGCAGTCAGGACAATAATACGGTTTGAGATATACCCCAAATATAACAATATGTACTCTATCACTTTTCAAAAATGAAAAAAAAAAAAAAAACCCAAAAAAACCCCAAAACCTAGAGGGTTATGGCTGTCTACTCACAAAGATTCAGAACTTTAGAAACTTCAAGTCCATGTTACTTTGCTCTCTAGTTCACTCAAATCTAGGATCAAATGCAGATTAGCCCTAAAAAACAGGGAGAAGATATATTTCCCCTCCCCATATTAAGTATTTCCCCATCGCATGACACAGCATCTCCCACTACAGTCATTAAGGTCTATCTAGGAACAAATACTACGTATTTGGTTTTTTAAGACCATCAGAACATTTCACATTATGCAAGCTCAGATGTCCCACCCCCGCTCCTTAAAAGCCAAGTAAATAAATTGAGATTCATTTGACCTGAACAGCACAGGACACCCAACGCGCCTGCCAGGACTGGCTCCATACGCACGGGCTACCAATACCTAGGGAGGGCTGAGGACGGCGCATCCAGAGCGCCCTCAGGCACCCTCCAGCAAGGCCCCTCAGGGACTCGGGCAGCACCCAGGGCTTTGCTGCAGGCCAGGCTCTGCACTTACCTCGCAGCACCTGGGCAGGCTCCAGCACCATCACCCGCCAGCCCACAGCAGCCTGCCGGGGAGAAGCCACACAACACCCTGCCTTCACCCTGCCCGCAGGCAGGAGGTCGCTCACGTTTCGTGGCGATTCTCCCTTTGTGGCTCTGCCCTCTCTCCAGCTCCCACACTGCTCCCCCGCTGCCCAGTAGCATAGCCCCACCTCAAGCACCAGAGCTCCCACTTTTCTGGGGGGGCAGCTGAGCACATAAGGACCAATTAAGTCCTGTCCCACCCCCACAGGAAGGGAAGGAGCCCCCTTTCACCTGAAAGCTATCATCACATCAACAGGCAGCTGTGTTCTGCCTTGCAGCCCTTTATCCCTGGCGCAACCCTGCAGGCATCTCCCCAGGAGAAGCCAGGAGACACCCAGACCCAAGGGGCTGTGTTAAGCTGAAACAGAGAGAAGCAGGCTCATAACCAAGCTCAGCTGCTCTCTGCACCCCAGCAGGCAAGGCCCTGCTTCTATACCTGACTCCCATTACTCAGCAGCAGCCAGGGGCAATCCCTGAGGATGGCTCCCAGCCCAGCTTCACCTGTCCCAGGCCCCTCTTGGTGCCCTGGGGCACCCAGCAGTGCCCTCTGCCAGCCCCCTTGAAAGGAGTACGGCTCACCCTGAGCCACCCTCCAACAGCTACTCTGGCAGCGGTGCAGAGTCCAAACGACTGAAGGGAAGGGGGGAAAAGACTGGTTTAACCTCAGAAAATTGATGAATGAATATTTTATATTGCATCTACATCTTCTGTAAATGGATGCACCAAGGTGATAAAGCAGGCAGGCAGCAAGAATGAAAAATCTTTCACAAAATCTGGACAGAAAAATAACTTGCTCAAGGCAAATTCAATTAATATTAATTAAAATGAATTCCCAAGAATGGTGGGGGGAGGAGGACTGGCATGATAGATTGTCACCTCTCAAGAGAACAGAAAACTATTGCCTGGTTCAACACACACAGCAGAAGAATTTTATTCAAATTGATTAACTGATATCTTCCAAGTAGCTTAAGGTTTGCATCTCTAACCACTTAAGTCAATAGGATTTTTGACATTGATCGTAGCAACCACAGGAATCTGCTTTACAGACTTGCTCACTGCACATCTGTAAAACACTGTAGTTCTCAACATTCATTTATTTGACCAGACATTCCCCATGTGACATTTTCCATTCACTCTTGGAGAAAAACTATCCAAAAATTCTCAGACAAAACAACACAGGATTTCCTAGCGTATACCCTTTGGGCTGAAAGTCTCCCTGTAAAATCTTAATACAGTCAATGAAAAATTAGTACTGAAGGGGATTTTAAGACATGACCAAAACCATTCTCCTGCCCCAAGGAAGGATTAACTGGTCCTTGATATTGCTGACAGATGCTTATTTCACTTGTTCTTTAAAAGTACCAATCGCAGAAATGCCATATTTCCACATTCAATCTATGCTGTGTTTCACTTTCCCAACTGTTATTTTTTATCCTGTCTAACTGAAATCTTCTTTGCCACTTTTCTTTTGCCTTATCTATTGGGTTATTCAGGTTATTCCCTTCCTTTCCAGCCTCATGTTTTCTACAGCCCTGTTCTTTCTCTTTACTTTCCATCTGACCTTCTCAACCTGGTCCAACTCCTGCTCGATATGTAGTGAATGGAAAAATAGAAACTGTTTCCCATCCCAGATCTTATCAATTATCTCTGTACCCTGAAGCAATATGGCCCAGTGTCCCTTGACATGCTTCTACACAAGCCAATGAAGCCAGTTGCAAAGTATCCTGTGCATAGGGGAACAGAGCCCCAAAAGGCAGCAGGAATCAAGATGGATACAATTTTTTAGAATTTTGTTACAAAGCAAAACTACTGAAAATATTTTTCTGAATACATCTAAGTGACAATGAGGCATAACATTACATTTCATATACCCTAGCAAGCACTCCTATATTTAAATGTTTATATACAGCAATCTTGGATTCTAAGCATTCAGGCCTTATGCACAGTGAGTACCTTTGCCTTTGCCTGTCATTATTCTTCTAGGCTGATTTGTATGGTGCACCTGAGCAGCAAAGCATGGTCAAGAATTGGTTTGGCTTCAGAGTGAGAAATTAGAGAATAAATACACTGAGTATGAAATCTAAAAATAAAAAGTGTCTTCTAGTCTAAGAAAAAAAAAAAGAGGTTATACATGGTCCATGCTGCAAGACAGAGAGATGCAAAAAGAAAAGCCTAGAACAACTGAATGACAAGATGAATAAAGTAACATAATATATGGATAGTAAGCAGAGCATGGGGTTTGCTATTTTTTTCACTCCAGGACAAGGAGGAAAATGCAGGTATTACCCCCTGTGCCTTTCATATCATGCCTACAAGTTTTATTATGATATTTCATTATGGCCTACCCCACCACCACTGAATATAGCATACTGCTTTTCTGAAAAAGACATGTATAAATTCCTGTCAGCTACCAACTTCAAAGCTTCCAGTTGCAGAAATGAGAATCCATCTGGACAAAAAAAAAAAAATAAATGTGATCCTGCAGAGTAAGAAGTATTAAAATTCTTTGTTACCTGTGTGCTTACATCGATCTCTTCTAGTTTCCCTTCAGAGGTTTTAATAAATAGTATTTCACCAAGTAGACTTCCAAGCTGAGGCTGCATGCTAGTAGGAATCTATGCCTACCCTTAGGACTTCCTAGAGAGAGATTGCTAAGATCGGTGCAGACACCTTCCAAGTAGATACATAATAGTATAAATGAAGACTATTATATAACCACATCAACCCTTGGAATATAAACAGTGGATTTGACTATGGATCGAATACAGCATCACCTTTTTTTACTTTCTTCTCAAATGCAATCCTAGTTTGTAATCATTTCTTGCAGACTGTACCTTGTAATTCAGGTGTAGTTCATATTGAAGGAGGGGGAAGCCAGGTTCACAGGGAAAATGTATCATCATTGCAGTCAGCCATCCTGCAATAAAGCATTCCTCTTCCACATAGTCGTTCCTACTCTCTTTAATTCAGTGTAAACTATGAAACCTCAGAATAAAGCAATGTCGTTATCTTATTCTTTCTGTAGGTTCTGTAACGTGTGATCAGTTTTGTGCACCTATGCAAGAAGTGGGAACAAGCAGAGTCTGCATGTTCACAGGTCAATGAATGCATGAGACCACTTTCTTGCATTCTCGACATGGCAACTGTGCATGTTCATTTATGATGATTGTACATCCAGTGACAGTGCAGCATGTATTAAACTATATTTCCAGTCAAGGCCCAGTGAACAATTAACAACCTTGCAATGATACTATAGTTCAGTAATTCGTGCAGTTTCAAACACCTCAAACCATCTGTGTTCAGAAACATTAAAGCTCTGGTGTTAAAAGTGTTCTTATCAGCAGTTAGTTAATCCCATGATAAATCTGAGCAGTGAACTTAACAGTTTAGAAATAGAGTCAAAAGAAGCAATGTACAATTTTTATTTCAACACATTTCTTTAATTGCTAATTGGACCTTCCTGGACCATGAAGATAATTAGTTTCCTCTCATTTTGTGATATCTCCACTTTTGCATACACTGTGCCTGGGAGAACACAATGTTCCAGCTGAGGGAAAAAACACTGAAGGATGGTAATTAGAGAAAATAGCAATGCAGAGTTGTGACCCACATCACGAACATTAACATGTACTCAGTGAAGAGATCCCACTAGAAACAACCAATTAATGACTGTATGAGAAGTGCCTTAAGTTATTCTGCTTCTTGTAAAGGTGCAAGCTACTGAGCAGGGTAAAGTGCTTGCTGGCAAACTGAAAATGGAATTTGCAGACAGGTCCCCACCCAAACCTCACATCAGGTTTGACATTTACAATTTTAATATGTTTGTACACTGAGAGCATACAGAGGAGAAAAGCTGCTCCAGGTTTAGACAGCATGTCTGGTTTAGAAAGTGAAGAAGCTCTTATTTCTTGTTTCCTTAAAATGAGGAAAATGCATTTCAATATATCAGTGTTTGAGGTAATGATTTCTATGTATTTTTTTAAATGCCTGTACATATTTGTATGTCATAACCACTTTTAAGAGACTCAGAAGTGTTGCTTGGCAGTTTGAGTATTGACTACTTGGGAGACTGTGTTTGTTCCTGACTCTCCTTTGACTTACGAGTTCATTTTTCACCCTTCACATCTTTCTGTAAACTTATTCCCCAAAACTAAAATGAGAAGGATGGTATAGTTTTGTCTGCTTAGTAGTTCCTCAACGCCAGAAAGTTCAGCTTCAGCTATCTTGTACCCACACACATAAAACTCAAAACTTTGCTCGAGCTATGATGTCCAATGGCATCCTAAAGAGTAGCTAGGACTCAGAAACCTCTCCAGATTTTGTTTTGTTCATGTGAAAGTGAGGCAACAATTAATTGTTAACTCTTTTTTTTTTTTCTTTTTTCAGTGTTAGTCAGCTAAAATGCTCACAGACAGCACTACTCCTCTGGTCCAAGACTGTTGGAGGCAGTGAAGGGAGGTGCACTCAGAGTACAATTTCATACCAGAAGAATCTATCTTCAGCAGAAATCTTACAGACTAATTTTGCATTACAAATATAATCAGGAAGACTCCTCAGCAATTTACTGTGGAAACAGAAGATGTTAATGTTGGGATGATAACTGCAGTGTTACATGGAGGAAAAAAAGTTTTGAGTTCAAGAGTTTTGAGAAAATATGCATTAAAGAGCCAGCAAGCAGAAACTGGTTTAACACTAACACGTAACTCTATCAATTCTCCATCTCCATAATCACCTCCCTGGTTCTAGTGAATCTCTAAAAATTATTTGAGAAGCTTGGGAACCATGGTATCCCGTCAGTCCTTAAAAATGTAAATTCACACTTCCATCAGTCAGAGTTCTCCACCAGGGAAATCCAACAGAAAATCTGTCTGTGGAAAACAATCCACTGGCATTTTAGCTCTTTGCAAAGCTCTCAGTTACATACCCCACAAAACACAGGTGCTGGGTCATTTCTTTACATGTGGTTTTTAGAGCTGATTAATAAAAATGACAGACAGTCAGCATAAGGTTCTGGCTGAGAAGAACTATCCCCCATCAGTGGCAGGCCTGAATTCAGTGAGAATGCTGGTAAAGAAAAGGACTACCCAACATTGTATTCAGTGCTGTAGCATAGTAGCTAGGTAATACATGCATGATTTTATCTTCCAAAACGTCTAACCTTTAAGGAGATTTCATGAAGAATTCCTAAAAGTATTTTATTCATCCATTAGGGTAGAAGAGGGTAGACATATACCTACTAAAAGAGAAAATGGACTGTAAAATAAATATGCTTTCAAAAATTATTTTTCAAAGCAACAAATAGTTTTCATAGTTTTAACAAAGGAAATGCATTGTAGAAGCAACACTTTATAGAGCAAAAATAGATAACATATGATAGTTATCCTGAGTCACACATTTATGATCTTACTGAAATACTAACTGGGAGACAAGTGTAGTAATTTAATACAACTTAGAAGAAATGTCTTGATAATTAACAAATAATGTATTTTTTACAGTCTATCAGGAACACCAATATCAAATTTATTTCACATGTTTTTTTCTACGTAACTTGTAACATCTATAATCCCCTTAATCTGAATTGGTCTGTATCTCTAGAGAAAAAAAAAAGAAAACAACAATATGGAAACATAGTAAAGATTTCATTCAGCTTTCCCTGAAAGCTTCCGAGCAGTTTCAGTTATAGTTGTGTCAAACTTAACACTCTAATGATCCATTTATGCATGTTATTTAATATATTTATACTCAGTGAAATTACTGGTGGAAAAGAAGGACCAAAGTAAAAAGTTCCCTGCAAACCATGACTGAAGGCAAGCCTTAGATCAATTATACATCAATTATAATTCTATTGTTGTAGCTATTACTGATCCAAGATGTTCATGTGTCTAAATAAAACCCTCTCATTGGTGCAATTTTCCAAGTTATACAGGCACTCCAAGGTGCACCCAGGTAAAAGATAGGACATAGAAGTTGTGAGAATTTCAGCTGTGCTTAAATACTCCTAGTAGGAGTTTTTAAAATCTGCTAAAAGCCTCCTTTCCTTTTTAGGTACTTAAATACTTTTAAGAATTGCATATGGCGCCAGCTTCAGCTGATCTTCAGTCCAAGCCAAATCCATACATTTTTTCTAGTGTTTGGTTTTAGCCCTTCAGAGGTGCTGCTCAACCGATAGCAAAGTGTATTCAGTAAGGCTTTACATCCAGAACACAGGGTAAATAATTGCCAAAACCTACTGGAAGACACTTGGGCGATGACAGGGGAAGGATTTAACTGTTTAGTGATAGGGCCTGTAGAAAATCCATAGACTGATAGAAAGAGCAAGCCTAATTAGCAGGAATAAGTGATGACATAGGTCTATGCAGCTACTAGAATTAGAACAATATATGCACAGTTAACTGTTTTATATTTATATAGGTCATACACATGCTGTACAGACTTGGTGTTGGCTTCATTAATGTTTGAATTAAAATTTAAAACATTTGGGGTTCATAAATCAGAGCAATTAACTTTGAAACATGAAATATTTGGTGCCATTGGTTTGCAGGGTGCTCAACTCTTCAGTAAGAGATACCTCAAAATACTGAAAGATGGACGTTTTGAAAACATCACAGAAAATATCTGACAATCAGATACTGATTTTGATCAGCACTATAATATGCTATGCTGACTGTATCAAAATATGAAAAAAAGTCTGTTTTCACGTCAAATTATGATTCAGTTCTTGTCAACACATTAGTAATTAGGCCAGAGAAGCATATTGATATCCTCATTTTGTGGAACTAAAATGCACTATATTTGTCAGCTTCAGTGCTTTAAATTAAATATTGACAAGAAAGATGGGGAAAAATTATTTGTTATCCCATCTGCCACTCAAAATCTCAAGTTTCAGCAATGCCATTTTCCAGTATTTCCTGACATGTGAGCATCTTCAGATATTGTTTATTTTTGCTTTTTGATGGCATTAAGAAAGAACAGTCACAACCATAAGGGTCAAGTTGTTCCTTCTGTTTTGTCAAGCTGTTTAATCCTCTTCCAAAGTACTTGGATTTTGGGAGAGATGTAGATGACAGCAGTTTTAAGAGAACTGAAAACCAGTTCTGACATTGAAAAGCTTTTGGAGAAAACAAAATATATTGATCATAGGACAACAAAGTCATGTTATAAAAACTATTAAGGATTTGCATAAAGCTACATTTGTCATCATATGTTACTAGCAGTTAGCAAGGATGAGTATGGCAATAGGGACCAGTTAGGCACATTAACAAAATGGATGGATTCAATTTAAAGAAAGCATCTATAGATTTGCCCAGCTTTGAGAAATGGCCCTTTTACACTTCCACAGGAACACAACTTTGCATTAGTTCAAATGATAGCTAATGGTGTTTTGCAATCCAAGGTTTAAATTACAGTCCCATAATAATGACTGTGTGTGATCCATTCAATGATTATAATGGGATTATAGTCCATACATAGTGGGATAATATTATACAGACTATATATAGTTGGTACTTGGATTTATTAAAGGATCATGCCTCACCTTTATTTCTGTATGAACAAAACTCACTGAACCCTTCGCAGGCAGGAACTGCAAAGGAAACTATTTTACATTTACTTTCAAACTAGATCATTTGGGAGAACATTCCTGAAAAAGTATCTACCTGTGTGATATCTGATATAAACCTTAAGAGAGGTGCTCAGCCCAAGAATCTTCTCTTGAGGTTTGGTCATTATTAGTTTGGACGAAGAAAATTCTGTCTTTCAGTGGATGACTGATTTTTTTAACCAGAGTTTACTTACTAGAAACTGTTTACAACTGAGAGCTGTTAAGACAGATGCCACTGAGTTGGAAAGGTTAGCTATAACTGTCCCACAAATTCAGGACACGTGTATTGATTACACAACTCTAAGTTATTCATATTGTTGTATTTGTGGGGGTAAATATACATACATCTGCAAAACAGCATTAGGAGAACCAGTTATTGCTAGCAGCAAACATATTTAATGACAAAAGAGTATGACTTCTGTAGGCTCAGCCTTACATACTCATTTGCAGATATTAATGAGGTGGAAAATTAAAAAAGACAACAGTATGTGGGACTTGCTAATTCCAACCACTCAAGTAACTTATTTTACTTGTCTAGATCTTAGATTTTTTTGGCCAGAGATCACCATGCTCCTGATTTAAATCACAGAAAGTGTGAAAATGTAAATTATCGAAATTTGTTTTCACTTGGGGCTGTTTGGCTCATCTGTGAAGATGTACAAGTTAATTATTTTTATTCTATTAGAACAATATCATTAATGAGATGTGAGGAGAAGGAAGAAGAGGCATGAAGCTGAAGTTATTGTCAGATTCTCTGCTGGTAGTGCTATTTCACCTGTTCTTGAGAATAAAATAACAAGTAGATCCATATAAGTTAAGAAGTCAAATTACAGTTTTTCTCAACCTGCTTCACATAATAAATAACATGTTCACCATAAAGTCCAAAACTACATATCAAATAGAGCAACAGATTTGTGTTGACCAAGTACCTGCAACAACAGAAATTAGACACTAAAAAAAAATTCATATTTGTATCTCAGTACTATAATCACTTCTCAATTAATTGATATAATTGGAACCTTGGCTGAGCAGTCATTAGCTCAATACAAAGAAAGGCACACATTTTGTCACCATTAGCCAAGCGGCTGGGTAACAAGACATCTTTTGTTTCTTCAGATAGGTCTTAGAGGCTTATATACCCTTTTTTTCATCTTCTGGGCAGTGGCAGAAACAGTCATCACCATTCACAGAAGCACGCATCCCTGGAAGAGTCCTGCATGCCACAAGTACCATACACACCCCTGTGCTATAGCTTCTGCATTCCAGTCCTGAGCCCAATACAAAATCCAGTGAAGTCAAGGAAATGACTTTTACCGACTCTCATGGGCTCAGCTGCTTCATGGCTTGACTTTCAAGATTCACAGTTGCATCTGACCCCTTGAACTAGGCTGATCTTTGTTGATGACTGACACAAGACAAATGAAGATTTTGTTCTTTTTAATTTGCATGTTTGCTTTCAAATGTGTACATAGGTCTCAGTTTTCAAATGCTGCTCAACAGTTCCTATTGGCTTAGACATTGGGTCATGAGAGCAGAACTGGAGGGACTAAAATGGATCCAAAATATTACATTCACCCTTTATATACTTTTTTTTTTTTTTTTTTTCATTTAAAACCCTGCAGGTTAAAGAAAGAAAAAGTGCTTGTGACATTTTCCATTGACATTGTAGTCTTTCTGAGTCCTACAGATATAGTATGACTTTAATGACACAGTTACTATTTTTTGCCTTCCAAGCAGTCATGATCTCAATGGAAGTGACAGTAAGAGATGCTCCCACTGAAACTGTATCTCAGGAGATAGAGCTTTAATGGAAGAAATTCAATACACCTTTGACACAATGAAAACACTATTAACAGTAACTAAAATGTATTTGTAAAAGCAGTTTCTTTTCAAAAGCAAAATCCTTGGTATTCACAATTCTAAAGAAAGAAAAAATATCTGTGATGCTTTACATTGACATTGTGTTCCCCTCCCTGAAGCCCTGCAGATGCAATGTGACTCTAATGGCACAGCTATTTTTTCTCTTCTAAGAAAATTTTGATCTCAGTGGAAGTGACACTAAGAGATGCTCCCACTGAATTCATATCTCTGGGGATAGGGATTTCATGGAATTGGTTCAATTTACCTATGACACAGTGAAAACACTTATAAGAGTAACTCAGGCATATTCATAGCAGTGGCTACTTTTCAAATGCAAAATCCTCAATAGCTGAGACTTCAAAGTAAGGAAAGCAAACACCACAGCTAGAACAGAGCCCTAACACATTTTGCAATACTGAGGATGAACAAACATGCCTGGCATCAGTAAGCCCATATTATATTTTGTAGAGAAAGCTAATAAAGTTTCCAAAATTCAACATAGCAGAACAAAAAACTTTCATTCCATTCCTAGTCTCTGTACCTAAACTCTGTGGCAGAAAAGATCTCCATAAACTGCCTCTAATAAAAGGACAGTGTTTCTACTATAATTACAAAAAGCAGAGGGGCCAAAGTGATGGAAAAATGCAAATCTAAGATATGAGGCATGCCCACAGGAAAAAAAAAAAAAACAGTCACTGACTGAGTCTACCATCAAGATCACACTCTGTGGTCTTAATCTACTAGTTTAAAGATTACTTCATGCAACTTCACCGCACGGGAACAAGGGAGGAAGGACAAGACAGGCAGTAGGATTCATTTTTCTGTGTCCTGTCCACAGGAGCTACATCTACACTACAATTATGGATCATGCTTCCTGCAGATGACATGCTTGAAAATTTTAGCAGCAATCAGCTAATGATTTTTACTGTGTAGGCATATTAATGGAAAGTTGTTCATACTCATAATAGCAGGCCTGAAGGACTTTCATGAAAAGATCAAAATGTTGGTTTTGCTACACAACATTAGTTCCTCTGTCAGATCTCAAATTTCTGCCACAAACTCTTGACAGTAAACGATATTCCTGAAAAAAAAAACCAAACAAAAAACTGAGACAACTGACAAGCAGCCATTTTTCCCCTTAATAGATCTAAAAAAATGTGGAATCATTTGATGAAACTTAAACACCACTTTGGACCACTCAAAACAATCCTGTCAATGGGAATAAGCCCAAACAATTTCAATCTGAAATTTTACAACTCAAAAGCAGCTGAAAGACACATATTAAGTTGGAACTATTGTGCAAACTTACATTGCTATGGTCACCTTCCATCCTCATTTTATGACATATGGCTTTACTGAAAACTTAGAATTTCACCTTTCTTGCAAACAAAAAAAAAAAATCTTCCTTTGGCACTAGCCTTCTGTCTGATCTGCCAGATTTTGTTATCCAATTTACCCTTAGTGATTCCGTGTTTTCTGTGGCAGTATGGTTTACAAGAAAAAGCAATGTAACAGAAATGAAATGCTGCATGTTACAGACAATTTATTTTTTTAAAATTATGAATAGAACCAATCTTACTGCAATAACAATAATAAAAAAAACTAGTAAAAGTGGAGAACTTGTAAATACTGTCATTGTTGACGTGCAAAAGATGACTCAGAAAATAAAATCTTAATCTCCTCACATAAATGGGAGCTTAGCTGTTGACTTTTATGTGAATGGTATTTGATGCAAAGAGCAATAAACATGTATTTTCTTGAGTGTTTGAGAATGACAGCAGTAACACAGGTTCTTAGTGGCATCTCTTCTGGGGAGTTACCACTCAAATAAAGAGAGCAAGAAAATAAACCACTAACAAGACCGTAGGTATTGTTACCAGTCTGCTGTCTCTTGTATTAAATGGAGAGGATTAGAGTTCTTGTGTGTTCTAATCTACAATAATTCATCCACACTATTTGTTTTCAGTTAAACAAATTTAAAAAAACAAGAGAGAAAGAACATCACAGATGCCAATCAGGAGAAGAAAAAGAAGTAAAATGCCTTTCTTTTAACCCTTCTACATGCACTTAGATGTAGATCTGAGAGGAACAGACATGATGCTACATAAGGACAAATTCTAAGGCCAGGAAGACACTGGGGTACTCGTGGATTCTGGCATCCAAGTGCTCTGCCCCCAGCCTGACTGCCCACAGTATCAGCATGCAATTTCTATTAACAGGGTCTATTCACTACACTCACCCTTGCCCCATCACATCCCTTCCCACTTTCTGACACATTGATTTCTAGGATGATTATCAAAATCTTCATATTTTTCCATGTGTAAAATTCCTCAGGTTCACATTTTCAAAGGGACTTCAGACTGATTGCTAATATTTCATCAGCAGCTTTCATGTCTGAAACTGTACACACAAAATTCTTCCCATATTTGTACAGATTGAAAGAGCTTGCCTCAATCAAGCAGTAAAGGAGCTCTCTGAACTGTGTGCTCCAACAGCATCAGTTGTTTGAAGTCTGCAAAAGAGCTCTGTCATGTTCTTTGCTGTTGAGCACTGCATGGAAATTCATTGTCCTCTAGTTTTTCATGCAAAAGTTTGATAGTAAAAACTGTAAAAATACTCTGTACAGAGTGCTGAAAAGGTAGATTGCCAGAAGCATTGGAACAAAGATGAGTTTGGTTTTGCATTTCTTTTTCCTCACCTTCCAATCCTCTTCCAACCTTTCTGCTTATTTTCTTTAAAATATTTTTTACATTCTTTTACACTTAATAAAATGCACTTTTACATTTACATTTGAAAATTGTCTTTGTGTACTGTCTAATAATTGGTTCTGTGAATCAAAACAAATAAGAGTCCTTGGAAGGATCTCATTAATGAATAAGTTTTTTGTAATAATTTTCAATGTTTTTATCTTGTTTTTATTTTACGTTAAAGAATACATCTGTACACAACATAAATCTAAATTTTCATAATAAAATATATCTGTGTTTTGGGGGAGAAAAGATAAAAACACATACAAATGTTTGTTTTATTACTCTGGAGAAATGTCATTTTAAAGCACAGATACTATGATACAGCCAATGAACGATACCTTATCTACTGATCATCAGACACAAGTCTCAAGATGCCTCTTTGGATTCAAGCCAAAATCATGTGTTCAGAAAACAACAAAACAAACAGTCTTTTGTGCTTCAAGTACCAGATAAGTTGTACTGTACAAATGTTGGGCTCCCTTCCAAGCCTCCACAGGTGGCAAAACAGAATTGCAAGCAAGCAATTGTTCTGTGGTAAGGCTTCTCTTTTAGTCTGCACCCAAATATTTCCTCATTTTTGTCTAGCTCAATGATTTAAGCTATTTTATACTATAATGTTTAACTTCTTATTTTTAAAAGAAATTATTTTAATCATAAAATATGCTACTTTACAAGCTGGACTACCGAAGAGAAGGAATCTTCCCATTCATTTTTAATAAATGTTTTTGAACTAAGAGGGAGTGTGGCCTCCTAAGGGACAGTTCAGTGTTGCCCCAAGGCAAAAATTGGTATCCATTGGCCCTAGCCAAACCAATCCATTTAATGTTAACTAGCTGGTGAACCTAAGTAGGTACATGCACGTCCTTACATTCAGAAGCATATTTGTTGTTAGGTTTTGTCATTCAGCCTCTAATTAAAACAGAAATTCCATTTGTCCTCCCAACAGAAAACAGAGCACAGTAAGGAAAGCAAGTTCCTGTAAAAAAAAAACCTTTCAGGAGTACAGGTTGGAGCTGGCTTTTGTCTCTCCTGTGCTGGATAGTTCCAGCAGGAGACTGCTGGAGCTATTGGGTCCCTTCCCCCTGTGCCAGGCCCAGAGTTAGCATGTGAAGGGTTTGATCCTAAATGAGACTGTGAAAAACAACCATGTTCAGTCTTCTTTAAAACATTAGGTACCTTTGGCTAATGATGGCCCATGATAAAATGAACAGCATGGAAAACTTCATATAAATTCATAGCAAAAGAGAAAAAGAGTCCAATTTGCTTATTTAATTGTTTCAGCAACTATTGGTTCCATGTTTAATTCGAAACTACACTGTAAGTTATACAAATGGGTACACTTTCCTGAGAGGTAACATTATCTGAACAAGGATGAACAAGATGTAAGTTGGAATAGTCTGTTTCTTGTTATATAGAATATTACTTAGTTCCACTGCACATCAGCAATGCTTTACAGATAGGTCTTATAGCACGTATCAGCACTCTGTGTTTGAACAAACATAAAAGTGTTTGCAGAATAGGCTTTCAGTTTGTGGTGGGATCTACCAAAGATCTGCTTTGGTAACATCAATGAGGACAACTTCCAGGAATAATATATTATTGTATTAAATCCACAGAAAGCCTAAAAAGTCATGTACAAGCAGTACTGGTTAGATGCACAGTGTGAAGCTTATCCACATCAAACAGCCTACTTCAGAGTTTACCAGTTACACATTTTAATGTGTTTCTGTCTTTCTAATCAGCTTGGTTGATCTCTGGTTTTTTTGCATCTCACGTATATATACACATTACACTGCTGGTGGTTTATGGAATTTATGAAATTTCTTTAACCTGCTGGACTAGCTGATGAATTTTCTACTGATAATTTAACTGTGGTAAGTTTCATCCATGATTTCCTTATTTATCTCTGGAAGAGAAAGCAATAGTCACAGGGTCTTTGAAAAAAGGTTTGTGACCTGACCTAGGCCTTCAATGAAAACTAATAATGAATTGATAATAACAGGGTTTTGCTTAGGAGTATGAGACCTGTCATAATGTGGGCTGGAAAGAAAGTTCCATTAAATAGCTTGCCCACTGTGCAATATTGGTTGAGCTGATTGTTTCTCCTGCAGGAGTTATAAATCAATAGCACGTGCCCAGATTCATGAAGAAAGTTAAAACCTTTCTCTTTCAAGAAAGATTATTCAAAGGGGTTTTGTTACTGTTGAGTCTTCATACATTATTTAATAATTTGATTTATATTAATTCTTATTATCAAACAAGGAGGAATTACCAAATCATGTCCTTTGTATTACAGCCTGTATAATCACATATTGAAAATGTAAACCTAGAAAGAAACAAATTGTTGTTTCCATCCTCCACAGAGAATAATATCCAGATCCAAATATATGCTATTTTACCTGATTGCAAAAATAAGCTGTAGTTTTAAAAATTTTCTCTGGTATTTTTGATTATTAGTTTTCAAAAGGCATATTTGGTTTCTATTTTACACACATATAAATGCTCACCTCTTTGCCAGCAATGAAAAATATCTTCAAAATAATACAAAATTAATCCTCAATGGTGCTTTCATGAATCACATGAAACTGCATGCATAGAACAATATTTTCTGGGATGTCAGAATCTCATTTTGAATGCAAAGAAAGACACTGAAGCAGACTCTGTATCCCTGCAGCATGAGACTGATCCTTCAGAAGAACCTCAGCCCTGAACAAGGCAACTACCAAGAATACAAATATTTTCCAGCTCTACCTATACAACAACCAAAAAAGTAAAAGTTTCAGCTTGAAAAGCCTCAAACAAAGCAATGGTCACAATAATATTCTGTAATCTTTTGCACAGTAATTCACTGAAAGGGCTGTAAAACAATTATTCATGACAGAGAAAGAACAAATAATAAATAGTAAATGCTTCCATGTGTACTGTGAAGAATATGTATGTGTGTAACTATACTTGTTGTCTACGGACTTTCAGAAAATGTTTTTGCTTAATGCAAGCATTGCACCTTTGTGTAAAGGCAAGACACTGTTTAGTTCTGAGCATTCTTCTGTATTATTTGCATTTTTTATTTTATTAAAAAATCACACTCTCCGTATTTTTCAGTTCTTTTTTCCAGCATAGCAAGTAATTCTGGTTCTTTGTTTTGCAAACTAAGTCCACTGAGTCATTATATCATCTTCCTGCCAAAACTTCTATGCTTTCCTACTTTAAACAATCCCATTTCTTCTAAACCAGGCTTTGCAGCAGTCTTTTAGTTATTTTGGGTGTTCTGATCCCTGATACAATCTGTGCTTAAATGAGAAATTCCATGAATCTGAAAGACATGAATCCAAAAGACTTGACACAGTCTCATGCCTTTGTCCCTCATTTTGATTTCTCCTATGAAACTGCTTTGTTTTTTATTCTGAGAATGCAGTATTCTTTAAGACTCTAAAGTGCAGTCTGATTTGTTTTCTTCACTTAATGTAAGCTGTAAAATAAATCTAAGGTGTTATTCAATTCAATATTTTGAAACAATACCTTAAATTCATTGTTCTTTTCAGTTAAGTCTACTTCTTATTTGAATCTTTACAAATTATCTGCTCCACCTGGGGTTGCAATACAATTTAAAATCACACTTCTTTTTTTTGTAACATCTTTGCTTCAGTTTATTTGTTTCAAAACTTTCTTTCTTTTTTTTTCCTCCCTGGAACTACTTCATTTCTAGTGCTAGGAGGGCTTCTTATGCCATTAAAAATAACCAAATAAGAGTTAGGAGTTCTGACACAAATCTGAGGAGACTGTTTAACACTACAGCTGCTGTAAAGGATGTTAGAGGAAAGAGCTTGAGAGGAGAAGGATGTGGGTACAATTTCATTTCAGTGCCCCTGTTCTGCACCACTGTTCTAGTCCTCCGGCAAGCCTGACTATCCGCTCTAAGACAGCTGAAGACCTCTCTCATTTCCCACACATCACCCACCACTCTGTAAATGTTCCCAGTGGAAAAAGAACATACTTCTGGAATAGCTCTACCTCCTGTGATGGTTGACTATGTGCAGCGCAGAGGGTCAGGGGACACAGAAGGGTACACAGAATACATTTAGGGGACGTTTACTGTCTGCTACAGTGGAAAAACTCTGGCAGTGGGAGGACAGATAATAGCCACCATAGTGCACAGTTGCTCTCTCTACAGAGTCCATTGAAGAGGAATATTTTCAGAAAAAATAAAGCCATTTTCTTAGCCTACTTGCCAAGCTGTAGCAGCAAGATATTCCACATATCAATGCATTGTGTCCCATAGAGTCCATGTCTCTGTCAGAAAAAAATTCAGCACAAATAACACCATAGCGGATACATATCTCTGCTAAGGAATTTCCAGGTACTCACACTTTGGTGTGCTCAGCACCTTGCCCACTCTACAGCCCTCTGAAGCCATGCTTGTTACCATGGCAGCCATTCAAAGAAGTGCTGCAGGACCCAGAAAGGTAGCCTGAAATGCTTTGAAGAATGTCATTTACCACACAACAGGAGTCTCCTCCAGGATCCAGCTAGGGTTTCTCATAATCTCCATTTCAGCTCATTTTTTACCCTTTTTACAGATGTTGTACTCTAAGACAACATTTTCTCTGTTTTCTTTGGTTTATTTGAATACTTTTTTCCAGGTCCAGAAGATTCCCAGTACCAATTTAAATGTAAGCAAAACTGTTAAGTACAGACCCTTGCCCTACAAGTCATAGATTACTGGGAAAAAAAAGAAACCCATCACTATTCTCACAGGCTTTCTCTCCCTCTCTCTCACACTAATCTCCTCAAACAGTACAGGGTTAAGTATGGGCTTTGGATTGTATTCTACCAAGTGCCAAGAGATAAAGTTTACTTATTGTCCATAATGTGTATCTGTGAAACTCTGACACTGCTGTAATCAAAAATTCTCCTTCCTGCGCTGAACCTGTTTGCTGTCTCTTGGTCTTGCAAGTCTCTTTACCCAAGAGGTTCAGGAGAGCTTGGGTTGGCAGGCACGGCAGGGTCCGACTGAGCGCACTTGGTACTAGAGAGCGGGTGAGTGTCTCTGCAGCTCTCAGATTCTCCAGAGCTCCTTCCCCACCAGCCCAGGCCTGGTCAGCAGCGCCCAGAGGGTAAACAGAGTGCTAAGTCATGTCCATTCTGGCACGTTCACCCACCTCAATATCAGGTGCAGGGGAGGCTTAGCTCATAGGTGGGAACTCCAGAGCAACGATAATCTCTCACAGGTAACAGGGGAGAGGTCAAAGGAATGGATACAGTTAAGCAGAAATCAGGCTTTATTAATAATGAGTAATATCCTCAAGAATTACCTTTATTGCAAGGGTTCTGTCACTTAATGGGATTCAGAGTTACAGAAGGGACTTACCACATGAGAGGGATCAATAATTCAACTCACTACACTTCCTGTAGTCTCTCTGCCACGTGACAAGACCTAGAAATCTCCCTAACCCCTTGCTTCTTCCTATATCTTCCAGATATCTAGGGTTTTGTGCTACTCTGTTCAAAGCATTCTAGCCCATAGCAAACTCTTTGAATTTACCTCAAATGCCCAATTTGGGCAGAATACTTCTATTTGTCTGAAAAGTAATTACTATTGCATTGACAAGTAGTTTTTTGCAGCCATCCACCTTTGAAACACATAAAACCAGCCATGGGATTGTCTGCCTTTGGAGGAACACAGTCCTGGGTTCCCTTCCTTGAAAGCAATGTTGCATAAATGCTGAGATGAGCTTTGAGCACCAATAGCTGTGGTTTTTGAAGCTGCTGGGGATCCAGCTCTTCCCTGTGACACTTGGTGGGCACTTTGTCAGATGGACATCCTGAAACGAAGAATAAGGAAGGACAGAAGCAGCATATAAAACTTTATACTGCAAGTCAGATCAAGGCTTTATTGGTTGCTCTTCCTGTATATGATGCTTGGATGTGAGTCCACTTCCTCTCTGGTCTTTTCTGTTTGTTTAAATTACAAAGTTTTTAATGATGACTCTCACTACTCATTTGTGCAATGCATAGATAGTACAGAGAGGCCTTGACAGCTTTGGGAATCAGTCTGTGTCACTGCAATTCAAACACAAATAATCACATTTCAGAACAGCTTTTCAGCACTCCCTGTCCCTGCTGCATTTTCTCCCCAGCTATGACTGGAGATGATGATGTGGGGATAATGCACACATTTGAATGACAGTATTTCCCAGAGAGAATCCAGTTCAATGATTTTGCTTAGAAGCCAGTAAATACTGAGCAGCCACAGACACATTCATACATGTGGCCTGTTATGCATCCCTAAGACTGGTTCTGACAAAGGATTTCTGTTATTAGAGTTGAATGCAACTTATTGCAGCACAGTTAATTGTTTTGGGTTTTCCCACACAGTTTTAAATTTCACATCCTGCCTTGTAACTAGATATGAAAAATTGTTCAGAACTGCTTACATGATTTAGGAGATGAAAGCCAATAATATGCAGCTATATGACTTGCCAGACCTATGCTGGTATGCTTGCACAGCACTACACTGGCAGAGGAGAATGCCAGCTTCCATTTGGGAACATCTCACATAGTGCTAGATTGTGGCAATGGCTCTTTCTTTTCTAAGTCACTTAGGTGCTTTTGAATTTCTTGGCAACAGTGTTTAGAGAATTTTCTGGGTTACAGCACATTTCAATAAAATGTTAGAAGCATCTATTTCAAATAATATGAAAAAAAGGCAAATAGGTTATCACAGAGGGAAGATGAAGAGAAAAATAAGCAACAATAACAGGAGAAACATAAGCACATGAGCTTGGCTAAGATTTTTTTTTTTAACTGAAATCAGCGGTCAAACATTTCAGAAAGTGATTCTTTTTTCCTTTTTTTTTTTCTTTTAAAGAAACAAAAACATATAGGGAATGTTCTTTTTTCTTATGGAACACTGTATAGACTGTCAAGAGTTAAATCTTGGGCAATAGCAATCCAGGATAAAACTAAAAGAGTAACTAAAAAGCAGAATCTCTCCCCCAGCAGCAGGGAGAAAGTGAGTTGGAGAAATGGAGAGGAGAGGAGAGCAGAGGAGAGGAGAGGAGAGGAAAGGAGAGGAGAGGAGAGGGCACGAGTCCTATGCAAGTCAACTCTTTCTACCAAAATAGAAGCAGCAGAAGGAACAAATTAGCAGGTTTTTTTAGATACAACACAGAGTAGTTAAAAAGAAATATGGTGTAATTGGGATCATGGAGATTTGGCTTATGCAGAAGACTGGGTAAGATACCAAAATGAAAAATAAAAGGACTCAGAAGAGTTGAAAGAGAATGTTGGGAAAAGGGAGATTCAATACCTGAAGAAATAAATTTCATATTGCAGACTTGGTAAGGAACTGAGAACACATTATCATTCTAATTACAGAGGTGTGGAAGTGAAAGGCAAAAGTATTAGATGTTGGTACATCATAATAAACCTATGTCCTAAAAAAACCACAGGCAAAATATGCCATATGATCACATACACTCAACCACAGTGGAGTTTGTCTGCAGTCTGCCTGGGAATACGGACAGAGTCTATTTGGTCTACCAGGAATGGACAGATGAACCAGAGAGAGCAGGAAGCTGGCTGAGTTATTACAGCAAGTGCTCCTTTGTGATCAGACACCCTGGATCAAGCTACAACTGTTGGGTTGTTTTTTTTTTTTAATTTCTGTTCAATTTGCTTTGATTTTTACCACCTGATGCAGAAGAGAGGATATCTCAAAAGTTCCCCTCCTTCAAGATATCCATGGACAAGATCATTAACTTACTTCTGCAATGATGATAAGAGAGCAATGAGATGTGTGTCAGTGTCCTGGTTTTGGCTGGGATAGAGTTAATTTTCTTCATAGTAGCTAGTATGGGGCTATGTCTTGGATTTGTGCTGAAAACAGTGTTGATCATGCTGAGGTGTTTTCATTATTGGTGAGCAGTGCTCACACAGAGCCAAGGTCCTTTCTGCTTCTCACCCCACCCCACCAGCGAGCAGACTGGGGAGGGCACAAGGAGCTGGGAGGGGACACAGCCAGGACAGCTGACCCCACTGACCCAAGGGATAGTCCAGAGCATACAACATCATGCTCAGCATATAAAGCCGGGGGAAGAAGGAAGCAGGGGGGATTGTTCAGAATTATGGCGTTTGTCTTCCCAAGTAACAATTACACATGATGGAGCCCTACTTTCCTGGAGATGGCTGAACACCTGCCTGCCCATGGGAAGTGGGGAATGAATTCCTTGGTTTGCGTTGCTTGTGTGCATGGCTTTTGCTTTGCCTATTAAACTGTCTTTATCTCAACCCACGAGTTTTCTCACTTTTACCCTTCTGATTCTCTTCTCCCATCCCACTGTGGGGGGAGTGAGCGAGCAGATGTGTGGGGCTTAGTTGCTGGCTGGGGTTAAACCACGACAGTCAGGAGGTGCTGCCAACTGTCCAGCAATGCCTGAAGGAAACATAACTAGTGGGACAGCTAGTCTCTGACAGACTGTTCATCCAGCAGGATGCTGAGCAAAGAGCCTGCCTCTGGCAGTAATTAATGAACAGCAGAACCTGGCAGCAGTCTCCTGCTTACAATATAAATCTGAACCCATGGCTTTGGAAAAGATAGAAATTCATAAAGGCTGAAATTCCAGAGTTGAAAAATATCACTACTATGATGGGCCAACACAGGCAGAAATGCCAGGGTGAGGAGATGGCATTTTGGAAGGCCTCTTCAAAGGCTAGAAGTGACCTGCCTGGGAATGAAAACTGTTTTGAATCTCTGGAGTCCCCGGGAGAAATATCTGAGGAACTTCTACTTGGTCTAGTTTCCATCCAGTCACCACCCAGTTTACAGTTTTCTAGATCACTTATCTTCTAAGCCATACAATTTTGACACCAGCATGAAGATCCAAATGTCACATTTGCATGAACTGCTTGAAAGTCACACACATCTTTCACTGTCCACTCTCACAAATTCCTTCCTTTCATGTTTAATATTAATTACAGTATAGATTCATCGGTTACTAACCTCAACCATTATCATTATCTCATTAATAACCAACTAAATACAGTATATGATACAATAAGCTACCCACAGTGTCTCAGCATGTTCCTTTCTTGTCCCTGAGTTAAAATCTTTAGTAAATATTCATGGAGTTTCTTGAAACTTCTCCTGCCATGAAGCCTTTTCAAGGGAAATACATTCCTGATAATGTGTTTTAGCTCAAGTATTTACAAGTGTCTTCTGCTTCCGTTGTTGAGAATCAGTTAAAAAGCTACAACTTGTGCCACATCTTTCTTCATGCAAGCTGTGGTTCATTCCAGCAAAGTATGTGAATATGCAGCACTGGTATATTTCTTTCAATAAAAAGGGTAATTTATACCAGAGAGGTAATCTTAAAAGAAAAAGAAAAGAAAAAAAAAACCCAATAGATAAAACTCTGCAGATAATTTTATTCTTTCCTTCAGTCTCAGGCCAACTTTTTTTCCCTTTTCTTTGGGGTTTGTGCTCTCACCTGCTTTGCTGAGCAGACTTTAGATTCAAGTTTATAACAGCACTTCCAGAAGACTGCAGTCAAGGTTTTTCTAACATAGTAAATTATATTTAAAATTAACTTTTTGGTCTTTTCTTCATGAAGGGTTGTGTGGCTTCAATATCACAAGGGGCTTGGCCTTCAAATGTACTTGTCTCCATACTTCTACAGATCTTCTCCAGAGCATTTTTCTCTATTCCCATCCCTTCTACTGTTTCATTTTTTAAATTTATAGCTGTATTATGAATAATCTAGTAAACACCTTGAAATCCCCTTCATTTAGCTAATGTTAATCAAAGCTATCATCAGAATAAGTTACAATAGTTACAATGATTTAGGGAACCTTAGGCACTGAAACAGTTTAAATAAATTGACACTGCTCTCAAAAATATGCTAGGATGATGAATTATTTCTAATCCATTAATATTGCAAACTCCTTTTACCATTTCAAGGCTATTTTTATATGGATTCAGGGTTTATATTTTAATGTTATTTATTTGAAATAGCATATAGAGGCAAATACTCAGCTAGTGAACTTTTATGCTTCCTTAAGAGTTCCATTTCAATACTATGTCTGCCTGAGTTCTTTAGAGAGCAATATTTTATTATACAATTTTTATATTCTGTCATCCAGCTACTTGGCACACAAACCATCACACTTACTGATTCAACTGGCAAGATGACATTCTGTAACCTTTGAGTCGCTGGGTACATATTTTGGAGGGATTGTTATGTAATTCTTGATTCTTTTTCAATTCTATTTAAAGACCGGGTCTTTAACAATATTAGGCTGTAATTTTTCAAATACTTTATCAAAGAAAAATATTAATCTGATATAGGTGCGCAGAAGGACTGCCTTCACTTCAGACCTCCCCATATGGAAAAACTTGGCTTATTTGGTCTGGTAGAACTGGGGATGACTGCCTTGTGTAGACAGTGGGGATGGTGGGAAAAGAATGAAAGACGACCACCAGGAAAAAGGGAGTAGGGGGAGTGACGAAGTCCTTAGTTCCTCTGAGATGGAGAAATAAAATGACCATGTCTGGAATGTGGAAAAGTTAAGTGGGATGGAAAATGTGGAAAGTCATGATGTGCCATAAAAGCAGTATCTCTACTGACCCCAAGACTTTTATCATCTAGTTAGAATTCAGTTCTCAGATCATCATTTGACAATACATTCTAGCTCTCCCTCAGGGGCTGAGGGCTCATTGTTTCAATCTTTTTATTCCCATGCTCACCAGTTGTTTGCTTTCACTGGCCAAGTACTGATAAGGGCAAGTGTTGTCCTGCCTAAAGTGTATGTCTAGCGGCTGTGAATTCTGATAGTTCCATTATGCAGGACAGTCAATGAGGTGGTTGTTTTGTATTTGATGCTCAGACATGTTAAAATAATATATGTGGGTTCAAATTCTCAGAGTTGTATGTCCTTCTACTAGCACTTTATTTGTTCAATAGACTCAGTAATTATTATAACAAGAGTAAAAGACTCTTTTGGAATAATAACTGATGCTCCAAAATTACTTTATTCTACACAAACCATATATTTTAATTTGATCTCATTTTTAATTTGGTACTTAAGGAGGAAGACATCTTTAATAACACTAAGTCTGTTAACTTTCCTTTCCCACAGTAAATACTAGCCAGCTGAGGACAAATTTGAAAGATAAAGTCTGAAGATCCTGCACACATTCTGGAAATCTGCAGGTATACAGGAAAGAAACAAATTAGTGGTCTAACAGAGGGACAGACAGACAGGATTCAGCCATTATATACTTCTTGGCAGCTGCATGTTAAACGCAGAAAGCGCTATTTCTTACCAGTGGGATCATCACAGAAGATTTGGGAAGGAACTGGGAGCAATGCAGTTAGAAGAGAGGATTTAGGAGACAAAGGACATAAGTCCATAGGAAGTCAGGCCTCATTAATTCCCCTGTTCATAACAAAATGATGTTCTATTTCTTAACAACTACTTTTTGCTCTATAATTGCAATTCTGAGTTATTTTATATGCATGTATACATTTACTATACACAGAAATGAGTAGTTAAAATAGTAATTTACAGAAACAGAGCTGCATATTCTACCCCTTTTTTTCCTTCCTTGATCTTCACAGAGCTTGACCACACCCCCATACAGGTATTCGCCAATGAGATGCTGAACTGGTAACCTGTTCAGTGAGAGATTTGTCAAAGAAGGATTGCATCAGGAAAAACAGCAAGCGAACTACATATCAAGGAGAACATTGAGCAATAAATATTTTTCAAGGTACAAATGATAAGCCATATGGATATTTCCTTTTTGAGGGAGGACAGGCGGAGTAGAGGGAAACATCAGATTTTTCAGGTTAGTAACAGTGATGAGGAAAAAGGGTATGGATGAATTTGGCTATTTGTAGGTAGGAAGAAAGAAAAAAAATAGTTGGAGAAGTAAAATACTCAGGGAAGTGGAGGATATTGGTTAAAAAAAATGAAGATAGTGATAGACAACCCCTGACAAAGCAGAGTTTTGGTTTCAGTATTCTCTCTAGAAACCCTTAAAAGAGGGGGAAAGAAAATAACATGTTTTCTTGTGTAGTTTTTCACTTACTGCTCTCAGGTTCTGGAATGTAGAACGTGGAAAGGAACAGCAGTGCTATGAGCCAGAGTGGGCAGGAAAGATGTGCATGGAGGGGAGAAGTGCATTTTGATAATGAACTTCTAGTTTAGCAGCAAATCATTACTGTTGGAAACTCAGAATTCTATCCAAAATAAGTAAAAATGTATTGTGGGCAACAGATTACTCCAGTATCTCATGGTACCAACAGCTCTTATCGATGGAAAGACGCAAATTGTATTTTTAAACTGAAGTCACAGGATAAGTGTTAAGTCTTTAAAGGAACTGTAGTGCAGACTGAGCTATAAAATGCTGGGATAACAGTCAGTTGTAAATATCCTTGACAGTTATGTCTGCAGTTCTAAAACTGAACTACTGAAACAGTGATACAATAATAATAAAACCAACGCAACATAAGTCCTGGATGTACTAGATTTATGAATAGGATACTCTTTCATGAAAGGGGCACAGAAACCCCAATTAGCTAGAAAAAAAGATTAATATGATTTTGTCAGCATCCAGCAATGTGACTACCATCCAGACAATGAATCATACATTTCTTAAACTAATCTGATTCTCCAGTAATGCCATGTTAAAAAAATTGTAACCATGACAATTTATACTTTGTTTCTGTATTTTGATGTAATAAAGATGATCATTATTAATATTTCACAAGAGTAAGGAAGAAATGTACAGAGAAAAATAGGAAGAGCTGTCTATAAACATTCTGATCAATAGCAAACATCAATAGGGTTTGTGCTTCTGTACTACCAGCTTACCAGAATACAAGGATATTGTTATACTAGTTTTCTGGCTTTCTTTCCTCTGTAGAACATTGTTCAAAAGGTTTTTAAGAATGTTTTCCACAGAACCTTAGTATACTAGTAATTAGAATCTTCCTACCACTAAAGAAAAACTAAGAACCTTAGACCTTAAGGATATTGGATTGAGTCCTATTTACATAGGTCCTAATGCTGCATTATGTATTTGGGCACATGAACCATCCTACTGATTTAAATCAGATTTAAATTAGATTTAAGTTTAAATTAGGTGCTTGAAGTTAGACAGGGCCTTAAATATTTACTAAACCAGCCTCTTTTTCATCATTGATCTAGTGAAGCAGACCAACAGCAAATTTGAGTCAGAAATTGTTGACTTCATCCTCTTCATATAGCAACCTCAGACTTCAGCATCAGGCGGCAACTGGGGAAAACACATTCTTGTGGGCCTTCTTTGAAGGCATAATGAAACTTGGTAATGGTGCTTGTGACAAGAGGTTGTGTTTTCACTGAATGGCCATAGCTGTAGGGTAGTATGAAGCAGAAAAATCTATGGGCCTATCTCATACCATTTAAATTATATTTGACACATCTGAATATACAATTATATAAAAAATCTTTTATAATTTAGCATAATTATAACTCAGCTTCCACTGGGCTTTGCATAGACATGAGGTGGGTAAAAGTATTTACACAGCTTTATCAGTGCATCTCATCAGCAATTTCTGACAACTGCTTCCTCATACTTGATATCCTGATGGAAGAGGCAGACAACTAGTTCAGACTTCCAGTTGTGCGTTGTATAAGGGTGATTATATAGTTTGCATCAAATGTCCACTGAAGAAATCTCAGTTCTGATTGACTGCAATGATGATCTGCAATATGGATCTTACCCACAGAGGAGTTTAGACTGATCTTGTTCCATTCAGATTGGAAGAGTCTTAGCCACATCCTTCAGAGGGACAACTCGGATGAAATACTGCCCAGTATTTGTCTGAGAGAGAAGTATAAATCCTTTAGTTTGTATTTTATCGCCAATCTTACTCACTTAAGAACACAGGTCACACTTTACCATTGCACATTAATATAGGAAAACAAGTTAATGGTAAAAAAACTATTTAAGTTACTTACAGTTTCCCAGCATAGCCCTCCTCAACACAGTCAGTGTCAGGAGCACTGAACAGCTCAGTAAGACTGGACTCTCAGTACACTAGATGTAGTTCAGGTAGGTGGGAAAGGACTTCAAAGATATCAAAGATGTACAAGTAAGAGCAGTAAAAAAAAAATGACAGTGCAGAAACAGGGATGGATACTGCCCTGATTGAACAAAATTATGGTTGTGTAAAATAAGTGTGTAAAATAAGTGTGAATTCAATATCACACAAACTTTGCTTAGAAGTAGAGAACAAATACTAACTTCTACAGAATTTTACCATTATCTTCAGGAAAATTCATATCTATGAACCTACTTTCATTCACCTAGTGTCAGGAAGTGACACACTTGGAAATATCCATCAAACCCACAGGGGAAGAACTTGTCCCCAGTACAGTGAATAGAAACCTACACTTTTGTCAGAGTTCATTCCTTGTGACTTGCAGTTGCCCCATGAAGTTAAAGAGAAACAGTATAAAGAACAGCAATTCCTTTTTTGCAGTGACTGTTAGTTAAGATATCACCCTTATAGTTTCAAAATAAAACAAATGTAAATATCACCCAGTAATTGAAAGATATATATATCTATCTATCTATATACAGATGATAGCTGGGGGAGGGGGCTGTTTCTTTTAGGTGTTGTACTTGTGAACAACATCCAGCTCGTTTCAAAAGAACTAAAGATCTAACAGTGAACACTACCCCCACTATATTATCAAGGTTGCAGGCGATGAAAGCTGATTAACATACATCTGACGTTTTACTAGTAGTGACAGTCCGTCAACCCAAATGTTTTATCAGTAACTTCTCTCAAGCATTTATGTTTTGTAAAAGGAAAAAATTCTGCACCATACTGTACTGTAGAGAAAGGATAAAAGGTAATTTCAAAACAAACTGCCAAGGGTTATGGCGCTAAAAGCATCACTAACTTTCACAATAAAATTGAGCTTTTTGTTATGAATTATGTTGCCACAGAAACCAGCAACCATAGAATCTGAGACCATTTTCTGTAGAATTTGTGTGACCTTGAGTTTAATCAACAGTGACGGTATTAATTTAGAAGCTGGGAAATAATAAAAAAAAATATTCTGCCATTTTCTGAGAGTTAATAATTTCACAGCTGTGGAAAAGGAGTGTTCTTCAGTAGTGTAATTTTGTAATTTGAACTCCACTGCTGTGAACACTATTGGACAGTGGCATCTTTTAACTTCAGTGGAGTTGCTCATAATTGCAAGCACAGCTGACACATCCAGCATAAGGTTTTGGAGGGCAAAGCTTTTACCTTATGAGATTTTGCAAAAGATTTTATCTTCTTTTCTTCTATTTATCAGAAAAAAACCTCCAAATACAGCTGCGGCACTTCAGAAATTATTGTTAATATGCTTTGGAGAGGAGGATAGGGAGATCACTCCAGGGAGTTCTCCCTCAGTAGCTTCATATTCTCTCCCACGCCCTGTAATTTCCACCCTGGGGAAGCTGACAGAGATTGGTTCTACCTATGAAATTTCCATAAGTACCAAACTAAGTGCTATTAAACCCATGGAAGAGAAATTTGATGTTAAATTGGACACTTATGCTCTACGAATGGGAAAAATTAGGGGATAAAAGGGAAATGCTTGAAGGTACACATTCAGCTATAAATGCTCAATATGATATTAAAAAAAAATCTAAGGGATAATGTAAGAAATCTTTCTGCTCTGTGAAAAATAATGATATTTTATGCCATAAATTAGAGGCTCTAGAGAACCAGTGTCAGAGCAGGTATTTAGCATGAGTGGTATTTTCGAAGGAAACGGTGACATTGAAGTAGGCTTCTGAGTATTCCACTTCCACGGCATGGCAAGAAGTGCATCTGATCTAGTGAGCTTGCAAAAAGTAATTCAGAAATGTGAGCTGCCTTGTGGAGCAGTTTCTCTCTTCCAGCTGAGCATATTCTACTTCCGTTGCTATTTCCTAAGCAAACTTAAACTTCTAAGAATCTTAACAGTTGACTCAATGGGAACAGAATTTCTATTTTAGAATGGGTTAAAAACATATAATATGCATATTTTTGTTGAAAGCAGAACCATTTCTAAGCTTTGTCAAATATGTGCCTTTAGGGGAAAAGAGAAATTTGTATTCATATTTATTTTGTGATATAAAAGCACTTCTTTTCACATAAACAATTAAAATGTAAATGGGATAATTTTTCAATAGAATGTATGTTGACAAATATATTTTTTAATCTTGCAAAAAGCAGAAGTAACCTAGAAACATCTTTACAGCACCCAAGTGGGGTAGGAGAGCAAGAGTTTTAATGTTTACTCAATTAATGCAAGTCCTTAGTGATGAAATGGCTCTTCCTACAGTCCTAATCTAGTTTTATTCCAAGACAGAAATTTTCATCCTTCCAACGATGTAGTCTGTATTTCAAAGCTGCATGGCTATCTACACAGCTTTCTTACCAGCAAATAAATATAATATGTCCTTACTCTGATAAAAAGGATAGATCACAGTAGTGAACATAATACTTAGAAACTAGACGTTTCCCACATGACATCCATCTAAGCTCTCTCTTTAGATCTGTGCCTACCCGGTTTTGTTGTCATTCCAGTGCAACTTCAAAACGTATGCTTCTTGTCATACTGGAAGTAAATAATACAAAACTTTCAGGGAACAGTCCCTCTTTGAAGGAACCAGAACCACTTAGCTGATATCCCATGCTTGCAGCTTGTCAAAAATAGGCAACGGGAACCTACCTTGCACTTGCAAGAGATCAGGTAGGTAACCCAGTATGCCTTTTATATTTCCAACTTCTATGACTTAGATTTTCCTTCCCTTCCATGTTCATGCACTTGGCAGAACTTTGCAGGATACTTGCAGATTATTAAAACTACATATAATCTGCATTTTAAAATATAAAAACTTCCCATATTGTGTTTTAGTTATATAATCAGTGTTTAGTAATTGTTTTTTCCCATGAGGTGTCTTTTCTGCGTTCTATATAGTACAGAATGTACATACTCTCCAGGTGGTCTGGGGGGTTAGAAAACATCGTATAAAATTTAACCCTCTCCTCAGACAATTCTATAACAGCTAATGGCAGGAACTGAAACTTGGTAAGGGGGAAAAAACCCAACAAGGAGTCAAAAAAAACCCAACCACCAAACAACAACCAAAAAAAACCCCCAAAAACAACAAAAAAAAAACAAACCCAAGGAAATCCTACAAAGGGGTTTTGACTCAACACATTTTAGCATAACAAGTAGGACACGTTTTGAGGCTACACTGAATTAGAGATTTCAGACAATACTTCAAATACCTTTACCCTTATCCTGATTCCTGCAGTGTTCATTTTTTTTCCAATCTTTGTCAGTTATCATTTGTGTTATGCTGAAGACATAAGAATTCTTGAGTACATTTTTTATCCTTGTTCATTTAATTGAGGATGTCCACAGAAATGTATAAGCTGGCTTTTACTGCTTTTAAGCCCCAGTGTCCATACTGTAGCAAGAAGGTATTTATTCGAATTAGTGTAATTTGAAAGTAGTTAGATAAAGAACTGTACACATAGAAACAAAAAACAGAGGTGATGCTTAAAAAAAAACACCTTCTCATCAAAATTGGTGGCATTTAAAAGAATTTCAGGACCACAGCAGAGAAAACTATACAAGATAAGCCTCTGAGTTAACATGGTGCTCAAAACCTAAATACAGAAATATGGATTTGAGATCAGGAAAGTGTTATCTCTATACCAGGGTGTTAGGCTTTTGGTGGACTGTGGCATTCAGCTCTAGTGTCCATGTTTCAAAAAGATATTGAATTTCACAGACCTTAGCAAAAGTGCTACAATAATTATTTTAGATTGTAAAACAGCCTATTCCTTGAGAAAGAGCAAAACAAATTCTAGTTCAGAACATATTTAGCTAAACCAAGAAATGATGGTATTGGACCGCTTACTCAAGGCGGTATAGATTCATTATCAGTTCAGCTTTTTAAAACCAGATTAGATTTTTCAGAATGAGCAGAATTTCAGAAATTGAATGAGATATTACTGGGCTACAAGCACCATTTACTGAAATTCCAGTTGTCTCTTATTTCAGTAGAAGTCATACCAGAAAGGGTTAATGATCTATTCTGACAACAACAATTATTCTACAAGTCTACCCAGGATTAAAAGTTAAGAATGTTGTTATAGCTTTTCAAAGTATTATCATTCAATTTCACCAATATTCTTTAGTTCTTATAAAAAGCCTAAATAGCTTTCTCATTTTGAGAAAGCAGTGAAGCTAGATTGTTAGCTATGAAGAGCTTATATTGAAGAGCTTCTGAAGCTCTCTCCAAATCTAACCACCCCATTCCTTTCGGTGTCTTCCTCTCACGAAAATCTTTCCAAAATTCTAAAAGTCACCATCACCCTTCCTTATCCCTATACTTCTTTTCTGTTGAATTATTCTGTAGGAGGACTTCTAGAACCAAGTAGCAATTCCTAAGTCATACAAGTGTTATTTTTAGTAATATTTTCTTTCCTTCTTTCTACATTACAGAAATTCTTTCTCCAAGTACTAGTATTTGTTCTTGTTTAACAAACAGACTGCCTGATGAACCCGAGCCTACCTTATTTTCTGATTTTTGGGGTTTTTTTTGTTTGTTTGGTTGGTTGGGTTTTTTTTAAAGAAAAAGGTTTTCCTAGAGTCCAGTATGAATATGTGGACATTTGTTTCACCTTGCTGAGTCAACATAACATTTGAATTAGTAACTTGCCCTAACAATCCAAAGCACTAAATCCAGAGACATGAAGTTTTCAGTGTTACTAGAGATGTTCAAAGGACTGTTGTCAACTGATGTAGTAAATTCAGAATCACCTTACACCCTGGCAAAATTTTCTCATCCATCAGACTGAAAACACAGATAAATGTTACCCCTGCTAATATTACACTAAACATGTTCAAGGACATTTTTATTTAAATTACATATGAATTTTTGTGCAAAAATGCTATTTATTGAAATCACTTGAGATCCAAATGAGGCCAGCAATACTGTAAATGAAGAGAATATCCATGAAGTAATAACAGCTAAGAGCACTCAGGACTTAGTTTTAGACCCCTGTAAAGTATCAAAGGTGAGTTTATTGAATTACTAGTGTCAGTAGAAGTGGTTCCTCAAGCTTTTTGTTCTCTGTTTTGCCAGTTTAATTTTGGGTTTTTTAAGATTAGTGTTATAGACTATTAAAATGAAAAATTTCACAGAAACTACCTGCAAATTCAATTATATTTCCTTTTCTTCTCAGTTTGGTATATTGTAAATTTTGAAGAGAGAAAGCCTAGGTCAGAAGCTATTGCTTCCGACTTGTGGAATTACACAAAAAAATTGGGTAATTAAATCCTCTATTCAGCTCTTAGGAAGATGTTAAATTATGTTTCTCAAGGAGATTCTATGTAAATTTAACCCTATATCCATGTTTCTACATCTCTAAAATATTTTTTTTAAATATAGGCAGACAGGCTGGATTATTCTACAGTGGGAAATATTTAGAAGTTTTTCATCTTTATCTACACCTAGAAATGATTTTTGTATAAGATTTATTCATTCTGTTCTCTCTATCTTTATGGTGCAGTGTGTACATATAAGTTCTCACAGATGCAGCCTCTCAGAACCTACCAGTTAGTCCATTTTCTTCTCTGAATAATGCAAAACCATTTGCAGTTGTCCTGTCATAAACGAAAGGTAAAACAAAATGAAAGCAATTATTTTTTGCAAGCAGAGAAATAGAAGCAAAGAGATATATTTGCATTATTTGGCCTTTTGCAACAAGTAAACTGTCTAAAAAATGTGACTCATAATTATTGGATAAAATGTTTTGATGCTTAAAAGGACAATCAATGCTTATAGAATTTCTTTAAATACTGAATAGCTTTAATGGAGGTTGGGAAAAGGCTAACCTTGAAATGATTCTCTACCTTTTCACAGGCCCAAACCCTTAATCCTCACAAGGGTAGCCAATCTGTCTGTCGAGATCAATAGAAATAGCAGCCTAAGCAGTAACTCACAGGCAGACAACATCAGAAAAGGAAAAGGGAGTATTATTTATGTCCTTTTTTTGCAAATTATTTTCCAAAAGTTTATATCTGATCACTGAATCTTCAACTTCAGCTTCTAGTCAGCAACATTTATTAAAGAACAAAGCAGAGAATCTAACTCAGATCTTGTGAATGTGGAAGGAAAGAAATCTTGTTTACCTCAGAGAAGCAGACTATTTGGACCAAAAAAAAAGAAGAAAAAAAAGATGGCACCAAACTGATTCTGATCATGAAAAATTGTCTAAAACACAAGAACTCATGCCTACAGATCAACACGGTAAATTATAGATAACATATTCAGGCTGAAGTTTTCAGAGGTAACAGAATTTCAGTGGGATGTTGGTCTTTATCTTTTTCATTTCTTTAAAGATACTTTCCTTCAGCTATGGGTCAAGATTATTCCTACTAGATCACAAAGTCATATTTCTAAAAGAAGAATAAACCTGTGAATTCTCTTGATCACTTGGCAAATAGCTTTAT
Organism: Aquila spilogaster; assembly: GCA_024606505.1. NCBI lineage: Eukaryota > Metazoa > Chordata > Aves > Accipitriformes > Accipitridae > Aquila > Aquila spilogaster. Next base: position 21,561,000 of record JANHGO010000002.1, read on the forward strand.
CTTCATCTATACAAATGACATAAAGTAATAACAATTAGAGAAAGGAATACTGTCATTCAGAATATATTTGAATAAATGCTATCAGAGAATATTTGGACACCATTTGCTCAGTATATGTAATCAGTATAAATGGCATGTAATGGCATCATTACTTTCCAAGGATGCACAACTGAATGTAATCAAGATAGCATTTAGCAGCAGAGTTGTTATAACTGTCTACGTCTAAGCTCCTAACTCACCTAGATGTTAGACAAATTATTTTTGTTTAATACTCTTAAATTGAGGGTTAACATGACATATTTTGCTCACAACAGGTAAAATATCATTTACAAAGACAACTATGATGGTCAAGCTAGCAGGCAGTAACTTGTTCTGAAGCCACAACTGAACTGCATGTCCCCCTTTTCTAAGGTTAAAGTCGAGCCTAAAATCACCTAATCCTACTCAGGAAATGTGTCTGGAGGCTTCTAGAAATCCTGCTATGGACTTCTCTGCATTCTTAAGTGTATAAATACATTCCAAAATCTGATTATGAGAGGCTGTCTGAAGCTGGGTATCCTCATGTGAACTTGCCTTGGTAAGTTCCTCTTCCTCAAACAACAGGACTAGTTATCTAGTTATTATTAGTTATATACTAGTATATAGTATACAGTTATCTAGTTATATACTAGTTATTATCCTGAAAAAAGAATAACTTTGCTTTTCACTTGCAAAGTGAAACCTGTAAGAATCCTAAGAACTTTACAGACACTATTTTTTTTAATCCTTATATCACCTTGAGACTGTATTTGCAAAGCAAAAACATGACACGTCTTGTATGTGTCACTTTAACAGTTTCAGAAAGTCAGCCCCCAAACCCTCTGTAGGCACAGTTTCACACCTTTGCCATTATGCTAGTTTGATACATCATAGATTTGGGCAACTTTATTAAAAAGATCTTGGTTTGCTACATAGATGCTTTGAGGCAGGCAAATAACACTCTAATTTTGGAAATGAAACCGAAGCACAGAGAAGCTTTCACAGTTACGTAAGAAATCTCAGGTTTAACCAGTAAAGCTCACACTGGAAAAAAAATGGTTCAGAAGTCAATGCATCATGACAATGATTATTCAACAGAGCAAACCATAAGAAAGGCCAGTGCAATTTCTCCTCATTCAAAAGACTCACACAACTCTGAGACACTTGATCCAAAAGATCTTTTCTGCTACATCTAACAATGAATCAAGCTCACAGCAGGAGCTTCCTATTCTTGCCAGTAAGCTTTCCTTGCTTAGCTGGCCCAAAACCTAATCTTTCTTCTCTTGGTCACCTTAATGATACTGGGTGGCTCTGAGATGCTTCTTTTCATTAGAACAACTGCCTTCCTGCTGACAGACAGCCTGAAAGAATTAAGGTCATCTGATTGGAAAAGCATCTATTTTTGCTGTTCTTAAGAGGCAAAGAAAGTGTTATTCTAAACTGGGTGTAAGAGGAACTTGAGGAGATACAGATATAGGGTGGCAAGGGAAACACCTAATAACACTTATGAGTAGAATCTGCAAAAACGCAAAAAGTCATGCCAGGGCTTTGCTAATCCATAGCATTCCTTACTGCAGGTTATTCTTTATGAGACCTTTGTATGTATGGCCACTTTTAATGAGACTGCTCAGAATCAAATTTTAAAATCTTAAAATTATTAAAAATAGGACTGGCAGGTACCTTGGTGTTCTACCTAATCCCTCCATCTGCCCCAAAACAGCTTCAGATGATTTAGGGAAACAGGAAATCAGCAGCACCATCCACTACCTGTGAGTATTCAGGGGGTAAGAGCATCTGAGCAACTTCAGGTCATCAGATTTTTTGATAGCTTCAAGTTTCAACTTCCCACTCAGTGAACTCAAAGGAAGACATCGACTTTGCTAGGATCACAGATTCATAGAATTCTGCAGAAATATCTATTGTCAAAAAATTTTGAAAGAAACACTAAAAGTATCTTCAAATGCCATCTGCTCCCTCATCCCTCAAATCCAAACCATGATCAACTATACTTAACCATTTCTGGCAAATCTGTATGTAAACTCTCCAACAATGAAAATTCCACAACCTCTGTTGGAAATTCATTCTAGTACTTAAGTGTATTTATTATTATAAAGTTTTCCCAACGTATCCTAACTTATGTTTATTGCAATCCAAAGTCTCAGTACCCTGTGTATTAGCTACAGTGAACAAAGAGAACAGTTGCTTCCAATTACATTGCATACATACCTATTTCCTTATATGTTTTTTCTGATAATTCTTTTCATTCTAAACTTTGTTTTCAAAATGTCTATTAGTTTTACATTTCAATTTCAAAATGCCTATTAATTATAGAGATAGATTTTTCTCTTTCAACTAAAAATGTGATAGTCCTCCTTGTATTTAAACACCATCAAGTTGCGCCCCAGCAAGAAAAATCTATTAAAAATTTTTAAGCTATTATCAGACTTATTGAGCCTCCATAAGGAAAAGTTCAGAAAATTCTGAGAAGGAAAAGAGTGTTTATCTGAAAAACCTTTGCTACATGATTCACTTGATTGTGACTGGTACAATTATAGAAAATAATATGCAAAGAACAACACTAATGATTCTAGGGTATTACAAAAGCTTTACAGTAAGAGGCTTAAACAGTTCAACCTGTTTAGTTTAACAGAAAAGACTGAATGGTGCCCAGAACAGGATATATAAGCACATTTGCAGGAAGAAAACCCACAGTGTAAGGCCTCTATAATGCAGAAAGAGTGGTGAACGAAGGAAAGCTAAAATAAGCACAGAGAGATAATTAACCACTGTAACAGTTTATCACTTACAATGGCAGATTCCCATCTGTCAAAACCTAAAAGTCTGTTGGAATTCTATGATTCTAGCAACAAAATTGATGTATACAATTCTGCAACTCGAAGAGATAAAACGGGTGAAATAATATGCCAGCAGGTGACTTGATAATCAGATAGGGTCTTCTGGCCTAAAAATTCATGCTGTAGCCCTCTCCCCAAACTACAGAAATGTTAAATCTTTACTGAAAAAAAAACCATGAATAAATCAACAGGTTTCATGGGGAAAACAGTTTGCAGAGAAACATATTCCCAGTTCAAGCCTCCCACAACTCTGGTTTGTCTTGAGGGAAAGCAAGGGAGGAGCCTAGCTGTAACTTAGGGTATTTGCCAATAGATATTCATTCTTTGAAAAATGTGCAGATAATAAGAGTAATGAAATAAAAACACGCTTTGTCCATGTTCAAGGACTTGTAATGCTGCTGTGTGAAGGAAAGAACTGTGGTGTAAGCTTTTTATCTCTTGTTTGCTGTTCACAGAGCAACTGAGAAGTAAAACATGCAAACATCATAACCTTAGTCTGCAACGTAAAGCCTTCTGGCAGAAGATCAAAGAAGACAGAACATAAAAGCTCCAGATAAGGCTTAAAACTATAAAGCTTGAACCAAAGGCGTGAGAATTGACAAGTTTGTCTGTAGAAAAAATATCTTTAATAACAAGCATTGCCTCCATGGAAACAAGGCCTCAAGTCTGGGTTGGATCCAGGGAGTGACAAAGGACAGCAGATATTCAAGGTGCTGCAATTGTCTTTAGAATCTGAAATATCATGATCCTCATAAGTACCAATATTTAAAAAAAAAAAAGAAGAAAAAGAAGAAAGTATTGTGATGTGCTTTCCATTCTAGTCACTAAACAGCCTTGCAGGGAAATCAGGCAATTTGCTAATAACATAGGAAAGAAAGAAAACATTAAAAGAAATCCTTATATTTTATTTACTAAAGTAATTATTAAGAACACTGAACCTTCTAAAAATTATTAGAGAACCAGGCACAGGCCAGCATGTCAAAAAGAAAGGCTGCAGAAGAGGAGTTGTCCTCCACACACCCAAATGCTCAAAAGCGATTACCTCGTAAACAAAACAGGAGCTTGCACAGCACCGCCCCTGCACAGACATCTGCTGTTAACAGCTGTCCCCCTAATAACTCACCCAAACAACTCCACTTTCTGGTCAGCAAGAGCAGTAGAGCTGCTCTGATGGATTTGCAGGATGATGTCTGGGTAAAGGACTCTGGTGCCTGAGCTCTAGCTGTTATACATAATATTTACTAAGTTTTAGCATGATCATGCTTCAAAATATTTTCTTTTCTTAAAGAAGGTGTATTTTTCCATACAAATTAAAAAACATTGAACCACACAGTTGTTCTAACTACTTACCACTCTAAAACAGGTGATAAATTCCTTCTGTTTCTTTATTCTTGTCCATCGTTTTTCTGGTGTGGGTAATTTTGTTTAACCACCGAGATGATAATTTTATTTACTCTGGTGATGAAGCCAGTACCTGTTCAACACTGATGAATCAGGAAATTCTACAACCACTATGCTAATAGGAAGAAGGAACTAAAAGAAAGCTTAACTAAAATCTTTTCTCACAGTTTTAGTACACATAGTCCAACCGTTAATTTATACTACCCTGATCCTGCAATTTTCCCTTACCCATAAGGCAGTGTGTGAATTAATCACCCCTAAAACAAATACCTTTTACTTCAAATTATGGAAATAAATCTTTAAAATTTCATGCTGATGTGAATTTAAATTAAAGGGTATTTATAGATGAAGCCTTAACGATTTTCTTTATTCACTCATTCAATTTGTTTTAAAGTAAAAATTCCCAGCTCAATGGCTTCCCTTTCTCTAGGTACTCTGCAAGCGTAACAGCCCTGGACTTGTGACACTGCTGCATACCTCTAGGAGGAAAATGCAATACCCCAGACATTATGTTGTTATTTTTCTGCATTATTAATCCAGAGAACTACTAGTAAAAGAGCAATTACCTTTTTTTAGCACAAAGAGAAAGAAAACTAATTTAGGAAGGCAAACAACAACAGATAAGCAGATTACAACTTTCATAGAAGATATACAGCCCAATCTTCTTATATGACCAAACTCCAGATGGATGAGTTCACTGTTGGAGGGGTGTGGGCAGAGGGAAGCAAGTAAGTCTTGCCCTGTGACTGATACTAGATATTAAAGCTCCTCTCATCTTCTCTCATCCCCTTCTCGGCACTCCTGTTCCCCTTTGAACCCATGTGCTTGCTTGACCAAAGAAGGAAGTGGAGAAGGGAAGCAATAATTCCCTGGAATACAATTAACTTTGAACCACAAGCTTTAAGGTAGAACCCACTTATACGTTGTATTGAAGCTACATCACAAGGAAGGCTTTGTGAGAGATGTAAAAAGTTTCATGCAAAGATAATATGAAACTATTACTTCATTTTGCAAAATCAGTCCTGGTCACCAAGTCTAATGTCCTGTCATCAAAGCAGTGGTGCATCTCGGAGTCCACAGGTTATCTGCTTTGTTTCTCATAAACAAAAACCAGAATTACTACTTTCAGCCCCCTCCCCACAAAACTCAATAACAGTATCTGTCATGTATCAGACAACTATTTACTCTTTGATATACATCTTCCATAAATCATGGATCAAAACGTATCAGTAACAACTCCCCTTATGCTAACACAAGACTTGAATGTTTTTCCAGGGATTCAGTGAAAGACAAGTTTTACATTAGCAGTTTTTTCAGAATTTATTTGAAACATGCTCTGAAACTGTGAAAAATGTTTGACTTGCATATTGAAAGCAAAAGTGCTACAATGATACATTTTCTATTGCAAATTTCTCATACTCAATGAACCAGCAAAATGCCTTTTCTGGCAGTTTTCATACTTAAAAGATGAGCCATATTTGGTAACAGGTGCCAACATAGCTTCAACTATAAACTCTAATCAATTTAATTGAATAAGGTCTTAATGGATAGGAATGAGGTAGAAGGGCAAGAAAGTGATAGCAACTGTTTTAACCACAGACTGGGTAGAGAGACTGAAATGATGGCTCTAGAAAGGGACCTGCTCACCAGTCAGGATCATATGGGAGGGGGAAAAAAAAAAATCTGTATACATAGTCTGTCCCCCATGCTGTGCAACCACCTACTGCTAGTACACATTTAAAATTCAGTCAGTCTGGTGTAGACTGAGAGATGGATCTGGTGGGTTCAAAACTACCCAAAAGCAAAATATCACTGGCACCTGTTAGAGCAAGGTGACTATTTTAACAGAAAGACTGGTCTGACAACATGCAGCTGAAAGGGAAGGATCTAGAGCAGCATTTGAAGGTAGAGTCTTTAATAAACAATACTGGTCATGGGTTTGCTTTACAAACACCAGGAAAAATGAATGTGTGGATGATACAGTCAGTTTTAGTTGTATTATATTAGCACTGGTCTGTATTTAATTTGCCAGCAATAAGTGGATGGTCCATTTCACATGTACTGCCAGCAATCAAAAAAATCAACTAAGTAGATATTTTCCCTATTAGGTACAGTGCTGCTACTGCATTAGCTCTTAGCAATCTGTTGATTCTGTTAATAAAAGCTCGGATCATTTCATAGTAACACTGTTTTGGCTTCTCACTAAACTTAAAACAAAAAAAACCCCAACTATTTAAAAGTCTAACATCAATCATTCAACAAAATCACAGCTGATAGCTGGCCTGAACAAGACAGATTTTTTTGATTAGTGAACCAGCTTTCTGAGATCACATATTTAATTTTATACACGGTTTAGAACAAAAAACCCTATGAAATGTTCCACTTAGGTAATGCTGGTCAAAAAGTTGAGGAAAACATTGATGACATTTCTAGGCAGATTTCAATGGCCTTTATCAAAGATACTGTTTATAAACAGTTAAGTAATTTGAAACCAGAAAATGTACTACTCCCTAGAAACTGAGTGAACGTTTTCCTGCATACCATTCCTAATCCCCCTGGCAGTGCAAAAGAAAAGCAGAAGACCAGGAGGATGGTTCTGAATTCCTTCTCCTACCCTGTGTCCCGCTTTTTATGTTTTGCGGGAATCTGGACATGATGATCCCTCTGTGTCTATGCAGATTCTTACTGTTGTTTCCATTAATATTAAAAGCACAGACACAATTTAGCAGATACACATTCCCAGATTCATAAACAGAACTGAAAATGTTTTGATCAAATTATTGTGCTTGAAGCTTCCCCTCTAAAGGCCAGAAACTTAGTTGTCCAGATTAACAATTCTCTTTTCAGTATGAAAGTGTCATGGCAAAATCGGTGGTATTTTTTAAAGAAATTCAGAGTACTTTATAAATTAAAATTATGCATCTATAGAGTTATTTAAATTCTATTTTTTGTTCCATAGTAAAACCATGTTGAAGAACAAATCTCCTAAGCACCACACACTTCCCAAAGTCCCAGCATCCTCCAAATCCTCCATCTGCTAAACTGAACAGACTTCCGCTTAGTTTTCATTTTAATTTCTTCACAATGCCTGTCATTCAGTCACTTGAAGTTACACAAAGGAGATCCTCCAGAGCTCAAATAACTCTTCAGTAAATTCCCATTGTGATGGAATGGATTGCTCTCCTATTAATTCTTCACATTATTTCAATTTGGGGGTTTTTATTACTGCTGTTCTCAATTATTTTATCAGTTTAGGAACAAAAGTCTGTGATTAATAGGTATGAATGTCATTATTTTTTATTCTATCTTTAGGAAAGCTTTCAGTTATTTAGGTTTGGAGCTGTTGCCCCAGTATAATCTTAGGGTTTTACTTTCTTCCAACTTCAATTCTGTATCAAGGCAAAGGAGTCAATTTCTTTGTTTATTATTATCAATTCAATGTCAGCTGAGATTGTACTGATAGAAGTGAAAATAAAAGCTGGCATAAAATTTCAATACAGAAGTTCATTTACGAATCAATCCTAACATTTTTGCTCCTACTGTATTCATAACCTGAATCAAATCAGGCCAATTCTGCTCTTACTTATTCTCAGTGAATTCAATGGAGTGGTATGTTTATTTTGGGGGCATATCTTAGCCCAGTATTAGCTTCCCAGGTAGCTATAGCTTTACAGAAATAGGAGACTAAAAGGATATGGAAAACTTGCAGCAGTAGAGAAGGTCCCAAGCTGCCAGAGGGCAGTTGTTCCCACCAGTGTGCTGTTTTAAGTGGGTTTCTTCCATTCTGCTTCAACATTCCTCAAGCGACAGGAATTCCAGCTCTTCCCACAAGCAGTTGAGCAGAAATAATTCTTAGACAAAGTGTTCCACAACTTATATTCATCCATCCCTGTTAGATATGAATTCTCAAATCAGCCCCCAAAAGTCTCTATGTGCTTTCTGTTTATATCATTCAAGCAGTTCTAGGGCCTGACATTCATTTCAGTAACACCATTATACATCAGCATTAATTCAATGGAGACCTTCAGGTGTAGTTATATCAAAATGATATCTATAGTTATTTTAATGGTTCTTCATGCAGATGCCTGGAGATTTCTCCTTTTCTGCAAGGAATGGGAAAAGATACCGGTTGCCTGGTCTTCTGTTTCCCATAATCCTCCATACATAGAAAAAGCAGCTACAGATTCAAGAACTAAAGGGGAGACAGAAATTTCCTGCCCTACAAGACAGCACAGTAAGCAAATGTTCATTTTCATCCCAGAGTCCTGGAAACAGGAGGGTCTGCTTAAGACTTGCATGTGGTTCAGTGCCACAGTAGCTGGTAATCATGCCCAAATCCTCAAGAAAATGTCATGTTATGCCTGGAGCTTGTGATTCAGTAGGTAAACTTCTGAGAAGGTCCTCACCCCAAAGATGGCACTCAGACTCAACAGCAAAGGGCTCAGTGGAGAATTTCTTCATCTGTTTTGTGTCTCTGATTCCCTCCTAAGTGTTTAGCCAAACAAAATGAAGATTCAAGCTATAATAAACAAGTTTCACTGTTTTTTTAGTGATGTTCCCCTAATATAAACACTGTTTTCATTAGCCATAGTTCTTCAAGCCTGCACACTGCAATAAGCAGCATTGACAGGAGATTCACCAGGAGACAGAAAATGAGGCTGTTTCAGACTGCTGGACATTTGGAACATTTTTAGTGAGCTCAGCTGAGTTGCTCAGACTGTGCTGCAAATAAAATGAGAGCAAAATCTGGCCTGATACTGATGAAAGCCTCTAGACACAAGGACTTGGCTTTAAATAAGGCAATGGATATATTTTAAATAAGTCTGAGAAGATATAAACTGCCTGCTGTAACCAGAGAGACAGGTAACACAGAAAGGACTGGATAATACAAATGAGGAGCAAAAAGCATATTAAAACAGCAATTTCAACATTACTCACTTCCATTTTTTACATTAAACTTACTATTCTTTTTATTTCTTATTTCTTCTTTTAATAGGATAGTGAAAAAAACTGAAAAGAGTTTGTGAAACCCTTATAGTGAGTTATTTTTGGCTCAGTACAAATTGAAATGGCTGTAGCACTTTGTAACATCATAAGAAAAAAATGTGGATGACTCCCCTCTGCTTTTCCTTTCATACCTAAAATATTCTCTAGCTTAATTGTGATGTTTTATTTCAACACTCGGATCCAACATATCAAAAGAGAGATTTTGCTCTCCAGTGTACTGATACAGATGCTCCAATAAAGGTAATGCTGTTAGTCTGAATCTGCATCGCTATAACTGACAGAAGAACTTGGACCTAGTTTTTCCTCATTGCACACCATGTTGCATACGTTCTGAAGCAAATGTGACAGAAGATTGTGTAAATCTATTGATTAATATAGTAGCCTTAGGAATTTCCCTTTGTGTTGTGTAAGGACAAGAAGTAATATGCTCATCAGCTGTTCTGGTGACCTCAAAGGAGCTGGGATCGTTCACACAAACTGAGCATCCAGCAACAAGCTGCTAAGGACTGGATAATGCAAGGGTCACACTCTGCTCCCTCTCTAAAAATTGTGAGCAATATTAATCAATAAAGTGAGTCAAGACATGTCCAATCCTGCTAAGCTAGTTTGCTAGTTCACATGATGAAACACCTGGGACACTCAGCTTGACCAAGCCCAGGCATGGAAAACACCCACCAGCAGTCTATCATTAAAGTGTATCCACATGTTCATACAGCTGTTTCAAAGACCCAAACGCCATCCCTATGGCATCAGGTAGCTCAACTTCCACTGAAGTCTTAGCTCTAACTTTCCCATCCCCAGGTGAAAAGCTTCATAAGATTAAAAAATTGCTTTGGGAAGTACTTCCACAGTTGCACAGCATACCAGAGCCTACCACAGATTCCAGTACTTTGAATGCTATCCCACATTTTCTAGCAGGAGTTGTGAATGTCAAGTAGTGCAGGTGGAGATAATAAAACGTTGCAACGCTGTCAGAAGTGCCATTATTTCTTGTTGATTGGCCTATTGTAGAGCTACTCTAATCCAGGTCTGTGAAGGGATGAGGGGAAATCAATCAGTTTCCTGCTGCTCCGGAGCCAACAGTTTTGATGCCCTGTCTTCTCTGCTAGTATTAGTGTAAGATCTCCAAGATATGTACTGGCTCTGTTTTGAATAATGAATGCAAAAGTTTTTGTCACCATTTATTTGTTTAAATACAACGTTGTCAAATTAAATCTAAACTTCAACTCAATTAATTCCCCAAAGAATTCGTGTGAGACACCACAACATATCCTATGTTAGGTGTATATATTCTCTGCCAGCCAGTCTCCACCATCACAAATCCCATTGCTGCATGACTAAATTACACTCTCTGGAAAGTAGTCATGAGAGGGTGATAACGGAGAAAACATTGGCTGTCATCTCAATTCATAGAAAATGGCAAGTTCGTCTCATTTCCTGAAAAATCAATAGAATAAAAATACCTATGACATCAAAGTGACAGACCTGGGTAACTTTTGCTGAGGCAGGCGGGTCTGCCATGCAGATGTCTTCTCCCTCCATCAGAGCAGCAGGGGCCTCAACCAAGCTTATATATGCACTGCCCCAGTGGAGCAGTATAGGGAAGAGGGGTCTATCCAAGGGCATCCCTTTACATTTTCATAACTTGCCCTGATAAATTGTAGTGAGCTCTCCAATTTTTTACTATTTAGAGACTCAGTTGTCACCTGGCAGAATTGTTTGTAAGCCTGTAAGGTCACACGGGTTTACATGCCTGGGGAATCAGGGGCTGCCGGCTGCACCTATCATGTGGCAAACAAACAAAAGTTTTAAACTATTCATTTCTTGTTGTTTGTATTCCCACCTGGTTACAAAAAAACCCCACACTACTTCAAGATTAATGCTACTGCCAAAGCCAAGAACAGAGCTCTGTTCAGGGCTGAATTATAAGTGTTTGAAAAGTGAGTTCATTATAATGAATGAATAGTGCACCACAATGCGAATAGTTTCATCACCCCTGTTTGCAATGCAGCAAATAGCCAAAATACCTGTTCCGCAGCAAAGAGCTGAAGATATCAGCTATTCTGGCTGTTCCATGCAGATTCAAGCTGCCCTTCCTCACCTACCCTGGAAGGCAGCAAAAAACCCTAGTCATTAACTGAACAGTTACTCTTTAAAGTGTTATCAGTTTCACTACCTAAATGTTCTACATAACTAGCTGACATTTTTTGAATGTATCACTTCAAATAAGAACCCTTGCTTACCTGGTCTTAAATACTATTTTGGCTTTCATTACCAATACAGTGTTCTCATTCCTTTAATATCTTGTTCAAAATAATACCCATAAAGTTTTCCCTAGGAGATCATAGACAATAACTAAATCACAATCAACACTTCAAATGAATCAGCATCTGTCAGATCTTATCAGGGGAAAAAAAAAATAAAAAAAAGACTGGGGCGAGGCTAAATAACTAAATAAAACATTAAACCAGACAATGAAATTCTGAGGGGATGCCATCTGGAATATCAACTCCTACCCTTGTATCCAAGTGCCTGATACTCCAGTAATTTCATGAACTATTACAGTCAAAACCTTTTGGAAAACCAAACAACTAACACATGAAACAACAGCACTTGACTACTGCTTCCACTGACTTTGATCAAAGCTAACAATGGACAAGCAATTAATACAAAATTAAAAAAATAAAAGAGTGGTCTGTGCTTTAGCGAACACAACTGTGAAAGTGCTAAACAGAAATATTTTCTCCCTTACTATGAAATTCCATCAGCACTCATTTATTTCCATTCAAAATGTCTGAACTACATTGGTACATATTTAAACACAAATACATATCATCTAAGCAGTGAAAATATAATCCAGCTGCCTGGACAAATTACTTGTTTTAATACAACGTCAATTATGTTTTCCTATCTGGTGTGAAGGTTTCTTGGTACTGCCAGCTACTTACCCATATAAAATTTTGGAAAGTAACTTGAGAACTATAAAAACATTTATGCTGAAGAGCTACTCACTGTGATGTACCAGAAACAGATTTCTTTTAATGTAGGTTTTAACTGCACAATAAAAGCATTGGAACCACCCGTCATGTTTTGCTGCTGTTGTTTGCACTTACTGTATAAACAGAATATTAAACTCAAGATATAATCTAAGACCCTTACTTTTTCATAAAGTTTCATAAGCAGTAAGAAAAAGGCGTTCCACCTAAGAGTGCAAATTGCACTATTGTGTAAGGTAGTTCTCAACACAGCTTAAAAGTTGTTCCAGAAGTTTCATATCCACGGTGCATCTTTGCCTGATGGAGACAATTTTTACACTGAGACAATTACACCTTCAACAGAGCAGGCATTTCCCAGAGCCAGAGCAAAGGTGGGGGGCCCAGTGCCCAGCATTCACCCAAACAGCTGTCTCCTCTGCCACTGGTATTAAGCATTTCACTCCTTCTCATGGCATCCACAGGGCAGCAAACATGTAATCCTTTCAAGCCAGGATTAAAAAATGCACGAGACTCCACATGATGACATGAGCTCTACCAATTTTCCTTTCCAAACACATCGATGAAAAAAATTTCAGAATAAAATTTAGGGCTAAAAGGAACATGATGCCAAATAAAATGCAGCATTAAATACAATGAATGGCATCACTCCCTGTTTCAGTATTAACCACAATGTTTTATTCACATACACATCATAAGCTGGCAGCTTTGAAAAAGGATACTTCAGGGATAGGCAAGATACTTTCCCAGGGAAATCACTCCTTCTTTTAAGTCTCAGCTTCACTTTCTGCAAAATGGGGTAGAGATAACATTTATCTGCTTTTTGACCTGGATGGTTTGTGAGAATTTCATCAACATTTGTACTTTTGAACTCATTAGTTTCCTTTGAATAATAGTAACTTGATTCTAGCATGAAGAGTGGTTTATATACATAATGCACAGGATATGTTGGCATTATAAGAGCTGTGACTGCCGTTGGGGTGCCCCATGAAGTAGTCATGGGCCTCTCTGTACTGGCACCATGCTGGATGCATTGTCCCACTCTGGTCATATGATTTCTTTAGCCAACGTAAGCAGTCAAAGCCGTAGCCCTAGAGACTGTTCTGTCTTCTCCACAAAGGGGATTGATTGCCATCCTATGCACATCTCACAGGAGCCCCAAGAGGGCCCCTTGATCCCATGGTTTGTCACCTTTACTGGGTTGGAGCAAATGCTAGTCAACAGGCTGGAGATAACAGCTCCATTACCCCAACAGTCAGGTCTGAAGCTGCAAAGTCCTTAACTTAGTCTTCAACAGGATCACCCAAAGTCTTTTTCATCCTACTGATTTCTTTTAGTGCTTTTCTTGAAGACCTCACACTATTGGCCAATGGACTACAGATATGTATTTTTGTCTTTATCATTATAACTGACAGAAATATTTTGTCTTTTAAACCTGAAATATCTCTAAATCTTGAGAGAAGTGATTTAGGGCCATCTCTGTAGGGACAAAACTAATGACAAAAACCACCTGAATAGAAACAGAAATGAATTGCTATAATAACAGGTGATCTATAACTACAACACATCAATAAGATTAGATAAACAGACTGTTATCTTAATGAATTTGTCTATGTCAGCAACTCCAGAGTCTTCCTCTATCATATCTTTCTTGTAAGCCATATACATCAGTTTACACACATGAAGCAGCTATTGATCTCTCCGGGAAAATGTGCTTAGATAGCACTTTCAGAAAAAAAAAAAAAAGAAGAATATAGCAGAGCTGCCAAAATAGATAAACTGCTGCATTGCATTCCCTGCACATGCACACTTGGTGTGTTTTAGTATTGGTTGTTGCTATCTGAAGTGTAAACACTGTTATCGGAGTGAAGAAGCAAGCTGGAATGGCTTTGAGGCACAGAAAGAAAAATATTTCTCCTAAAATTTGCATCACGTTCTTTCACATTAGTTTGGGATGCAGCCCCAGGAAGCATGGACAGATTATCTCAAAAAGGATCTTATTAGATTTTTCTTATATGAGTTAAAAAACCCTAAATCATTCCCTGAAAAAAATACAGTTGTTACAGTTGAAAACCAGAGGCATTTCACTGTTTGAGCAAACTGGAATCTAGAAGTCTCATATGAATCTCAGTGCCTCTCTTCTTCTGCAAGCCTTGGTGGGGTCAACAAATACTAAGCAGTTTATACAAGTTTTCTGTGTTGCTCTAAAGGTCTAGACTTTTTTGGTTTTTTTCTCCCAGTTTAATTTGTGGTGAAGCCCAAACCCTACTAGTACTGAATAAACAGGTAGGAAACGTGAGCTATATCCTAAATCAAAAAGCATACAGTAAAGCATACAGACAGCTGGGTAAAATCAACCCTCAGCCACGACTCCTTAATTCAGTATCACACAGAAATCAGCTAAACACTTGACTATTTAACTGTTATGAAATCCATCAAAATTCCTGTCCTCTGGAGCTACAATTCAGCTCCATTTGCCCACCTTTTGACAGAAAAAGGGACTGCACACATAAAAGAAGGTTCATTCTCCTTGAGTCTCACTCTACGCAGGACAAAGAGAGAAGCTACATAAGCAGGCATCTTTATATTTTATTGTAAAAAAACAAAATCCCAATAAACAACAAGACCCAGAAATATCTCACCCAGACGGTGAGATTATGCAGCACCCAACATGGTACTCAGAGGCAGGAGCTCTTGGTGCAAGGCAGGATTTTGTTCAAACAGGACTAAGCACTAATCCTGACCAATTTAGGAGCAAACCTCAAGAACATGCTTCATTCCTCTGGACACTGAGATACGCTTGGGAAAGCAGAGACTGTATCTACTGATCAGGTATGGAGATCTGCTGGAGAACATGGGAAACAGCGGGGGTGTTTTATAAAGATGGTTGTAAACTGAAGGAGGGTTCAATAGCTTGCAAAACATCAGTGTCATCCTTATTTTTAATGCACCAAATGTTAACATAAGAGCATCTCACTTCTCTAAAATTAAACTAGCTCATTATTAAAAAAAAAAAAAAAAAAAAGAACAAACAAACAACTATTGAGAAAGGTACTGACCAGTCCTGTCAACAGCCTTTGTCTCTTCCAGGGTTAGTGGACTTAGCTGTACTACATTTTGGGATGTCACCACTGCCTTTGATTATGAGGGCTTAATTCACAATTTGTGAAAGCGTGAATACAGGCTTCATCTCTACAGGTTCACGTGCAGACGTGCTCTACCCCAAGTCTTAATTGAGAAACAAAAAGAGACAGAGGAACAAAATGTAGCTGAAACTTTTGCCATATACGTTTTTGCTACTCTTTAGGACAAAGGAGAAACTAGGATGCTTTAACTCGCTACTGAGCTTCCAGATCTTCTGGAGCATGCTGGTGTCTTGGAACCCTTAGCTGTCACCACATCATTACCTATGTTAACACTTGATTTAAATTATTATTTCGCACTGCACACTTTAAGCCCAAAACTACATGAGGCTAAACTGAAGAGCAGAAGGTACTCTGTCCAGCACTAGCAGCAAGTCTGAGGCCTACACCTCAGGTATCTACACCTGCAGAAAGCCACATATACCCTTCCAACAGCTGAACCTCTAATCCTGATGGGAAATCCAATCTTACCATTATGACAGTGTTATACATGAAAAAGCTACACTATGCAATTTTCAGGGTTTGAAACATTTATTGTGTAGCTCCTGAAACTATCAGTCAATGAATGCAAGCATAATACTTACCTTTTCAGGCAGCAGAACATAAATATATACGTATATTTGTATAAAATATATTAAAAATTTCAAATATTCACTTGTACTGAACTCCTTAGGTGTCTTCTACACTCTTTAAATCAAAATGAAGAAAAAAAACCATTCAAATGGTAGTTTTTCCTCTAAAACACTGCACAAAAGGCAGGTTCTGCAAATCTTATTGCTGGGAGTGTGGAATATTAGCAAAATTCAAAAACATCACTCTGTTTAGCTCTGCCCATGAGACTTCAGGGGGACGGCTGCATGCATACATGTATTTGATTGCATATCTATATCCATAAACCTGTATATAATTATTTTATTAATTATTCTTTGCCATTAAGAGAAAGGAGCCTTAAATTTAATTTCTTTGTAAAATAATTATTGCTTATTAATGTACAATTATCTTATAATTTCCCATTGTTTTCTCAAGTCAAATTTTCATTAGAACAAAAGTGCATATGTGAAAGAGTTCTTGAAACACAGTCAGGCCTCTTGCATGGTTTTGTGCTAATTACCAGAGCTTCTTTTGTTATCAGCCTGGACTTTAATGACAAAAGAAGACAAGTGTAGAGTCTATTTGGTTTAAACTAATTACTAACCATTCCCCATTCAATTTATGCTCAGAGGAGTACAATAATCATGACACAGTGCATCAGCTCTGTCCCTGGCAGTATCTGCCATGCTGAGTGTTAATTGACAGGGCAGATTCTGGTCAGGAATAACAGTGTCTTAGGCATGTCTGCTCATGAGCAAGCCTCCGTAGCAATTTCTTCTGTGCAGTAACAGAAAGACAGCCCCTTTTAATTTTTATGTAGGGGAATACTGGAAATTTTCCTCTGTTACAGATGCAAGTGGCATTGTTCTCAGTGGCTTACAGTTTTTATGATTAACACTTCAGCTGTACCTAGTTAGAAAAAAGTAATTAACCAGAACTAAGAACCAATGAACATGACACAAACAGAACAACTCACCTGGATTTTTTTTTTTTTAAAGTATATATTTTGTAAAAACATAGCAGTACAACTAACCGAGCTGTCTATCTTGCACCAATAGCAGAGAGCTTAGAGGGCTAGTCACAGGTAGTAAGCCACTTAGTATTATCCAGAACCCACTGAATTTGAAAAGGTTTTAGTGGACTTAGCATTGCTTCAGGGTCTTTGTGATCTTGAAATTTAAGGGATTTATGGTAAATCCTCCAAAAATCATTTCACAGGGTGTAATGAATAGTGATAGATACTTCAAAGCCATTAGTCTACCTCTATCCTGCACTTCCGTGATATCACACTCCAAACTAAAAGCACCTGTACTATAATGATCTAATGTATCATCAATTCTTGAGGGGTAAAAAGGTAGAGAAAGCTCATTTCTCCTCTGTGCTCATGTATCTTTAACAAATGATCTTCAAAAACCAAACTGCAGCCACCCAAAGTCAGCTCATAAAGTTCTTCAGACTGTTTGTGTCATATGGCAAACAATCTACGATGAAACAGCCAGGGGATCATGCCATCCTAAGAAATTTCAGTTGGACATAAACTTTCTGGCTTTCACTGTGTCTCTCTGATAATTCAGCCATTATTAAAAATCTGCCAATACAAGAGAATTTGCAGTTGTGAAGGACAGAATCCAGGTCCTGTAGAAGTAAAAAATTGGGGGGCATCTGACAGTGGTGGAGAATTGGGTACAAATAAGGTAAACTCATTTATTCGGAGAAGGCAAAGAAATTGTTTTTCAGATTGAGATTCAGGAAAACAGACCAGTCCAAGGACACAACCCAAGTTAAGGATTAGCATTAAGAATACCCAAAATTCCCACCATCTTTACGTATGTCCTTAAATGTTTTGATGAATGAGGAGGGACTTTGGTACATATATGACTAAGGCATACATATAGGAAAAGATATAACTTTAGAGGCATAACATTAACGTTAAAATACTAGGTTTTAAGCTTATGTTTTACTTGTAGAAGTACTTTTTGTAGTTGCAAATAGAAAAGGAGGTTAAACCAGTGCTGGGAGGAGCAATAGTCCATGTGAGATTTGTAGCCTTGGATCAGTTCACACCAGGGAGGAAGGAGACTAAGAAATGGTTGTTTTAACTAAGTGCTTGAAGGAAGAGAGTGTTCATCAACACCACCAAAGCACTAGGAGCTGTCTTGCACTAAAGTGCCAAGCTTGCCATTTATGTCTGTGAAGTTCACCTCCAAACTTGCTTTACTTTGTAACCTTCCATTTTTTAGAGGCAGAGGTACAATAGCCACTGCCATACCATCTCAAAATTAAAGAAATTATCTACTGCTAGTTCAGGGCCCCTTCACCCCACCAAAGTAATTAGTTAATTCTCTTGATGTAATGTCCTGTTCTTATCACGTGACAATACTTTGCCACTTCAGGATCATTTCCCGCACATCAGACATGGTGCCAGCGGCGAGCTTCCCATTTGGCTATGTAACTGCTAAAAGTGCTTGAGATCCTCACTGAAAACACTTAAATATCATTCCCTCCATGAAGAGAAAGATTCCCTCTTCTCAAACACATGCACAAGAACAGCTTTATAACAATAACGTTGCTAATTACTTTCTAAATATATTATGTTTGCATCAAGGTTTGAACATTTCCAAATTTCAGGAAAAAGCCTGTAGGCGTGGATGAACACAAAGGTGGCCAAAAGTGAAACAATAGTTTTGGCAATCCTCAATACAGTGTATGCTTTTAACATTATCACCCATGAGATACCAGCAATGCAGGCAGGAATACGCAAATTTGTGTGAAACAATCCACACTTGCTCCCACAGCTCTATCCAGTAATTTTCATGGTCCATTCTGCAAGGTTATTTAACGCACCAATCAACCTACAATAACACTGGTTTGAGGTGAGTGACAGAAAAATACTTTGATAAAACAGTGAGTGCTGTTATTAAGCTATTAGATCCTAAAAAAGGTACCAAAGCCTTCTTATTATCTAAACACTAATAGAGACATAACCAAAAGTGCCTCTTCCACCTGCTGTTAGCAAGGAAATCTCCTCCTCCTGAGGCAAAATGTTTGAAGTCAGTATTTTGCCACATGCTAGTATCACAAAGCCGTGTCATGCAAGATTAGACAGATTTCCACAAATCAGCACAAACTTTCCTGAAGCAGCAGGGAGAACAGCAAGAGCACAAACTTCTGCAGTGTGATCCACAGCAAGGTGCCTGATGGACTGAAGGTTTATCCTGCCTGAACACTGCTCTCTACAGCCTGCTGTGCATTGCAATAGTACTATTCAAAAATACAGAGAGATGCATTTAAATATGTATCTCTGTAGAATAGTGTCTGCTGCCATTTGCAAGCCTTAGGACAACCTTCACAGATTGACATTTCACTTTCCAGTGTCATTTTCCAGATTAGTGCGGAGACTTTCTTCAGTTTAGGAATAATATATTCAGTCCTGCTGTACTAAACAGAATGACCGTCACAAAAAATGTTATTTTGTTTCATGAAATTGTTAATTTACTTGCACCTATGAAAGTGAAAAGGACCACCACTCCTAGTAAACCAATAATTTTCGTGACTTTCTGACAGTTTAAAAACAAAGAATTTATGCTTTTAAAAGTGCATCATCAGCTCACTAATGATGCTGGTCTCCAGTCATACAACATGACCATGCATTTGGAGTTACATAGAAATGGCGGTGTCAGGACAGTAGTCTCACATCATTCAATCATCTTCTTTTATCTCTCTTCTCTCATCTAAGAGCACTGGGAAGTTTCTCTACACATTTACTTCTGCATTTACATTCATCAAAAACTGGACTTCTTACAGTTGTCTTGCTGTAACAGGTGGGTTCGTTGGCATGCTCATTAATTTGTAACTTAAAAGCAGAGACAAGAGAAACAGCTAATTGCTGTAGCTGATAGAGGTGGCATTTCCATAAACTGCAGCAGCACGCATCCTGGTAGCTAAATCTTTTAAATGTGGTACTTCCTTGTTTGATGCAGCTGAACTATGCAAGGCAGCCCCATAGTACGACTTTAGGTATAGCACAGCGGGGAGGTACATCATAACAAATCATCAGAGCTCTTCCAAGAGCTGAGACCTCCATTTTCCTAATTTACATTTCAAAAGGGTCTACAGTTTGAAGTAGTAAAGAAATCATTTGCTTTTGCTAGATAAGTGCTTTTCCAAGTAGGAAACTCAATGCCAATTCTGAAAAGTGTTCTGATTATAATTTCTTTCTGTATTAGGACAGGCACAAAAGACTTCTAGTCTCTGCATTAAAAGCTGCCCAGTATTTCTGCAATCTTTGACCATTTAATCCTCCCATGGAACAGCAGGTCGACATGCTCAGCTGCCTTGAATCCTTGGCAGAAACAAGGTGTTCTTTAAACATACGCTTGTAGGTTACAATACAGTTAACAGGTTGGAATAAAAACACCTCCGAGAGGCATTGTCAGAAGCAGCACAGAATGAGAGGATTATGTAAATCTTGTCTCTTGAGATTCCTCCCAGAAAGTTTTTGGGGAGCAATGTTTAATGCGATCTGCGGCATAGTCTATCTGCAGGCTTCTGGGCAAAACAAGGTGTCAATTGCTCCAGCCTACCACTATCTATTTGTGCAATAAGTTTCTTAACTCTCATCGTATTTCTGCAAGACATGATGCTTTAAAATTTGTAAGTGGTCCTAAAGAAGCAGAGCATGTTCTCACACTCTCTCTCACACACAATCTCATTCCCTCTCTCTGCCTTGGACATTTTATTCCCGTACTGGGAATGACAGCGAAGTGACAGTCACTACTACAACCTTCCTTAAAATTCCCAGGAAGGTACTCTGTATTTGGGCAGAATTACATGGAGTTCATCACAGGTCCCAGCATGATTTACAATATTTGTTTCGTATTCACCTGGATAACACAAATTGTTAAGCCTCCTAAAACCAACCTTCAACCATTCCCTCTTTAGTATGATCACTTCTTCATCACAGCATGCCAGGTTATTATTACATGTTTTTCCTATAATTGAAACTCCAGGTAGAGGAAACAAAGGTGCCAAGGATTCCCACTACAGAGCACACAGTAACACTTTCTAGAAAATATCTGGCTTTCAACATGCTCCCTTGCTTTTACGACAAACCCTGTCATGAGAATAGGTGATTGCAAAACAAATTCATTTCCATAATGCCGAGAGGGATCAAAATAAGGGTGGTAAACTTTAAATTGTTGCTACTAGTTGTTAAAACTCCTGTTCTTCAAACACTGTAACTCAATGTAACTCAAGTTTCTCATTAACCGTATCCAGGTAATTACAGCACATTTTGGAGGAGGGAGACATGAGAGCAATTCTTTTAGAAAGTAAAGAAGCAGAAAACCAGAATGGCTCAGTGATCTCCCTGTAGCTATCTTGTTAACTAATTTTGGAAAAAGGAAAATTGACAATATGAACTGAAATTCTGACCCCCAGATGTAACGGAAGGCAATTCAAAGTCTGCTCCCTCTGTCTGGTAGATTACTTTATGTCTCCAGTCAAATTCATGCGTGTGGATTCTTTCTCTCTTCACCATTTACCTGGCACGTGTAATACTCTGTAATTACTTCACAAATACATATTTGCATATAATGAAGAAATTATGTACATCATTTAGTCACTCTAATTGAAGTTACCAAATAATTAAAAAATTAATTGCTTTGTAATTTGCAGGGTTTAGGTCTTCAGTGCCCTGAACGCCCTAGATACTCTGTGACAATACATTATTTGAGTGGAAAGCAATAATAAAATTAAAAATATTGAAAAAAAATCTAGCAATCAAAGTAAGTCTCTCATGAAAGCAAGTCCATCTGGCTGGTAACTTTTACATGACATTCCAATATATAATGTTTAATGCACCTAATGAAATCTATTAAGATAGCTTATTTCAATAGATAATAATTCCTTTAAGGTGTGTGCAGAGAACTTCACTGGGAGAAGAAACATGTTCTTTTTAATGCCATTATCACACTATCTTGGCAGATGCAGTACTGAATTCCAATACAAAGCAGCCTGAGGTCAGCATCCAAACACCCGTTTGGAGGTTAGGAAAACCCCTCCATACAAAGCATCCTCTTGGGTGGCCTGACACAAAAGCCTGAGACAAACTGCAAGAAGAAACTCAAACATTTGCTTGTATTTAATTTGGAATTGGCATCAATACAAGCCAAAGTCTTCAGAAATAGGGTTTGTAAACACTTCTTTAGGAACTACAAAGTCATCTATGACCCATTCTCATCTTTTCTACCTCAAGAGACAGTCTCTATTTAAAGCAATGAGCTTTAATACAATTAGAGGATGACATGATGCATCTGAATGTTTCTGACTGTCATTGTTTCCTGGGGAGCAATGGCAACTCCTCTCAGCATTCAGCGACATGCATTATCCCATGCCACCTTGCACCCATGCTTAATTTGGTGTACATGACCAAGTGTTGAATTTGTCCTTAGTAATTTACTTATCCACTTCAGCCTTTCATTTTCACTTCCAAATATATTTGAAGGTTTATTGACTGTTTCCTTTCCATGCATTGCATATGGTAAAATTAATCTGTACATTTTCACAGCTGTATTCCAGCTAATCATTATTGCATTATCCCATCCTGTTTGCATTTGATTGCGATGGCACCCAGGTGGCAAAATAGCAGTACTAGTCAATCAGGAGACAGTCTTTTTTACAAACACTGCTTTGTTTCTTCACAAGAAAACTAAACAGGTATTCTTGGAAAATATCAATGTACATTTTAAAAAATCATGTTTGATTTTGAGAAACAGATATCGGCTATTCTCAATGTCAGTTAATGCACCTATGAAAGAGACTTAATAATATTTCCACCTCAAAGCTTTTCACATGCAGGAAAACATAAATCACCAAACCTTTATTTAGTTCTGAAGAAGAAGAATTAAGACCATGGCAAAGCAGTGACATGAAAAATTTAAATGTTTGGTGACTTGCTATGTCTAGAGAGACTCTAGTGTTGTTTATATACCACCAACAGGCAAAGCACAACACAGATCTCTTTGCACACTGTCTTCTGCACATTGAAAGTGCACAGTACCTATTTTGAAATCTTACTGCATAATAGGAATCGACAGGACACCTCAAGGACTAGATACCTCAATGATCACAAACAAATTTTGTTGTTGTGTACATAACCGGGAAAATACATTCATATTACTGCAGAGGTGAAGCCTAGCTTTTGTTTTTATTTTCACTGACAGTAAACATGGAATTTGATGGGGGTGGTGGCATTAGCTTGACCTGGAATAATAAGATATTGGCCCATCCTGGAGATAGGGTCCTGTGTTTAACAAATGTGGAAGCTAATGCATAATGGCAAATTCAGCCTTTGCTCTTTTGTTCTACCTCAGTCAGTGGAAAAAATTGCAGAAGCGGTTTATGCGTGCACAATATTCTTAAATCACATCCCATAGCAGATTTGGACTTGAAATGATTGTATATTTTGCTTTGAATCTACAAATTTGGAAGCTTTAAATAAGTCTTGACGATTAAAAATTCAGTGCGTTCCAAGGTTACAGCTGGTGGAACCTCTTTCAAGTGATTTATCAGCCTTTTAGTGATACACCCATAGTTTTGTGAGCATGAACCTCTACTGCATTCACACACTGTGTGGTGATCCATTCTCCTTATTGTGGCAACAGTGTCTAGAGACTCAAGGGGAAAAAAAATTATTTGGAATGATGTGCACATCAGAAATAGCAAAATGGTTTTGAACTCAGTTAGTAAAACACAAGCCACATTTATCTAGCTCCAGCATTTTTTGGAGTCTCTGAAGTCCCCTTTTCTTAGAAAAAAGTTTACTAATTTAAAGTTGGTCTGTTGTCCACCATGTAGTTCACAAATACCGCATCAATGTCATTGATATGAAACTAAGCTCAAGGCAATCAGAGTTGAATTGGTTTAAATTCAAAGTACAAAAACAAATGCACTGACTTGTTTGTGTTTAGCAAAGACAAGTTTTCCTTTGGAAACATAGTGAGGAATTTGAAACTTCTTGTACTTCTGTATTGCAGTATTGTCAAAGCAGATAATGATACTAGAATTACAATTACCAAATATTTTCTGTAGAAAAGCTCTGCAGAAAACACTAATAGAGTGCCTTCAATAACTTAAACTGAAAAATCTCATTAGTGGTGAACTTTTGACAACTCCCTAGTTCCTCACAGGGAAACACACAGGGATTTATGGAGCAATGCCTCACAACTAGACATCCATGGCTTCAGGGCAAATCTGCCAAGTTGAGTGCCACGCAGGCAGGGAGCTGAGATTCTTGGGGCAGCACACCCCACGTGAGCTCCTGCCTGTCTCAGCAGTGTCCTAGGGCCAGAAGTCATGGCTCCCCCCTCCCTCCTGAACTTCATGAAGTCGGCAAGAACACAACAGCTGGGAAGCACATTTAATTCAGGGGACAGAGTATTTTGGCACTGTCAAAGCAATCCAAACTGGAACAAAATTAAATAATAACAAAATCTTCATATTTGCAGAAATCCCAGAGCTGAGAAAAGCTGAAACAAATCCTCAGTTTAGGGATCTGGGAACACTGGAGCGAAGTGACCAAGCAGCAGCCAGGCCAGACACAGATCAGCGTGACACCTTTCCTCCCCAGAGAACAATCAGGCAATAGGCAAGTCATCTCAGCAACTACTCATGGAAAAGCAGACACTAGACTGCTTCAGCCATCCCAGACTACAGGTCAGCTGGTTTACCTGCCTTACCTACGCAGATCATTCTAATGCACTTCTCTAAAAGTATGAGAGCAACATTCTCCTGCCTCACCTTTCTCAAATTAAATCCAAGGTGAGGGAGGAAAAGAAAACAATTTTACTTCTAGTTCGGCACTGCCTGACTCTTCTTCTTACCACATGATAGTGGAATAAATTCATCCACAAAAAAGGTATACAGATCACAGCATGGTCCCTCGTCTAAGCCTACATTGCTGTCTCTATGGGAAGTGATAGCTGTAATGAATAATGTCAATTCAGTCAGAAGCTGCAGCTGAAATAAATGGATTGTTAAAAAATGCTAGTATTTCTCTTTGTTTCACATTGCTTATGTCAATAAAGATAAGTATTTTTGACTCTGAGGAAGGGAATTTGGACTGTTTGATTGGAAATCTAGTTAAATGGTTTTCCTCGCCTTGGATCATGTTGGAACTATAAGCCCAAGCTTGCTGCAATTAGCCAGGACAACTATAATTCAAAGGACCCTGTGGGGAGGGGGGCAGGGGAAGACCATATTTAATTGTTCCTCAATAAACTGTTCCATACCATTGTTGTAACAAATCAAAACTGTTCTCACAGAAGGAGGAAGCTTTTAGTTCAAATAAAGACAATTTGAGCTTCAAGAATCAGGTCCTAGGAAACTGCAGTCTCAAATCTCAGTCACGGTACCTCTGATCTTTTCAAAGGCCCGAAGGATATTTATTCTCTGCTGCTCAAGGATTCCTCAGACAGTTTGGCAGACACAGCAAAGCAACCTGGTTTTGCTCTCCAAAGCTGTATAATAAAGTGCTAATAAGAATTCCCCAAGCGTGATATCAAGATGCCAGTGTTTCTCCAAGAAAGCTTTTATCTTTGTAGGCCACAATCTTTATTTCCTGTATAGACAAGTAGAATGGGATTTTCAAAAGTATTCACTTTAGCTTGACTCAGAGAGGAAAGTAAAATTTCTAGTGATTTCAGAGGGAAGAGGCTAACAGCTACTTCTGAAAATGCTTCCTGTAGCCTACATAGCGTATGAAAACATCAGAGATGGAGGAATGCATTAAATATAGCAAAATCTCCTCAGGCAGGAGACTTCTTGAGCTACCTAGCATTATCCAATGCACAGGGGCAAGAACTTGTGGGCAAAGTGAAAAGCTGTCAGGTGTCACAATTATACTTAATATGGCTGTTAAGGTGACATCTTAAAGATAACTTACAGAAGTATAAGAAAATTGGCCTTTATGTTTCAGACATATTTCACATGCCAAAAACCAAGATCATACAATGAAAGTACCTTCGTCTTCAGAACAGAGCATATCTGGGAGGTACGTGGCATTCAGTTTCAATCTAGTCAAGTCAGAATTCATTGCAGTTTTGACAAATTTATTAAGTCTAAATAAAAGTGTTCTTTAATAACGACTGAACAACTGTTTTCTGAGGCAAAACCACAACACATTACATTGTGGAAATGGAAAATTTATGCTAAGCACTAAAGACAGAGTAAAAAACTGGAGACCGCTTCATTTCTCTGTTCTAAAACTGCTAGTCAGCTGCTAATGATCTTTCAGAGGTAGAATTACTTCAGATGTCAGGCGGAAATCTGCATTAGATTACTGCTTCAAAATATTGCTTATAGATAAAATTCTACCCCCTAGCATTATATAGTAGACTAATGTAAATGTGGTACAGCTGGGAAACTGAGTAAAAAATAATAAAGTTGACAGTTTCTATTTCTAATTACATATTAATCATTAAAGAAACTCCCAATGCATTTCAGCTACAGATTGCTTCATGAATACACCTGAAGATGTCAGGCATGGCAATACATGGCAAGGTGCTAAAGATGAAAAGAATGGCCAAGTCTGGGATTATGTTTCTGTGACAGGATATATGGGTAAACATTTCAAACTTTCTTTAGTGAAATCAGAAAAAGGAAAAATAGAACCTTCCTGCTTCTAAATTATTGCTGGGAGAATAGTTCATAATAAATCATTCATTGAATTAATTTTACTTTACCTGTTCACAAATAGCCTGCAAAACACTTATAATTTTCTCAAAGGTACTACTTCAATTAATTCACTGTATAATTTCAGTGAATAACTTCTCAGCTGCAGATTGTGACAAGTGTTCAGTATTCATAACTTGAAAAGTGTTGATTAGCTCTGACTGATCTGGGGATGATTGATTCTTTGCCAGTGATGTCTGAACAGGAGTCAATCTCACCCATAGGCCACTACAGTTATTCCTGCTGTGCTAACCTGGCATTTGCAAATTACCCAAAGGCTGAGTTACATCTGCTATTTATTTGCCAGTAGTCCAAATCCAGCTTTACAATGAGCACAAAACCCCTTCTGTTTAAACTAGATTCCAGGAACCCAACTTTGCTTTGGTGTTGCAGGTAGATAAGTATACATGGCTAGTTTATACCTAAATGCCCATTTTTTTCTGGGTGGAAGTAAGTTTGAAAGAGTAAAAGCTAAATCTAGCAAGGTTTGTTGAAATCAGAGTAGCTGATTTCAGTAACTGACATCTCTCACTGGGAATAGCCAAAAGTCCAGGCAGATTCTGGAACTGAAAAAGGTTTCTGTTTTGCTTCTACTGACAGCTACCAGAAACCAAACCATTAAAAACAATAAAGCCAACCAGCAGTTTGTGTAGAAATCTCATGATCGTGTCTCACCAGAAAAAAATAAACATGAAGCAAATATTTCAAAGCAAAAGCCTACAACTATTTAGGAGTAAGGGCTGAGTCACACAACTGCTGTTTAACCGCTTGCACACATAGGTCTAGGTAACTAATCTCAGTCACAAGTTTAAGAAATTAAGCATTTGTTATACTGTACCATCAGCTGATGTGTTTTCCCATTTTCTAAGCAGCAATCTCATCCTGAGTTATCTTTGTGAGTTGAAAAGTAGAGGATTCCACAAAACAGGTTTCAGGGAGAAAAGCAACCCCCAGCGACCTCCTGCCTGAAGAGCCTGCACCTCAGCGTCACCTGCTTCACTGATCCAATGACACACAGCTGTGTTATCACTCAGCTCCTCAGCCTCGTCCTCAATTTACCACCTACGCTGCTAAGTTACCTGCTGTGAGAGCTTGTATTAATTGTCTGTTAGGTGTCTTTTCTTTGTCATATTACATGCCAACTACGGGTTTTAACAGCTGACCTTGTTTCTCAGTCATCTTTGCTCTTTCAGGACTAATTTTTAGTTTCACTACCCTCACTTTATGCTGTTCTATGTTACTTTTCCTGACAATCCATTTTCCTGCCTCTCTCTCATCTGACAGCCTCAATGCTAACCATCTTTAACTCTTAGCAGTCCTCCCCTTACTTCTGCAGTGGGCTCTGCTGGTCTTCCATGCTGCAACTCTCACTCCCACGTCCTCGCACACAACACCAAACCTCAAACAGGCCTGAACCTGCTGGCTGTCATACACACCATCATCCTCTCCTCCTCCTCTGGAAAACTTGCTCAGCCTCAGACAAGCTAATTGTATTACATGATCTTTATATATATTCTCTTCTACTTATTTCACATCTCTTGTAAAAGATTTCAGGTCAGACGGCACCATAAGATCATTTATCTGTATCTTAACTTACTTTCCTCATGGTTTCACCTTTAGATTTCCCCATATATTAAATGATTTTCCTTATATTTGCCCATAAATTGTTTCTAGACAAACTACACTACCAAGACGATCAAAAATCTGAAGCCATTGAGGCAACTACTTACCTGGCAAAAATTCCTGCTTTGCTGCAAGCCTGGTGAGCAGTTTGACCCTGACAGTGTGAGCATGACATGTCCGCCAGGCCTGAAGGAGTCTGTCACTTAGTGCATCGGTACAGCTTGTTAAACATTTGGGTGGCCACTCACAGACACTTCAGAAGAAATTTTAAACCAGCAAGACCAGAAGGCAGTTGCTATGCCTGTGTGGCTGGGAGGGGAATTCCTCAGTTGGGCATTTAAAGGATAGTATTGGTTTATGCTCTCCATGTTTGGAGCCTACTGAAGGTGACACAAGCAGTCTTGCAGAACATGGCTCCCTGATTAACCATCTCTGCACACAGCTGTCCTTCCACTTTCCATGTGCAGATAAAATGTCCTTGGTGATATATTCCTTTGGGTTGATATGTAATAAAATGTCATAATGATGCAAGAAATTCCACTTTTGTACAGGACACTACAAAGACATATCATGTTGATATGAGTCAACACTGGCAAATACAACTGATCTGAAGCAAGAGGCATCTGTATGTTGTTTTCAGGACACTGACAGACTTCAAGAATTATCAGCCAAAACAAGATGCTTAAGCAAAACAGCTCACTTACAGGACTTTGTCTCCTCCAGATTCAGACAACGTGGCTCACTTGGAGTAACATCTTAGTCCACTGAAATTAGTGAGATTGCTTGCCAAGGGAAGTTATCATCAGGGTTGGCAATGGCATGCCATCACATAACATTCTGGCCCAAACAATCTGCTACCCAAGTCCTCCAGGACATGGATTATCTTTGCAGTTGCACAGGAGTAAGGACAATCATGGCAAATATTCAGATGACTTGGAAACTTAATTTTAAGACCTTTAAAAAAAATCCAACAAATTATTTTCAAAGAGTTTCTGCTTAATGTTTTCTGAATCTTAGATGCCCTACAAAGTCTCTGACTGGATACTCCAACATTTACTTACATTCAGCTTAGCCTGAGAGACGAAAAAAAAACCAAATTGCATACATACGTACATTCCATTTTCTTTTTTTTCATTAAATCCTCTGACTAATCTACAAAGGATGGGGAAGGATTTTATGTATACAGCTTCCATTATAAAGCTGTGGAGTTTGAGTAATTAAATCTACACAACTTTTTTAAGTCTTAGGCTAAGAAGGTGAAGCTGTAATTGGCAAATGTTTTAGCTCTTTTCTACCTCTCTGATTTGGTCAGTAGAAAATAGGTCTATCTTTGACATTATTTTTAAGAATCTTTTAGACTGAAGCTTATCCTGAGAACCGGTGACTTTCTTTAAATATAGGTATAAGTCTCAATAGAGTGTTAGGAGAAAAAATCTCTGACTTAGAGTTTAGGGCGTGTCACAGGCAGACATCTAGTAACATCACAGTTAAACTGACCCCACTATTGAGAAAAAGCTTCTATATTATCACCCAGGCTACATTAAAAAAAGTATTTCATCACATCCCTGGACTATTCACAAAGAAAACCCTGTCAAAGAGGCAGTTATACATAACATCTTAATTTCTTTCTAGAGTCTAAATGAAGAATGTGATTAAGAATTTAAAACTACAGCACAAGAGATTATTCATTTTGTAACAAAGACAATATAAAATACATTAGCTTTGCCACAGAATATTTTATTAAAAGCTGTTTTATAATTAGTTTTACAGCAAACTAAAAAAACCCTAAATGTAATTGCTTTAATGCAATTAGTCCATCTTATATTTCAATGATGCAAAGTCTTGTCAAGCCATAATAATATCAAAATAGATTTTTCTCTTTATTCCCTTTGCAGTAGTGATTTTAAACCCAGAACTTAGTATTTTGCTTCTGATGAAATTTCCTCCTCCTTTTCTACCTCCTTTTCTAAGAGCTTGGTGTTCCCATCTCTTACTGTACCAAAGCCTGAAGATACTATTCAGTTTTAAGAGTCTGAAAAAAAACCACAGAAATCTGTAATGCTCACGTTACACTTAGTTATTCAAATACATTAGGTGGTATTCGAACTTATAAGAACTGAAGGTTGCTGCCTATTTGATAAAATCATATTTAGGTTGCAACATCACTGTTATCATATACAAACATTTCTGCTACAATATGGTTCTTGTCCAAGTAGAGTGGTTTTCAGAGGCAATACATAACCATGGTTTTTCTTCCAGTCAATGAAATCTGAGCTGACAATAGCATTCTTTCCTAGTTCTACATCCTACCCCCTTCCTTTACCTTTGCATAAGTAATTTGCAATAAAAACATTATCTTGTCTTGCGTTACCATCAATAGTGAAGACCCTAAATGCCAAATGCTAGACTGACATTTGGGAGAAAAAAAAGCAGTATGAAATAAACCTCATAAAGAAAGACTCAAGAGGCTTCAGATATGCCCAGTAACTAGAAAGTGAAAGAAAACCTGTGCATCTAACCAAGATGATACGAAACAGAGACCATGAAAACCCCTAAATCTAGAGGAGTGGCACACTGCAGCCAGACAGCGTTGGATAAATATTTAGATCCGTAAGGAACACTCTGTGAGAATCAGCTGTGATAAAATAGTCCACAGTGCAGAGGCTAAGGTCTACTCATTTGCCAGAAAAATAGAGGTTCTCCAGCATTTTCATATTGTAAACCATGTTCTAGCAGAAACTGTGACAGGGCTTCCCTGACATAAAGGATTTTTTCCACCTCCAGTGTGAACTGCCTCATTTTCCCTGAGTATTCAATCTAGGGTAGAATAATCTCATTTGTAGGGGTACCACAGTGGACTGTACTACATTTTTGGCTTCTGCTATTTCTGGCAGGGCTTGGCTGACTGCTTCTTCCCCTGATCCTGCTTACTCCAAAACCAAGGACCAAACAGCAAACGAAGAAGGCGGCAGTAGCAACCTGCTCCAAATGTAAATGCTACTGCAAAATTTGAACTCCATATTTCTGAAATACCTGCCAACTCCCAAGCAGCCAGATGCAATTAGAAAAGATTCTCAGAACAGAAACCTGCAACTACTTGAATAACTTAGACCAGGCTTAAATTGTATTTTGTTTATGGCCAGCTAGCCAGCTAAAGATGCAATGTATAGATCTGTAAAACATGTGCAACCTTGCAAAGACAACTGTTAATAATAGCTAATTCTGTACGTAACCATAAATAATTATAGAATTCCTTAAAATTGAATGCTGCTGGATGCTTTGTTGTTCAAATATCATTCAGTCTGAATGCTACTGATTAAAAGATACATTAAATTACCCTGATGATTATGGGAGATCTGCTTAGCATTTTTAATTCATTCTCATGGAAACTTTGGAGACTTGTTTTAAGTAATAAATCAGATAGATAGAGAAAACAATATGAATAGCTGTGAAACATTTTTAATAACACTTTCACATACAAGGTACAAATTTATGTTGTGACCTATTTTTCCAACTACTACCTTTAAGAAACTATGTTTCTAAACAAGCTGGAAATTCAAGGTGTGACTCACCTTAGAAGATGTTTGCGCTGCCCTCTTTTCAGTGTTTCTCTGAATTATTGCATGTGGTCATGTCAAAACATTGAATTATGAAACTCTAAGATCCATTTATTTCACAGTTTATATGTACTTCCATAATCTAAAAGATAAATTTATTCCCTGAAATAGAAATATCTTATTGATACTCAAAAAAAGTACCCAGAAGAGACCCTTGCAAGGCTTATTTTGAAAAGACCAAGACAGCTTTCAAACCTTAGCATGCATTAAAACTGTGGAAAAGAAGTCCTTTCATTGCAGCTCTATTATGGTTTATTTTCTATTTATAGTTTCTCTTGATGCTTTGCTTTGGAATCTATAGTACCTCTGAGGCCTGCAATATTACCGGCGGGGGGCAGGGAGCATTATTATAGCTTTAGGAGAAGGGCAGTTGTTTCCCGACAGGCCCGTATTTTCAGGGTTAAGGCTTTGGCAATATCTCTAAGTAAACATGCATTTATTTACTTGCTTGGATGTGAAACATCAGTTTCTCTGCAAATGGGAACTAAAGTTTGATCAAAATAGATGTTGCTTTATTCCTTTCAGGGAGAAAATTGGCTTTCCACCTTTATTTTTGTTGTTGAAAAGTGGATTTAGAACCAGAAAAATGGTTTTATACTCCACAGCAGCAGCTGAGGTCCATCTCTGCTTTCAGCAGGCACACTAATTAGAGGTATTCAGATTATTCCCTTCTTTAATGCAGAGTTAATAGGCCATACCCTGCCATAAGTCATACCCATGCAACCCATCTTAACTTCATTGATTTCTAAAGGATTTTCAACAACATAACTAGAAATACAATTTATCCATTGTGGTACCTAGCCTCATAATCTATTCTATGCCATTTTTCTCACTACTAGGTCTCTGGATATCCGTCAGCCAAATGCAATAATTAAGATGTAAAATTGTTTGTATTGTTCTGTGTAAGACAGCTATAGAAAGGTGGATCACACATGGATTTTTCTCTCTCCAGCAATGGCATAAAAATTGAACTAACTTGAAAGTAATGAAATAGTACTCTTTTATAAAGACTTTCTGCTCTGACTATGTAGAATTGTAGATAAACAACTATCATAGAAAATTTTTTCTGTTTTCCTGTGGGTGTATAATACCCTGTCACTTAAGATTACCTTCTGAAATGGCAAAACCAAATATGTATTGAAAGTATTTTTTTAAATAAGAAAAAATAATTATTTGCTCAGACTCTTAGCAAATGGAAGAACGGGATCTACAGAGACACATCATGTGACATGGGACTGCACGCATCCATCTCTCCTGTGATCATGTGTCATGTGTGTCCTGCAATGCAGTTGCAGTAAGGTCAATGCATCAGGTCTGAATCTGATTTAACTCATACAAGCGCTTAAGTGCTCAGTATGGGAGTAAAAGTCAGGTGTGCTGCCCAAATAATCTGTAAGACCATTTGTCTAACATTCCAGATAGACTTATTGCCTCTATCAGATTGTCAGATGCCTATAAATCTTAAACAAATATGTTGCATGGAACAAGCAATGGGATGTGAAGACACCTTGGTTTCATCAGCAAATCAAACTACTAGGATTTCCTTTTTAAACAGCTTCTATAGTGTCACTCCATATCTTCAGGGAGAGGTAGGAATAAAAATCGTAATAAAGTGTTTCTTTTGAGCTTAAGATGAACATATCAGCTAGAAAGGAGAAGTTAATATCTGTGCACATCTAGGATACAAGACCTCAAATCCAACTGAAGAAGACAGGCTCCAGGTGATGCTTCTGTCATCATACTTAACTGCACCACTCAATAACTGTTTCCTTTAACAATGGCTAATTCCATATAAAAAAAATAATTTGGAACTACTGGCAAAGGCAACAGGAAAAACTGAGTCTCAAATAACTTCAATTAGCTGCACTGTTACAAGTTTTAATGTCTGAAAAAACTTGTGTCATACACGTTCCATAAACAGGAGACAGGCTCCTTCACTGCCTTTCCATTTTTGTTTTTCCTAGTATATGCTTCAGGCCAGTTTTTCATTTAATAAGTTGTTATCAACCATGAAAACAAAAATTGTGAGTCTTAGATTAATTGTATGCAGTTAACGATAGATATCTCTGCATCTTAATATAGATATTTTAGAAAGAAAAATTTAATATAGACAAGAGTCAAGTTGCACATGTCTTTTCATAAGTACAATTCAGCCATTGTTCACATGGTTACAGGGATGGACAGAATTTGGACCTTGACTCCTTGGCTGATGTTCCTTGACAGTCATTGGATAGGTCACCTAAATCTGAAAAGAGATACCTCTCTCTTTTTAATGAATTTAGGGTAATGGTCTAAACTGTCTCTAAATAATGGACAGAGATCTGGATTAATCCAAGTCCTTATAGCATAATGACTTTTGCATCCTTTATTTTTTAAGAGAAAAATCTGTGTTTATTACTTCTTCAACTTTGAAAGGAAAAAACAGTGGGAATTACCTCCCAAAATGAGAGAAGAAATCTGTCCTGCTCAAGTCTAGCACCTTATTCTATAATTCTTGCTCACTTAAAACTCCAACTGTTTTCCAACATTTAAATCATGAGATAAATTCAACTTTCATGAAGCTAGACTTTTCTAGGCTGGCAGTGAATCTGGACCAGTGGGAGTTTTGTCTTTATAATGATTTCACAGTGAGTTGCTTAATTAATTTCTAATGAGTTGCACCGTGGTTTTGCTGAGTATGTGTGTTAATTTTTTTTCTGTAATTGTGAATTTTCTTGGTTCATAGCACAACTGTCGTGTCCCTTTGATGTATAATACGCATATAAAGTCATAAAGGCAAGCCTGGAGCTCTCTGGTTTAACTGTATTTAGGTATGCAACCAAATTGGTTCTCCTAATATTCATTATGACACTTGCACCATATATGTAATCTGAAGCCAATAAAGTAATACATAAAATTCTCTTACAGACTTTTCAAACTACATTCCAAACTTCATCAAAGCGTTGCCCTAAGGAACTAATCATTTTCAGAGTTATAATCAAGTGAGTTATAATGACTATGTTCACAATGGAAGTCATATCAGAACTAAAACCATTCTGCTCTCAAGAAGATGCCAAAAAAAACCCCAACAAAACCCACCAGTAAATCCCCCCAAAAACACCAACCAAAAACCCTAGGTCTTTGTCTCATTTCAAAGTACAACTCACAAATAATTCTTTGGCAATTTCTCACTACCTAACTTCACCATCCTTATCTTACACTCTACTCTCACAGGACAGTGACTTTCTTATGAGTTTTTTGTACTATGAATTCATTTCTCTTCCGAATCTTTAAACAGCCTGTTGACTGTAATTTGACACTATACTCCATAGGGGACAGCACAGTCTTGTCTTTTCGCTTCCTTCCAAATATTTGCTTTCGCTAGTGCAAAATAAAAGCAGTATAATTTTTTTCCAATCAAGTATCTTCACTCACTAGAAATCAGGTTCAAACCCCTGTACCGTTGTTCATGGCGAACAGAAAGTATGTCAAGCAGTAATACTGATGTCATTTAGACCATTGAGAATTTTACTCAGTGTGCTTGAGTAACAGAATTTGGCCAGTTGTGATTATTTGCAAGGCCAGCAGTTAAAAAATTCTGAATCTGCCTGGGGGGGTGTTATAATAAAATACATACAAAAAACCAACCCTGCCATTGAGACTAGTATCTTAAGACTCAGCAATGGGTTTGTGAGCTCTAGCAGTTCTGTAGTTTGGGCACTTACTACTACTAAAAGCCTGTGAGAAGAGGAAAGTGGTTCCAGTCTTTGGCTGGCAAACAACACTAACACAGAAGACTAAAAATAATCCCAGCCATCCCTGTTGCTTGTAAGCCATTTTATCCCTGATATGCTGGAAAAACATGATTATTTTCACATTTCACTCATATAACAGATTAGATGTGAAATGAATGCCATGGATGATAAAAACAATGGCTGCTAAGTCTTATGCTATGTAAACAAAAACTTCCCTGCTCACTGCTACACAAAATTAACAACAAAAATTACTGTGGAATCTGGGTATAAAAACAAGCACAACTTCAGAGAGGGAAGGGTCATTACAGAGGAAATGAGTTGGTGACAGCAGCTCTCCTGGCCAACTGCGGCTGAGGGAAGTTACCTGTTGACTTTGATTGGAAATCCAGCCTGTGCATAAAATATTGCTTCGAATACTCTTATTCCTACCCATTTCTAGAGATGCTAAGACTAGCAACAGCACTATACAAATGAAACAATACTTGGGGTTGGTTTTAGTGGAACAAAAAGAGGAAACAAGAAAGCACATAGGCCACTTCACAGTGATTTCAATGTGGCATGAGTGGTCTCTGACAAAGAAAGGCCTTTCATCCAGAGCTGAGGGAAGGGCCCTCACTAAAATGTCACCTACTGCTCTACTCTTAACTTTCTGAAATGAAAAGTCTCTCAGAAATGCATTAGTCACACTGTACTCCTGCATGACTGTAACGCAGATTGACTAGCACACTTGGAAGAAAGAAAAAAAACAACAGAACAATTGCAACAGGATAGTGCTTTGTTAACTGTGACTTCCCCTCCCAAACCACCCTGCTATAATAAAGAGCATCTGCTATGAACAAGAGCTAACCTGTTACTAACCAAATTCCAGTATTGATGTATGCATGATTAATACATTCCTTCAATCATGGTATTATCCCCTTAAACGGAGCAGAAATAATAACTCAAAATGCTCAGGTATGTTCTACAACAGGTGGATATTGTTTCAGCTTTCACTAAAAGCAATGCAGCGCTGCATTATAGGTTCATCTGGGCTTGACTCTTCCTTAACTATTGCTACTGAACAGGTAAATTAAATAGGGCATTCCTCAGATTATGATCAGAATCAGTTGATGCTACATGCTTCCGGGTATTATGTGCTGGGTTCTGCAGATGACTTTGGTTCAGTGTTGAGTTTGCAGAATACAAAGCTAGTTTACCACCACTTCTGTAGTTTTTTTGATAACTGCACTGTCACATACTAGCATGCGGCTGCAGGAGGAAGAGTAGAGTAGTCTGACTGCTGTATGATTGTCTTCTAAGGAATGCTCTGGGCAGCCATTCTGAGATTCAAAACCAAATTTTTTCCATTTTCATTGAAAAAATGCTGTGGGCCAGCATGTCATGACATACACTTCCATAATTTCATGCTACTAAACTTTCTCCTTATATGGAAGGACTCCCTACAGGTTCTTTAACCTTATTAGACTTAGATTTCCATATTCCAGAGTTGAACCAGTAAGAGTATGGAAATAGCTTACTCTTAAACAAAGAAACCAACCCCACAGCCTTTGTTTTTCCCCTGCAAATCAGACACCATAGTGATGCATGGCTGTAGATACAGATACATGCAATGATTTAGGAACTGTAGAATCCAAATAGGACAGAGACACTTTCTATAAGACACAGAAAGAATGAAAAACAGGCATCAGAAAGAAGGGAAAATAAAAAGTAAAATTTTCTGCTCAAGAAATGGGTATGTACCAGCTCTTCAAACTTCCAGCAATTTCTAAACTCTGCCTACAATTTGAGAGGCTGTACCTTTTATGGAAACAGCTCTGCAGGGTGAAAGATCTCATATTTTTACCCCTACCGTATGCAGAAATCTCATCATTCATAAATGGGAAGTCAACAGACAATGAGTGCAGATATTATATGTGTGTGTATATTATATTTATATGTATGGACATTACAGATATATATATATAAATGTATACGTACAGAACTTTTGAAGAGCTTTCTGCTTGATTATAAAGCAGCAAAGTGTTGAAGCAGGTGCTTTTAAAAAAGTTTTCATTGAAGTACACTGCAACCAGAGAACAGTCCCCATTAAACAGGGTAAAAAGAGAGATTGGGTGAAGTAATGAATGGATACCATTGTCGGTTTGTGAGATGGAGATCAAGAGGTTGGTGTCAGATTTTTTGTCTGCTTGGTATAATAGATTTCTATGTTATATAAATGCAAAGGAATAAGTGCCTTTTTATACTCATTGGATTAGCTTCAGGTTTTCTGTGATGAGAAAAAATTGCTTTCTTAGATGTGCTGCCTGGATTTGCTGGCTAATGCCATCTTAGGACTTAGTTTTAAAGTACAAATTTTTTTCTGAAAAATGCACTTTCTAGGCAGCTTAACAAAGGGGATCCATTTCCTCTGCAACATTGACACAATAACCGTGAAATCCTCCAAACTCTTCCAGGAAAATTCTGGGAGATATCTTCCTTTTCAATATGTTCTTCTTTCTCTCTACTTCTAACTTTTTAAACAAACACAATTTACTTGCAAGCAGGAATCTACTTGTAGTATGCTGAACCTGCTGAACCTGAATTTTACAATACGTAATTATGACAGGTGGATAGATTATGTAAGTAGAGCCAGATATATTTCAATACAGCCATTTTTCAGTATTCTAATGTATTGGGTTTGTGTGGCAAGGTTTTGGTAGCAGGGGGGTTACAGGGGTGGCTTCTGTAAGAAGCTGCTCAAAGCTTCCCCTATGTCCAACAGAGCCAATACCAGCTGGCTCTAAGACAGTCCCACTGCCGGCCAAGGCCAAGCCCATCAGCGATGGTGGTAGTGCCTCTGGGATAACAGATTTAAGAAGGGAAAAAAGTTGCAGGGGACACAGAAACAGCAGCCGGAGAGAGGAGTGAGAACATGTGAGAGAAACAGCCCTGCAGACCCCCAGGTCAGTGAAGAAGGAGGGGGAGGAGGTG
>JANHGO010000002.1:21599782-21666178 GCA_024606505.1 Aquila spilogaster
AGCTCTGTCCCTGGCAGTATCTGCCATGCTGACTGCTAATTGACAGGGCAGATTCTGGTCAGGAATAACAATCTTAGACATGGCTGGTCAAGAGTGAGACTCCACAGTCTTTTCTTTGCAGTGACAGAAAGAAAACCACTTATACTTTTAGTGGATAGCTTTCTCCCTGTTGCAGACTCAAGGGGCTTTGCTCTCAGTGATTTACAGATTTTATGATTAACATTGCAGCTATATCTAGCTAGAAAAAAAAATTAATGAATCAGAAATGAAAACCAATGAACATGCCAAAAATAGATCAACTCGCCTGTAAGTTACTTTTTCTTAAGTCTACATTTTGTATAAATAAAGCAGCACCGTTAACTGAGCTGTTTACATTGCACCCAGAGCAAAGAGTTTAGTGCTAGTCACAGTATTAAGCCATCTAGTGATATTATACAGAATGGACTGAATTTGAAAAAACTTTAGTGCATTTAACATTGCTTCAGCGTTTTTGTGATCTTGAAATTTAAGGGACTTATGATAAATTGCACAAAAATAATTTCATAAGACGTAATGAATAATGATATTTTAAAGCCATTAGTCTATCTCTATTCCATACTTCCATCTCAAAACCACGATACCATATTCCAAATTAAAAGCACCCATACTGTGACAGTCTAATGCAGCATCCAAAAAAATATCTTCAAAAAGTAAGCTGCAGCCACCCAAAGTGAGCTCATAAAATTCTTCAGTCACACAGCAAACAACATATGATGGAACAACCAGGAGATCATGCCAATCTAAAACTTTTCAGTTGTACATAACCTTTCTGGCTTCCACTGGTTGTCTCTGATAATTCAGCCTTAATCAAACATCTGCTGATTGAGAAGAATTTGTGATTGGAAGGGAACAGGATTTGTAGAAGTTAAAAATCAAGTATATACATAATTCCCACTGTCTTTATGTAGGTCCTTAAATGTTTTGAAGATTGGAGGAGATATTTCTGTGAGTATAAGGCATATGCATATGGAAGGATTTAACTTTAAAATCTGTTGCTGGTAACAGCACTTTTTATTGTATCAGCAAAGAGAAAGCAAAGTTAAACTGGTACTTAGAGGGCAGTAGTCCATGTGTGAGATTTCTCACCTTGGACCAGTTCACACCAAAGAGGAAGGGGCTAAGAAACTCTGGCTCTAGCTTAGAGCTCAAAGAGAGAGTATTCATCAACACCACCAAAGCACTAAAAGCTCCCCTTACACCAAAATGCTGAGCCTGCCATTTATGTCCACCAGGTTCACCTCGGAGCTTGCTTTATTTTGTAACCTTTCATGTTTTAATTAGAAGCAGAAGTACAATAGCCACTGACAGCTCTAAGAATGTGAATGCTGCTCCTTGCCACACCATTGCAAAGTTAAAGAAGTTATCTGCTGTTGGTTCAGGGCCATTCCAACCCACCAAAGTAATTACCTAATTTGTGTGATGGGAATCTCCTCCTCTTCCTACATGACAACCCTTTGCCGCTTCGGTACCATTTCCCACACATCAGACAGACACTGCCTGGAGGTGAGCTCCTGTTTGGCAACACAACCACTAAGCACATCTGAGATTCTCACTAAAAATACTTAAATACAGTGGCTGCTTTTAGCATCATCTCTGAAACACTGCTAACCAGCACCATAGGAGGAATAGCCAAGTTTGTGCAAAACTGTCCACATTTACTTCCACAGCTCCATCCAATAATTGTCGTGGTCCATTCTGTGAGATTATTTAATGCACTGATCAGTCTAGA
Source organism: Aquila spilogaster (assembly GCA_024606505.1). NCBI lineage: Eukaryota > Metazoa > Chordata > Aves > Accipitriformes > Accipitridae > Aquila > Aquila spilogaster. The sequence goes on from JANHGO010000002.1 coordinate 21,601,551, forward strand.
TTAACACTGATTTGAGGTGAATGACAGAAAAATACTTTGATAGCACAGAGTGCGCTGCTACTAAGCTATCAGATCTAAAAAAAAATGTACCAAATCTTCCTTACTGCCTAAACACTAACACAGATGTAACCAACAGTGCCGATTCCACTCACCGGTAACAAGGACATCTGCTGCCCGTGAGGTGTGGGGAAAAAAATGTCTCAAGTCAGTATTTTGCCACATGCCAGAATCACGAAGCCATATCATGCAAGATTAGCCAGATTTCCACACATCAGCAGATAAACTTTCCCAAAGCAGCACAGAGAACAGCAAGAGCACAAGCTTCTGCAGTGTGACCCACAGCAAGGTGCCTGATGGACCAACAGTTTATCCTTCCTGAACACTCCCCACAGCCTGCTGTGCACGGGAATATTGCACTTAAAGGTACATCAAAAATACCAAGAAATAATTAAAAATCCATTTGTATGGAATAGCATCTACTGCCATTTGCAGACCTCAGGATAACCTTCACAGATTAACATTTTATTTCCCAGTTTCATTTTGCAGTTTAGAGCAGGGGCTTTCTTCAGTTTAGGAATAATATATTTCTGCCATACTAAAGAGAACTGCCACAAAAAGCAAGGGTTTACTTCATAAAATTGTTAGCTGGCTGGCCTTTGTAAAAGTGAAGGTAGAAGGGCCACCGCGTTCCCAGGGAAGCAATCATTTTGCCTACGTTCTACAAATTTAAAAATAAAACAAATGTTACAAAAGTGTTTAACTAATGAATGTAGTTCCCAGTAATACAATATGGTCATGTATTTGGCATTACAGAAATTGAGGTGTCAGGAAAGCACTCTCACATAATTCACCATCATTTCCTTTTCTCTTGTTTATGATAAAGCAATGGGAAATTTCTTTGCACATTTAGTGTTGCATTTACATTGATCAAAAACTGGACTCCTTTTCAGGTGGCATATCATTCCTCTGCTGAAAGAAGTGGTTAAAACAGCAAGCTCGCTAATTTGTAACTTTAAAGCAGAAACAGCTAATTGCTGTAGCTGTTTGTAGGTGTCATTTCCATAAACTGCAGCAGCACACATCCCTGTAGATTTATCTTTTAAATGTGGTATCCCTTTGTTTGATGCAGCTGAACTCTGCAAGGCAGACCCATTGTATGGCTCTAGGTATAGCACAGCAGGGAGGTACATCATAACAAATGAATCATCAGAGCTCTTCCCAGCGCTGAGACCTCCGTTTTACTAATTTACATTTCAAAAGGAGCTACAGTTTGAAGTAGCAAAGAAATCATTTGCTTTGCTAGATAAGTGCTTTTCCAAGTAGGAAAAGCAGTGCCAATTCTGAAAAGTGTTCTGATTATAATTTCTGTGTTAGGACAGGCATAAAAGACTTTTTAGAGCCTCTCCAGTAAAAGCTGCCCAGTATTTCTTCAATCTTTGACCATTTAAATCTCACATGGAACAACAGGCCCACATGCTCAGCTGCCTTGAATCCTTGGCAGAAACAAGGTGTTCTTCAAATATGTGCTTGTAGGTTACAATTACAGTTAATAGGCTGGAATAGAAACATCTCTGAGAGGCATTGTCAGAAGCGGCATGGCAGGAAAGGATTAGGTAAATCCTGTCTCTTGAGACCCTGTCTGAAAGTTTTGGGGAGCAAAACTCCAGTCTACCACTATCAAGTCATGTGTACAATACGTTTCTTATCTCTAAACATATTTCTGCAGGACACAATGGCTTAAAATTCATAAGGGCCTATCGCTGGTACTAAAGAAAAACAGAAGGAAATCAAGCTTTCTCGCTTTTTAACACATTCCCACTTTCTTGGACACTGTATGCTCATACTTGAAATAACAGTGAAATTACATTTCTATGAGAATCCTTCTTGAAATTCCTACAAGGTTCTTCATATTTGAGTAGAACTACATGAGGATAATCATGGGTCCCAGCATGATAAGATTTCTCTTTTGCACTCATCTAGATAACAGAAATCGTGAAGTCTTACAAAACTGACCTACAAACGTGTCCTTTTGGTGTGAACACTGATGTCACCCCTTTGTCACAGGAAAAAATGCATAATAATAAACTGGCAACCTACCACCAAAGCCCCACTTCAGGGAAAACAAAGATGCCAAGGATTACTATTACAGAGCACAGGATAGCACTTCCTACCAAATATCTGGCTTTCAGTCTGCTCCCCGCTCTTATGAGAAAGCCTGTGATGAGAATAGGTAATTGCAAAATGCATTCATTACCATAATGCCAAGAGGGATACAAAATGAGGGTGGTAAAGTTTATACTGTTGCTAGTAAATGTTAAAGCCCCAAACTTGCTTTGTTCTTCAAACATTGTACCTGCCAAAAATAAAATTTCTCATAACTATTCAGGTAATTATTGAACATTTTGGAGGGGAGAGGCATGAGAACAAGTAGTTTAAAAAGAAGAAAAACAACAAAAACAACATCAGAAAGAACCCAAGCAGTAAACAAATGAACAAAAAAGACCCACCAGACTGGCTCAGCAGTCTCCCTCTGGCTAGTTTGCTTACTAATTTAGGAGAAAGAAAAGCACACATCATATAAATTCAAATTCTGACATTCAGACATAAAGGAAAGCAATTCTAAGTAGACTGTCTCTATCTGGAGGTTGTTTTATATCTTCAGTCAAATTCATGGATGTGTATTCTTCCTCTTTTCACTGTTTACCTGGGACATGTAACACTCTGTAATTACTTCACAAATACATATTTGCATATAATGAAGCAATTATGTACATCGTTTAGTAACTCTAATTGTAGTTACCAAATAATTCAAAAATTAATTTCCTTGTAATTTGCAGGGTTTTGCTCTTCAGTGCCCTGAAAGCCCTAGATACTCTGTGACTATACACTATTAGAATGAAAAGCAATATTAAAATTAAAAATATTGAAAAAAATCTAGCAAAGTAAATCTTTCATGAAAGCAACTCATATGGTTAGTAAATTTTACATGACATTCCAATATATAATGTTTAACCTACCTACTGAAATCTACTGAGAGAACTTATTTCAATAGTTGAAAATTCCTTTGAGATGTACCCAAGAACTTCCCTGAGAGACATGTCTCTGTAACACCATTGTTGCCCTCACTTGGCAGATGCAGCTCTGAATTCCAAAATACAGCAGCCTGAGTTCTGCATCCAAACACCAATTCAGAGGTTAGGAAAAAGCCCTCCACGTACAAAGCATCCTCTTGGGTGGCCTGACATGAAAGTCTGAGACAGACGGCAAGATGAAACTCAAACATTTACTCACAGCTCACTTGGAACTGGTCCGAGGCACAAGCCAAAGTCTTGAGAAAAGAGTTCATAAATGCTTCTTCTTAAAGGAATACCAAAATAATCAATGTCCTGTTCTGATCTTTTTCTTTCAAGACACAGCCCCTGTCTAAAGCAGTGAGCTTTAATACAATGAGGTGACAAGTTTATACATCTGAATGTTCCTAGCTATCACTGTTTCCTGGGAAACAATGGCAAGTCCTCCCAGCACTCAGCAAGCACTCCTCTTGCACCCATGCTTAATGTGGTGTACAAAACCAAGTGCTGAATTTGCCCTTAGTAAATGGCTTATCCACTTCTGTTTTTCACTTCACTTCCAAATACATTTAAAGATTTATTGACTCTTTCCTTTGCATACATTTCATATGGCAACATTTATTGGTACATTTTCATAGCAATATTTCAACTGATAATTAGTATAGCATTATCCTGGCATTCTTGCACTTGATTGCGACAGCACCGAGGTGGCAAAAGAACAGTACTACTCAGAAGACAGCGTTCCTGCAAAGGCTGCTTTGTTTCTTCAAAAGAAAACTGAAGACTAAACAAGTATTCTCAGGGAACCTTGACTTACATTTAAAAAAAACTAAAACCTTGATACTCTGATCAGTGGTCAGAAATAAAATCTGTTGTGTATGTAAACAAGAAAATGTATCTCATGGTAAAGGAACTGGAAATCTTACTGCAAAATTGAAGCTTAGCTTTTGTTTTTGTTCTGACTAACAGTAAAACACAGAATTTGATGGAAAAACTGAGGTGGTGGCATTAGCTTGACTTTGAATAATAAGCTATTGGCCCACCCTGGAGATAAGGTCTTGTGCTTAATGAAGCTGGAAGCTAATGCATAATGGCAAATCCAGCCTTTGCTCTTTTGTTCTACCTTAGTCAGTGGAAACATTGCAGAACTGCTTTATGCACACACAGTAATATTAAATCACAACCCATAGCAGATTAGAGCTTGAAATAATTGTATATTTTGCTCTGAATTTACAATTTTGGAAGCTTTAAATAAGTTTCAGCAATCAGCAGTCAGCACGTACCAAGGTTAACTCTAGCAGAACAGCTTTCAAGTTATGTATGTCTTTTAGTAATATGTCCATAGTTTTATGAGTCTGAACCCCTCACAGCATTCATGCACTGTCTGGTGATTCATTCTCCTTATCATGTGGCAACACTGCATTGAGGCTCAAGGGAAAAAATGGGCTTGGAACAACATGCATATCAGAAACAGCAAAATGTTTTTGAACTCAGTAAAATACAAGTCCCATTTATCTCTTTTTCAAAGAGAGAAATAAATGTGATAAAGAGATAATGTGATAAACGTGATAAAGAGAAAACAATATTTCTTTGGGTCTCTGAAGTCTCTTTCTCTTAATAAAAAAGATTAATTATTTAAAGTTGGCCTCTGTTGTCCATTACATAGTTCACAAATGTTGTGTCTTTCATTGACGTGAAACTTAGATTAAGGCAATTACAGCTGACTTGGTTTAAATTCGAAGTATAAAAACAAATACACTGACTTGTTTGCATTTAGCAAAGATGACATTTCTTTTGGAAATATAGCAAGGAAATTAAAATTTCTTTAGCTACTCCATTTCAGTATCTTCAAAGCAGATAATGATACTAGAATTACAGCTACCATATATTTTCAACAGAAAAGCTCTGCAGAAAACACAAATAGAGTCCAAATAACAAACTGAAAAACCTCATCAGTGATGAGCTTTTGACAACTACCTTGGTTCTCAAAAGGAAATACACATGGTTTTACAGAGCGGTGCCTCAGAACCTGACATCCACAGCATCTGGGCAGATCTGCCAGGGAGAAAGCCAAGAATCAGAGGCAGCACTCTCAGCCCAGCCTCCTGCCCTCCTTCACAGCATCCCCATTCTATGGAACATAGCAAAGGCAGCAAGATCACGACTGGGAAGCATGTTTAAACCAAAGGGAGTATTTTGGCACAATCAAAGCTATCATAATTAGAAGAAAATTAAATAATTGGTGAAAGTCATATTTGCAGAAACTCCAGAGCTAAGAGAAGCTGAAACAAATCTACAGTTCAGCAATCTGGAAACAGTGGGGTGAAGAGGTCTAGCAGCAACCAGGAATGCTCAGATCAGTGAGATACTTTTCCTCCGGAGAGCCATCAGACAACAGGTAAGGCATTCTCACAGCTGCCCATGGAAAAGCTAACATGAGACTGTTTCAGCCATCCCAGACTACAGGTCAGCTCATTTATCTGCCTTAGTTACACGTATCATTCTAATTTGCTTCATTAATAGTAAACAAGAAAACTTTCGACATTCATCTTTATTCAAAATAAACCCAAGAATATGCAGGAAAAGAAACATTTTACTTCCTGTTCAGCAGCGCCTTTTTCATAACACATCATACAAGAATGAGTTCATCCACTAAAAAGATGCACAGATCACAGCATGGTCCCTGCTTTAAGCATGCATCACAGTCTCTAGGGAAACATTAGCTCTAATGAGTAATGTCAAATCAGCCAGACGCTGCAGCTGAAATAAAAGCCAAAATGCTAGTATTTCTGTTTTGCATTGCTTGACAATAGAGGCAAGTATTCTAGATTCAGAGCAGATGAATTGGGACTGTGTGGTGGGAGAGCCATTAAAAGGTTTTTGTCACCATAGGTCTTGTTGGAAATATAAACCCAAGCTTGCTACAGTTAGTTAGGACAAGTGTAATTCAACTGCTCCTAGGCAGGACAGAGGAAGAGGGTATGTAATTGTTCCTTAATCAACTCTTCTTCAGCATTGCTGTAACAAATCAAAACTGTTCTCACAGAAGAAGGAAGCTTCTAGTTTAAATAACATTAATTTGAGCACCAAGAATTGAGGGCCTAGGAAACTGCAGTCTCAAATCTCAGTCATAGTACCTCTGATCTTTTCAAAGGCCCTGAGGATATTTATTCTATCCTGCTCTAGGATTCCTCAGATAGCTTGGCAGAGACAGCAAAGCAACCTGGTTTTGCTCTCCAAAGCTGAATAATACAGCACTAATAAGAATTTCCCAAGTGTGATATCGAGATGCCAGCATTTCTCTGAGCAAGCTTTTATCTTTGTAGGCCACAATTCTTTTTTCATGTATAGAGAGGTAGGAACAGATTTTCAAAAGAACTCACATTAGCATAGTTCAGAGAGGGGCAGTAAAATTTCTAATGATTTCAGGAGGAGAAGGTCAATAGCTACTTCTAAACACGTTCCCCATAGCCTATATGTTCCCTGATGTACAAAAACATCAGGGATGGTGGAATTCAGTAAGTGTAGCAAAGTCTCTCCAGATATGAAACTTCTCAAACCACCTAGCATTATCCACTGCAGAGGGGCAAGAACTTGTGAGGAAAGTAGGTGAACAGCAGTCATGTTTAAAAAATATACTTGCCCCAATGTCACCGTTAAGGGGTCATCTTTGCGGATATACAAGAAAACGGGAGTTTATTTTTACATTTTGAAGATATTTTACAGCCAAACCAAGACTCTATAATGAAAAATACCTTTGTATTCAGAACACGGTATATCTGGGAGGTATGTGGCATTCACTTTCAATCTAGTCAAGTCAGAACGCATTGCAGTTTTGCTGAATTATTAAATCTAAGTAAGCGTTCATTAATAAAGACTGAACAATTGTTTTCTGAGGCAAACCACAACACATTACACTGGGGAAATGGAAATTTTATGCTAATCACCGAGGACAGAGTGCTTCACTTCTCTCTTCTAAAACTGTGAGGCAGCTGTTAATATTAATGATATTTTAGATGTAGAATTACTTTAGATATCAGGCAGAAATCTGCATTAGATTAATGCATCAAAATGTTGCTTAGAAACAATCTCACCTCCTAGCATTATATGGTAGACTAACATAAATTTGGTACAGATGGGAAACAATCAAAAATAATAAAATGAATATTTTCTATTTCTGATTAAATAATACTCACTACAAAACTCCTACAGCATTTCATCTATAGGTTGCTTCATGAATAAACTTTTAAAGAGTTTGATGATCCAAGCAAAGCGCTAAATAAGGTGAAAAGAACGGCCAAATCTGTGTCTGTGTTTCCATGTCAGGAACATTTTATACTTGCCCTAGCGAAATCAGAAAAAGAAATAGAAACTTCCTACATCTAAATTATTAGAGGGAAATTAGTTCCTATCAAATCATTCATTCAATTAATTTCACTTTTACCTGTTCAAAAACTGCCCGCAAGAAAACACAATTTTTTCAAAGGTACCACTTCAATTAATTCACTGTATAATTTCAGTAAATAACTTTTAGGATTCAGACTGTGACAAGTGTTCAGTATTCATATCTTGAAGAGTGTTGATTAGTTCTGACTGACCTGGAGATGACAGATCCTTTGCCAAAGATGTATGAACAAGATTCAGTCTTGCCAATAGTCCACTACAATTACTCCTGCTGTGCTAACTTGGCACTAGGAAGTTACCTAAACTATGTCTCCTACTTAGTTGCCACTAGTTGGAATCCAACTTTAGAATGAGAACAGAATCCCTCCTATCTCAGCAAGGTTGCAGGAGTCCAACTTGTTTGGATGTGGCAGAGACATCTGTATGTGGCTAGCTTACACCTTAATGCTCATTCTTTCTAGAAAGATGTAAATTCAGCAGAATAAAAGTTAGTCCAGCAAAGTTTGTTGAAATCATAGTAGCTTTTTTCCCTGTCACGGATGTTTCTCACTAGGAATAGCCAACGAGCCAGGTGGATTCAGGAGCTGAACAAGCTTTCTATTTTGCTTCTACTGTCAGCTACCAGAAACTACACTACTGAAAACAATAAACCCGATCAACAGATTGTGTAGAAGCCTCACGAGAATGCCTGGCCAGGAAACAATAACAACAACAACAACAAAAAAAAAAACAACACAAAAAAAAACACACATGAAGCAAGTATTTCAAAGCAAAGGGCCAAATCCTACAACATGTTTAACTGCTTGTACGTAACACCAGTCACAGGTTTAAGAAATTAAGCATTTCTTAGACTATACCAAGCAGCTGATCTGTTTTTCCATCTTCAAGGTCACAATCTCATCTTCAGTTATCTTTGTGAGTCGAAAAGTGGGGGATTCCACAAAACAGGCTTTGAGGAGGAAAGCAAATTCCATCAACATCCTTCCTGAAGAGCCTGCACAGCAGCACTACCTGCACCATTGATCCCATCACACACAGCTGGGTTATCACCAAGCTCCTCAGCTTCTTCCTCAATTTAGCACCTGCACTGCTGACTGAGTCACCTGCTCTGAGAGTTTGTTTTAAGGATCTCTTAGCTGTCTCATCTTTGGTATATCACACACCAGCTGTGACTTTTCAACAGCTGACCTTTCATTTTTCAGTCATCCTTGTTCTTTAAGATTTACTTTTCAGCTCCACTATCTTTCCTTTCTGCTGTTCTGTATTATTTATTTTTCCTGAAGATCCATTCTTCTGTATATCTTTCACCTGGCAGCCTCAATGCCAACTATCTTCAACTTCTACCAGTCCCCTCCTTACTCCGTTGAACTTCTATTTGCAAGACTCACTCCCCTACTTCCTTCTAACCCCAAATGGGCCTCCACCGCAGCATGGCTTGCTTCACTCATCTGCTCTCATACATGCCTTCATCCTCTCCTCCTCCTCCATGATGCTTCCTCAGACTCAGACAGGTTAATGATATTACAGGATGTTTATACACTGCCTTTTACTTCACATCTCCATATAAGAGATTTTGTAGATTTCCAGGTCAGAAACCTATATACTACATGCTTTCCATTTGTTCCATTAAGATTTTCCATATATTGAATTACTATCCCGTATATTTGCCCATAGACTGAGTTCAGATAAAATACAGTATTCAAGAGAAGCAAAGATCAGAAGCAGATGCAAATACTCAAACTCACCTGACAGAAGCCCTTGACTTGCCCTGAGCTTAGTGAGCAGCTTGACCCTGACAGCATGAGAATGACAAAACTGCCAGTATGAAGGATTCTGTCACTGAGCACCTTGATGCAGCTCATGAAACGTCTGGGGTGGCTGTTCACAGGCACTTCAGAAGAAAGTTGAAGCCAGCAAATCCAGAAGGCAGTTCCTGCACAGCCTAGCTGTGAGGGAATTGCCCATCTGATTTGTAAAGGGGAAGCCTAGTGTGATGCTTTGTGCTTGGAGCCTGCAGAGGGTGGAGTGGGCTCTGGTCTCACAGAACACAGGTCTCCCATTAGCCTTCCCTGCACACAGTTCTATTTTCCATGTGCAGATAAAACATCTTCTGAAATATTTTCTTTTTTGGGTTGATATGGGATAAAATGTCATATTGAGGCAAGAAATACCATTTTTGCATATGGCACTACAAAGACATCTTTATATGAGTAAATGCTGGAAAACTCAACTATCTGAAGTAAAAAGCATCTGTAGTTCATTTTTTTTCTTCAAGACACTGAGACACTTCAAGAACTATCAGCATAAATAAGATACACAAAAAAATATCTCAGTTTTACAGGACTTTATGGCCCATTTGTGGCTCACTTGGAATAACATCTTATTTCACTAAAGTCAATGAGATTGCTTGTAGACAGAAGCTGTCATCAGTGTTGGCAGCAGTATGCCATCAGATGACACTCTGTCTGAGACAATCTGCTATGCAAGTTGTCCAGGACGTGGATTGTCTTTGCAGCTGCATAGGACCAAGCACAATCATAGCAAATATTCAAATGTCTTTAGAAGCTTGAATTTAAGACTTTTTTTTTTTAAAAAAAAACTTTCATTTTCAAAGAGTTTCTGGTTAATGCTTCCTGAATATTAGATGCTCTATGAAATCCCTGATGGGACACTTGCTTAGATTAGCCTGAGAGAGAGGAATAAAACCAAACTGCATACATATGTGCATTTCTATTTCTATTTTCCTTTTTTTCCCATTAAATCCTCTGACTAATCTACAAAGCTGTGGAGTTTGAGTAACTAAATCAACATAGCTTTTTAAAGTCTTAGGCTGAGAAGTCGGAGATGAAATTGGCAATACGTTTTATCTCTTTTCTACCTCCCTTGTTAGGTCAGTAGAAAAATGGTCTGTCTTAGATTACTTTTAAGAATCTTTTAGATTTACCCTCAGAACTGGTGACTTTCTTTAAACGTGTCAGACTTAGTAAGGATAATCAACATTAGGAAAAATACTCAATTGAGTGTTAGGAAAAGATCTCCGCCTTTAGAGTTTAGGGCATATTATAAGCAGGTAGCCCGGAACATCACAGTTAAAGTGCTTTCACTATTGTGGAAAAGCTTCCATATAATCACTCAGGCGACACTGATGGAAGCATTTCATCACATCCCTGAACTATTCAGGAAAGAAAACCCTTTTAAAGTAACAGTTGCATCTAATATCATTTATTTCCTGGAGTCTAAATGAAGTGTGTGACTAAGAATTTAAAACTACGGCATAAGAGATTATTTTGTAACAAAGACAATGTAAAATACATTGAATTTGTCACAGAATATTTTATTAAAAACTCTTTAATAATTAGTTTTACAGTAAACTAAGAAAGCACAAATGTAATTGCTCTAACAAAACTGATCCATTTGTATTTCAATTATGCAAAATCTTGTCAAACCATAATAAGATCAAAATAGATTCACCTTTTCATTCTCTTTTCAGATTTTTAATATTCTTCTGATGAAATTTCCCCCTACTTTACAGAGTACTTTAATAAAAGTGCAGGGTTCCCATCTCTTACTGTACCAAAGCCTAACGTTACAGTTCTAGGAGTCTGAAAAAAATACACAGAAATCTAATGTTAACCTTACACTTAGCTACTCAGATGAGAACTGATAAGACCTGAAGCTTAATCCCTATTTAATAAATTATTTTGTCACAGCATCACTGTTGTCATAATAGAAGTATTTCTATGTACAATTCTTGTTTGAGAAGAGTGGCTCCTCTGAGATAATAATACATAACTATGGCTCTTCTCTTCCAGGCACCAGAATCTGTGATGACAAGAGCGTTCTTTCCCAGTCCTACACCTCATCTCCTTTCCCATACCCTTCTGTTAGTCATTTGTAGTAAAAACATCTTCTCTGTCGTTACTGTCAGTAGAAAAGACTCTAAATGACAAATTCTTGGCAGATATTTGAGAGAAAAAAGAAAATCGGTATGAAATAAATCACATAAATAATGACTCAAAGGTTGCAGATATGCCCAGTAACAAGAAAGCGAGAGAAAATCTGTGCGTTTGACCAAGCTGACAAAAAGCAATTGTAAAACAGAAACCATGAGAAACCCGACATCGAGAGTAGTGGCACACTGAATCTTGTTGAATAAATATTTAGATCCACAGGGAACATTTTGTGAGAATTAGCAGTGATAAAACACTGCACAGTGCAGAGAGTAAAATTCTGCTCATTTTGCCAGATAAGCAAGGGCTCTCCAATGTTGCCATATCGTAATCCATGTTCTAGCACAAAGCGTGACAGGACACCCAAGATAAAGGTTTTTTTCCATCTCCATTGCAAAAGGCCACAAACTGCCTGATTTTTATAAGGAATCAGTCTGTGCAAAAACATGCTGTGTTATTTGGGCTGGCACTACAGAGGACTGCACAAGGTTTTGCTCCTTCTATTGCTGGCAGGGTCTGGCTGACTTCTTCCCATGTTTCTGCCTATCCCAAAACCAAGGACCAAGCAGCACATGAGGAAGGTGGCAGCAGAAACATACATCAAAGGCAAATTGTACCGCAAAATTCAAACATCCCATTTCTGCAATAGCTGCTAACTCCTAATGAGGCAGCAAGAAAAGATACTTAGAGTGGAAAAGTACAACTGCCTGGATAAATTAGACCAGGCTTAAACTGTATTTTGCATATGGCCAGTTAGCCTGGTACATGTACACATCTGTAAAACACGCAGCCTTGCAAAGACAACTGTTAATAATAGTTATTTCTAATTCATAACAAATACAGAATTCCTTAAGTTGAATGCTACTGGATGCTTTGTTTTTTGAAGCTGTACCTAATTTCAGGTACAGATACCAGTCACTCTGAACACTACTAATTGAAAGATTCACTAAATTATCTTGATATTAGGGGAGAAATGCTAAGTATTTTAAATTCATACTTAGAAAATTTAGAGATTTAAGAAATAAGTCAGAAAATGATATGAACAGCTGTGAAACAATAAATAATACTTGTACTTTCATATACAAGGAGCAAATTTGCATTGTAACCTAGTTTTCTGCTTCCTCTAAGAAACTGCGTTAGAAGTTCAAGATGTAGTAAAATAATAAACCTATCACAGAAAATGCTTGAGAAACCCCCTTCCCAGGATTTCTCTGAATTATTGCGTGATGATGTCAAAGTTATGAATTATAAAACTTTAAGATCAATTTATTTCATAGTTATATTTCTATTTCATATACGCACTTCCATTTCCACTCTAAAAGAGAAATACATTCAATGAAACAGAAAAACAGAAATATGCAATGATAAAAAAAATCTCCAACACTCAGAAGAGACCCTGTGGATTGCAAGATTGTTTTCCTGAATACTTCAGGATAGTAATCCTGCAAGGCTTATTTAGAGAAGGCTAAGACAACTCACAAACTTTAGCCTGCATTAATATTGAGAAAAAGAAATCCTTTCATTGCAGCTGTATAGTGGTTTATTTTCTATTTATAGATACACTTAATGCTTTACTTTGGAAACTACAGCATCTCCAAGGCTTGGAATACTACCAAAAAAAAAAAAAGAGCATTATTATAGCTATAGAGGAGGTTAGTTGCTCCCTGACAGCCCCATAATTTTAGGGTTAAGGCTTTGGCAATATCTCTAAGTAAAAATGTATTTATTTATTAGCTTGGGTCTGAAACATCAGTCCCTCTGCAAATGGGAACTAAAGATATTGCTTCACTGAGGAAGAAAATTGGCTTTCCTACTTTATTTTTGCTGTTGAGAATTAAGAGTTAAAACAAAAATTAATTTCTATACACCACAGGAGCAGCTTTCAGTAGCCACAGTAATTAAAGGCATTCCAATTATTCCTGCCTTTAATGCAGAGTTAATAGGCCATATCTTGCCATCAGTCACACCCATGCAACAATCTTTAACTTCATTGACTTCCAAAGGATTTTCAATGACATAACTGGAAGCACAGTTTATCCATTGCAGTACCTGAGTTCCATAATCTATTCTGTGTCATTTTTCCCACTATCAAGTCTCTGGATATCAGTTACTTAAACTCAATAATTAAGATGTAAAATTCTCTGTGTTACTCTGTGTAAGACAGCTATAGGAAGTGGCTTATGCACTGATTCCTCTCACTTCAGCAAAAGCATGAAATTGATCTCAAAAGAAACAAAATAGTACTCTTTTATGAAGGCTTTGTAGGACTGTAGATAGATGACTAACATATCACAAGTTTTATGTTTTCTATAGGGGTATAATAAATATACCATCCCTTAGGATAGACCTCCGAAATGGCAAAAATAAATATGCATTGAAAGTTTTTTAATGATATAAAAGGAGGAATCATCTGTTCAGACTCTTAGTAAATTAAAAAAATGAGCTGCAGTCCCATCACGTGACCTGGGACTGCATTAATCTTTCTTTTATGTCATCACACATGTCCTGCAACAGAGGTGCAATAAGATTAGTAGTGTACGAGGTCTGAAACTAATTCAACACAAAAGCTTATATGCTAAATACATGAGTAAAAGTCAGATGTGTTCCCCAAAAATGCGTAAGATGTTTGTCTAGGACTGCAGATAGACTTAATGCTCCTATCCAACTGTTAGATGCCTATAAATCCTAAACAAATGTCTTGCATGGAACAAGTTATGAAGACACCTTAGTTTTCATTGCTAAATCAGAAAACCAGGTCATCCCTGTTTTAACACCTTCTGTAGAGTCACTCCAAATCTTCAGAGGTAGGAAGAAAAAGCAATAAAGTGCTTCTTTTGGCCTTAGGATGAACACATCAACTAGAAAGAAGTATACGTCTGTGTATATCAAGCAGATAAGATTTCAAACCTGACTGCAGAAGACAGGCTCCAGGTGATACTTCTTTCTTCATAAGTAACCACTGCACTCAATCACTATATCCTTTAACAATGACTAATTCCATATTAAAAATACAATTTGAACTACTACCATATACAACTGGAGAAACTAAGTCCAACATAAGTTTCAGTTAGCTGCACTGATATGTGTTTGAATGTCTGAAACCATCTGTGAATCTGACATGTAAGTTCCATAAAGCTCCTTCCTTGCCTTTCCATTTTCCCTAGTATGTGCTTCAGGTTAGTCTTCTATTTCATAAGTTGCCCTCAAACATGACAAAAAAAATTTATGAGTCTTAGATTAACTGCATGTAGATATTGTTAGATAATTTCCCATCTGAAAATCTGCACTTTAGAAGGACAAATTTGATATATACTGTAGTGAAAGGGAGCAATACAATTTGACCATGATTCACTTAGTTACATGGATGCATAGTTACAGTGAACTTGGGCCTTGATTCATTGCGTGATGTTCCCAGAATGTCATTGGGCATAGCACACTTAAATCTGAAGAGATCTGTCTCCCATTGTACTGAATTTATGGTAATGGCCTAACTTATCTAAAAATGACAAATCTTGATTAACCCAAGCCCTTAATGACTTTTGCATCCTACATATTAATATTGTAACGGAAAAATCTGACTTTATCTTTTCTTCAACTTTAAAATGAATGAATACTGAAGATTAAGTCCCAAAACTAGAGAAGTATCTCTAGCTCAAGTTTAGTGCCTTATTCTGTAATCCCTGCTCATGTAAAACTCACACTGTCTTCTAACATTTAAACCTTGAGCTAAATTCAGCTTTCAGTAAGCTACTCTCCTAGGCTAGAGTGAGAGTTGAGCCAGAGAATTTGGGTGTTTTGTCTTCATAAGGATTTCACAGTGTATTTCTTAATTTCTAATGAGTTGTACTGTAGTTCTGCTGAGTACACCATTTTTTTTTCTGCAACTGTGAATATTCTTGGTTCATAACACAACTGCTATGTCCCTTTGATGTATAATAGATATCTAAAGACATAAAGACAAGCCTGAAGCTCTCTGGTTTAAATGTATTTAGGTACGCAACCAAATTGGTTGTCCTAATAATCATTATGACATTTGCACCAGATATGTAATCTGAAGTCTATCATGTTCAACAGAAAACTATCCTACATACTTTTCAACTACAGTGCAAACTTCATCAAAGCACTGCCCTAAGGAACTAATCATTTCTATAGATGTTATTGAGAGGGCTATAATGACTATGTTCACAATGGAAGTTATGTCAGAATTAAAACACATTCTGCTCTCAAGAAGATTCTAAATAAATAAATCCTAAGTCTTTATCTCATTTCAGACAAAGTCATGAATACTCCTTAGGAAATTACATACTTCCTAGCTTTGCCATTCTTAGACTCTGCTTTGACATGGCAGTGACTCGCCTAAGAGTTTTCGTAGCATGAATTCACTTACCTTCTGAATCTTTAAACAGTGTGTTGGCTGCAATTTGACACTATACTCTATAGGGGACAGTACAGTCTTGTCTTTTTCCTTCCTTCCAAAAATTTGCCTTTTCTAGTGCAAAATATAATTAACTTCCAGACAAATATCTTTACTCACTAGAGATCAGGTACCAACCCCAGCACTGTTGTTCGTAGTGAATGGAAAGTACAGCAGCCAGAACTTTACTCAATGTGCATGGATAACAAAATTTGACCAATTGTAATTATTTTCAAGGCCAGCAATCCAAAAATACTGAGTCTGTCCATGGATACCATATTAAAATAAAAACACTTTAAAAAACAAGCAAAAAAAAAACCACCACAACACTGCTGTTGAGAATATTGTGGCTTTGTGAGCAGTAGTAGTTTTGTAGCTTTGGCACTCCTAAAACCATGAGAAGAGAAAAGTGTTTCCAGTGTTTAGGTATTAAATGGCACTGACACATAAGACTGAAAATAACCCCAGCCATTCCTGTTGGTTGTAAGCCACTTCATATGCAAGGAAAATATAATTATTTTCACATTTCACTCATATAACAGATGAGATGTGAAATGAGCGTCATGGATGATAACACTACAAAGGATTCTAAGTCTTTCACTACGTAAACAAAAACTTCTCTGCTCACTGCTACACAAAGTACACAAAACCAATAAAAATTACTGTGAAAGCTGGGCATAAAAACAGGCACAACTTGGGAAAGAGCAGGGTCATTGCAGAGGAAATGAGCTGATGACAGCAGCTCTCCTGGCCTGCTGCAACTGAGGGAAGTTACCCACTGACTTCCATGGGAAATCCATCTTGTGCATAAAAGCATTGCTTCCAACAATTCTATTGCTACCCATTTGCTAGAGGTGCCAAGAGGGACAGCACTATATAAATGAAATAACATTTGGGTCAGGTTCTGTTTTAGCATAAAAGCAGCAGAAAGCAGGATGCGCAGAGCTCTGAGCTCTGCATGGTGCCCTTCACATCAGCTGCATCACGCTGATTCCCACAGGGCACAGGAGGGCACTGATGAGATCAGGGACCCAGAGCACAGGGGAGGGCCCTCACTACAACGCCAGCCACTGCTCCACACGCTGAGCTCTAGAAAAGAGAAAGAAGTCTCCTGGAAGTGTGTTAGTCACGCTGTACTCCTGCATGACTGTAATACAGATTGACTTGGGAGAAAGAAAATAAAAATGAACAATTGCAACAACAGGAGAGAGCTCTGTTAACTGTGAATTCACCTCCCAAGCCTCCCTGCTACAAAAAGCATCTGCTATGAACAAGAACTAACCTGCTACTAACCAAATTCCAGTATTACTTGATGCATGATTAATACCTCCCCTCAAGCATGGTATTAGCCCCTTAAATGGAGCAGAAATAATAACTGAAAATGCTCAAGTATGCTCTGCAACAGGTGGATATTGTTTCAGCTTTCACTAAAAGCAGAAAAAAAAAGCAGCACTGAATTACACTTTCATCTGAGTTTGACTCCCTAACTACTGCTACTGAATAGGTAAATTAAATAGGGCACTCCTCAGATTATCATCAAAATCAACCTATGTGCCTCTGGGTGTTATGTGCTGGCCTCTGCAGACATCTGATGTTCAGGGCTGCATGCGCAGAAGACAAAGCCAGTGTACCACTGCTCTTGCAGATTTTTATAACTAATCTGTCCTAATGCAGCACGCTGCTGGGGCAGGAAGGGCGCAGCAGCCCAGGGCTGCCCTCTAAGGAGGGTTCTGTAGCAACCAGACAGAGGTTCAAAGCCAAATTCTTTCATTTTTCATTGAAAAAGTGTTGTGGGCCAGCATGTGATAATGTGTTTCCAGAGCTCCATGCTACTGTGATTTCTCCTCATACAGATATCCTATAGGTTCATTAAGCTTATTATCCTTGTATTTACATATTCCCAGATTGAATCAGTAAGAGTGCAGAGATCATTTGCTTTTAAAAAAATAAAAATAAAAACCACAGCCATTGTTTTTTCCCTGCAAATAAGACATCATAGTGATGCACAACTGTAGATATAGATAGAAGCATTAACTTAGGAACCATAGAACCTAAACAGGACAGAGAGACATTCTGTAAGAAACAGAATTAAAGTGAGATATCAGAAAGATAAGATTTCTGCCCAAGAAATGGGTATTTACAAGCTCTTCAAAGTTTCTGCACTTCCCAAACTCTGCCTGCAATCTGAGAAACAGCACCTTTCATAAGAACTGCTCTGGAGGGTGACAGAAAATCTCATATTTTACACCCATCATGTACAGAATTCCCATCATTCATAAGGAAAAGATCAACACACTCTGAGTGCAACAGCTGTTATACGCATGCATATACATCCACATATATATAAGACAGTACATATATATGTGCATAGAGATAATTTCTGAAAGGCTTTTTGCTTAATTGTAAAACAGCAAAATACGGAAGTGCTTTTCTATAAGCTTTTATCAAAGTACACTGCAATAGACTCCATTAAACAGTGCAGTAAGAGGTACTGGGTGAACTAATGAATGGATACCATTCTTGGTTTGTGGGACAGAGATCAAGAGATTGGTGTCAGATTTTTTTGTCTGCTTAGTAGAACAGTTTTGTACATTACATAAATGCCAAGGAAAGAAGTGTGGTTTTTTTTTTCATACTCACTGGATTAGCTTCAGGTTTTCTGTGATTAGAAAAAATTGCTCTCTTAGATGGGCTTGCTGCCTGAATTTGCTGGCTTCTGCCACCCTAGAACTTAGTTTTTAAAGTACCTTCTTTTTTCCTGAGAATGAACTCTCTAGGCAGCTTAAGACAGGAAATCAGTTACAGTTATTACAGAATAACCATGAAATCCTCCAAACTCTCCCAGGAAGATTTTTGTGTTCTTCTTTCTCTGTGCTTGTAACTTTTTAGACACAATTTACTTGCAAGCAGGAATGTACTTGCAGTATGCTGAACCTGTTGAACCTGAATTTTACAATACATAATTATGATAGGTGGATAGATTATGTAAGCAGAGCCAGGTATATTTCAATACCGCAGTTTTTCAGTGTTCTAATGAAAGAGCTTTTGAAGTCTTGAAAAACTGGTGTCTGATGGCATCTCTCTTCACCAGCAGCAGCGTTCACCCAAGTGAACACTGGACATCATTACTGAGGTTCACGGTAAACATTTTGTTTCCTTTTCATCTTAAATTTTCTGTGGTCAGTACTCACAAAGGACTAAGACTAAGAGTCCCGGAGAGAAAACCTCTCTTTCTACTAAGTATGGGCTTTGGCAACACTGTGCTTTGTCCCTCAACAAGGATCCCAGGAATCCCTGGTATGAGCAGAAAGGCAAGCCAGGTGTTACGAACTACTGAAATTTAACCTTTCCTCTGATGCTGCCAGTGAGTCCAAGAGTAAGAAATCACAGTCTGTCCCTTCCACACCATGCCCACTTCTGTAATCAGCAGCAGTTGATGAGCAACAAGAAGAGCTAGCTGTGGGATTTCCAAATAGACCAAGAATCCTCTTGGTACTAAGGGGGATCCTGGCAGTGTTGGTGCTGACTAAAATATAAATTGTCTTATGAGAGAGCTCTACAAGGCTGTGAATTGAAAACCAGACAGTCTGTATTAGATCTTTCAGTGCAATACCAAGTCATTTATGAGAAACTGAGACTTCTGCTGTTCAATCAACATCATTAGGACTGAAGTATGTAGCTCCTTAAAAAAATCAGGACAATTTGCTCTGGTGTCTGCATAAGTGTTTGTCACAACGTTTGGGTTCTATTAAGCCTACATATACTATCTGGAGATAAGATGCTCTGTATCCTATTAAACAATCCTATGAGCTATCCAGTTTTACATTACTTCACTTTCATTTGCTTAGGCCCCCGAAACTGAGCTGCATAGCAAAATCCAAATATATACAGTAGTCATTATTGGCCAATATAATGCAACAATCTTTGTTTAACCATAAACTGATTCTAGGACTGAATGATTTGTTTCACTGCAATACAATAAACCAGTGTAAACCCACATACAGTACAATAGAGTCAGGCACTCCTCAAAAGACATGGCCAGTTCTGATAGCCACATCCCACCATTCTTTATTTGATCTCAGTTTTTCATCCATCCAGACTCTCTTGCTTTCCCAGAGAATGGTGAGATGGATAAAGCTGTTGCTAGTCAGGCAACAGAGTGCAGTTGATCTGAGAGCTTGAATATTTTGTTTAAAGAAGCTCTGGTTTTGTAGTGTCATCTGACTGCTGCTAGCATGTTGCATGTGAATCAGATGGAATTTTCTAAGCTCCTGTTTATCTAAAATGAATAGACAAACATGGCCAAAAATGTATTTAGATAAAGTATTCTGAATAGATTCAGACAAAACAGATTGATCCAAATTATGAATTTTTCGGTGTCGGGAAAAGCCACATGCCAAGAAGACTCCTCCTTTTGCTAGCAGCATGTGCTTATGAAAGGAAGGCTTAAATGACCATTTTGTACAACAATGCAGTCTACCATACATGCTAACAGAAGAAAGCTTACCATTACTTTTGAGTGTATCAACTGGTTTAGTTAACATTAATTTGAAAGTCAAGTAGTATACCTGTTGTGGCATGAGGCTGATAGAAGTACTACTATGTCAGTAATTAAATGCATAACATTAGAAAGTCAATTCTAGGTACTCAGAAAAGACATACTGCATAAAAACAACAGAAAGTTCAGATCAAAATTACTGATCAGGTATGATGGCTTCTACAATGCCATAACATGTAACCATTCTCAGATACACATGGCTCCTGGACAACATCTCATTGCATATTAAACCTATTTGGATCAACAGGTATCCTGTGTAGCATGTGTAATTCACATTTCATGGGGAAGACATTATTGTTCCATCATATCAACTGTTGATTAGTTTTCTCTTTCCTAGTATTTGTCGGGTCAACTAAGTTAAACTTTGATTTAAATATTTGTATATTTTAATTTTTGAAAGCAACTCATGCTAGCAGCTTGAATATATCTCAGCAGGTCTTAACTGTAAAATCAAGTAGCAGTGCTTAAATACCTTCACTTTAATGGCTTCACTGTTGATCATTTTAGCAGACATGCTAAACCAGCGATTATTAAAACTACACTATTATTTGATGAAAATGGAGATTTTATGGTAAGGGCTAATTCCATTCAGTTTTCCTGTAGCAAGATAAAATGAGGTACAGCCTTTAAATTTTACAACTGTGCCCCCATAACAGAGAAGAGAAAGGAAATATATCCTTTCCCATGTACCAGCATTTGTCCTTGCCACCTAGATGTCAGAAGTAAAATTGATGCTAATATCCTTTTTCACCAAAAGCCTGTCCTATTGAGCTGTAAAAACCTGCCTCTTCTCTCCCTTTCTTTTCTACAACAGTTTGCATTTCATATTTTGAGTCCTATAGATTTGTAAATCAAAAAAAAACTGGGCATTTCATCAATTCTGCAGACAAAACTGCTATGTTATCCAACGTAAGGAACAAATGCACACTACCTATAAAGGGCACTGGTAGTTTGAGAAAACAATTTACATCATCATGCCATGCCGCTGCTGTAAAATGAAGAATCCAAATGATATAAGAAATATGGATCTTCTCCTTTCTTTAGAGGGCATTTGAGAAAGGTATTGCCTTTCCTTCTCCCACACCACAGCCTTGTGTGTTGGGTTCACACATCAAGAAATACTGCCCTGTCTTACGCAAGAATGGAGTCGGAAAGCTTCATTTTTAACACATAAGGAAAAGAACAACTGTTAAATGAAACAGCCTCCAGTGACCTAATTCAAGAAAGCTTTGTCAGGTGATAATCTTTCTCACCCTTTATATGTCATTCCTGTAGCACATAAGTGTTCAAAATAGTTTAGAAACATTCAGAAATGTGAGAAGTAGATGTCCTCCTGTGCAGCTCTGACAAAGATTAGAATTCCCAATACAGTTGCTGGTTGCAAAAGTGCTTTTAAGCTGCTATTTCACTGGGTTTACATCTGAGTGCCACTAATCAAATTAACCATGATGGCTGCAGTAAGCTGTTTATAGAGATGAAAGACCTACCAAAAGAAGTTTCTATTGCAGCTTACGAAGCTGAATACTGTTAAGCACATAAATACCCAATGCACAGGAAATCATGACTTTTTTTTCTTCCTGCAGTTCCTCACTAGAGGGTCAAGAGTAACCAAGTGTTCTTTTTTTTTCCTCAATCTTACACAAGTCTAGAATCCTTCTTCCCATCTTGTATTTATTTTTTCCCCTTACAAAAATGCATTACTTACATCTTGCTCTCTCTTCTAAGACAATAAATGGGAAGATAATACAAGCAGTAAAAAACCATTTAATGAAGTGGTCATATCAAGCTGCAAGATATTCCATGTGGTATAGTTAAAAAAAAAAAAGGCAGTCAGGAGACTGGTTCAGAGCAGGAAACTGCAAACTCAGCTCTTTTAGGCCATCAGATCCTTGTGACTTTGAAAATGAGTCACAGGGTGTGGGCATCTGTGGAAAGGATCGTTGTGCCACAGGGCAATGGTCATGGCACCAAGCCTGACAGAGTTCTAGTAGTATTTGGACAACACTGTCAGAAATATGGTGGCCCTACTTGGAGCCAGGAGTTGGACTTAAGTAACTTTGTGTCCTTTCCAACCTGGGATATCCTATGGTGCTATGATAGAAACGGGTTCAGCTCTTTACCGGATCCCAGAGCAAGGACGTGGGAGGCTGGTGAGCTCTGTGCACATGTGCGGACTTTCACACAGGCATTGCAGTGGACCTACAACTGAGGCATTTTAGGAATAAGGAACTTGATCTCATCTCATATTAGCCCACTTCACTTTCTCATGAAAATAGACACATTCAGAGTTGTCAGAGGAAAGTAATACAAACAGAAATTGCTGAAGCAAGATGGCTATTTCACTGCAGCATATAAATACCCAGGAAATCTTACTAAAAGTTACAAAATTTCCCTCTTCCCCTCATTTTCTCATTAATGTCAGCAAGTCATAAAATGGGATGTGCTTTTTTTTTTTTTTTTAAGTTTGATACCAGTATATCTGTTTTTAACTTGCATAGGTCAAGTCAGGTAGAAAGAGAGAAAATGGCAGTGCTGACTGGTGTTGCACACTGCAGCCCTTGCTAAACAAGTACAAGATGATATAGCCACCAGTGAGTGCCCATCCTGGCACAGCTGCACAAGCAGGCATGGTGCTAGCAAGTCCTAGAGGTCCTTCTAAATTAGTTTTGAGATTCTTCCTGACAGGAAGATTTAATTAGTAGTATTAATAATGTCATAGGTCTCTGGTTTTGAAAGTATTCCAATTCTGCTAAATAAATACATAACACATAGCATAATGTTCCCCAGGACTTGCAGACAAAGTCATGCTTTTTTTTTCCTTCTCATTAGTAACCATTTATGTATCCACTGGATGAGAGAAAATAAAGTAGCTTTGTTTTGAGAAACATCTTCTACTTTTTTTTTTTCCAACAAACTTCTGAGTACTTACACTCCCAACTAGAAAGATATGGAAAATTGGTGATAGGATTTTGTGCCATCATTACTTCTAATGACAATACGTTACCATTCCCTCAGTCAGGTGACTACCAGGTTTTACTTTTATAATCCAACAATGAAGAAAAAATTTCATCTTTTTACTGCCCTGACATGCTGATACAGCCTCTTTCTTCCCCTCTCTAGTTTTAGTTTTTATGATCGCCAGTACTAGATTAATTCACATTTCAAACTGGTTCTCGGTAGACTTCACAAATGTGCAGTTTTTTTTTTTTAGCTCAGCACAAATTTCTATCAACTGATACTTTACCAGAAGGTTCCCTTTGATCACTTTGCTGTAAAAATAATTCTGTTCCTATCATTCATCTCAGTGCCATACCTTTCCTGTATTTAAAGGCAGCAGGCATATATTACACATTTGCTTATTTATCGCTCTTGGAAGAAGTAATCTGTGATTAAAATACTACAAACAGTTGCATTAGGAGATTAGGGTAACAACTAGAAAGTTCCAACTTGTATATGACAAATAAAGAAATACCACTAAGCCATCATTTAGCCAGCTCAACAGCTATTTTAGAATTCAAATTAGGATAAAAATGGATAACATGAAAATATTTTCACTTCATACATTATGCACCAGATTAGCTGTCAGTGGTCAAATCATAAGCATTGCAGAAGCACGAACACAAAGTGGGACAAAATGGTATTAGAGTTTAGTGAGGAGAAACATGAAACAAAAAATCCCTCATACGGCTTCCTAGAAACTGACAGTATTAATTTGGCCAGATAACTTTCACAAGCGCCATTATTTTTATTCAGCGTAAATATTCTCTGTTAGAGAAAAAAAACTCTCCCCAGATAAAAGCTGGCTTTTAATAAAGCATGGCTTAGCTTTCACACTTGCATCATATTATAACTCCCTTTGAAACGCGGTGTGCTGGCTGACGGCATTGGATGCATCACCCTGATGATACATCGAGATGGAATTGTGAAATAATGACCACGTTAGTGAAAATTACTTTTAAAAACCAGTGATCACATTCATATGCGTAACAGCTGTCAAATTTTAAGTAGAAGCAAAAACATTTTGGGCACGTAAAATGAGATGTTTTGCAACAATAGTCATACGCATACAGAAAGCCACAGACCTTGCTGCTATAGTATTCTTCCAGCTGCTGCTCTGCCCCTGAACACCCACACGCTCTGAGGAAGTGCTGTGTGGGGCCAGGGGGAGCACTGCAGACAGTTCCCAGGCAGAGGCAGGACAGGACACAGGTGGGGACAGGCCCCTTGTCAGCCCTGAGACTGCACAGATGGGACAACTGCAGCTCATAGCAGGGACTGACATCACCCATCACAAGAAAACTCTTATCTTTACCAACCAATAACCAAGCCTTACTAGGATTTTAGCAATATCTGATTTCTTGCCAGGAAGGATGGAATCTTACCAGGCAAGCCTACAGCATTAAGGAGACCTTGTTTCAAGGAGACGACCTTGTTTCCACCTATCTCCTAAGCCTGTAAGAGAGCTAGGGTGACTTCCAAAGCATAGGGACTACCCCAAGGGGTCTGTACATCAGCAGGCAGACAGAGCCCCCACCACCCTCAGTGCTGGCTTTTCTGCTGTGCAGGGCAAGCAGCACCTCTCACAGCCTGGTCTATGACTCTGGTTTGCAAGAGTGGGCAAAGGGGATGCTGCAGGCCCCACAGCTTCAGGGCAGGGAGCAGAGCTGCTTCCATTGCAGCTATCACAAAGGATTTGCTGGCAGATTGCACAGCTACAGACATTTCACCCATGTGAGGCAGGGTGCCTCTCACTACTCTTGGTGTTTGCTCTGGGTGCTGTCTGAGTATCACCAGCAATCTCACAGCTGTTACCAGCTATCACCACTTAGAGCCCTATTTTATGCCTTCAAGCATTAGGTCATGAGTGGCACTGCCCATGGGGACAATGGAGCTGGGATTTCATGTATGCTCAATTACTGTACGCATGATGGTTCCTTCCCCTAGCAACTGCCCACACACCTTAGGTTAACAGGGATTAACCAAGGCCCATTTGAAGCCAGGTGGCCTTTATCTCTGTGAGATGAGTCCTGCTCCTTAACATGCAGCTGACAGACTGTGTGATGTTACATACACACGTATTCCTCTAGCTCATTCAGTACTGGTGATGTTTATTTTTATCTACAAATGTAACTCGTTTTGCTATTTACGCACTTTTTGAAAGACTTCAGTAGCCCTTGAAAAGCTTTTTATCAAAAGTCATGAATATTTGTCTTGCTTGGTGGGCAGTCATTTGTTGCCAGGCACCAGTTCCATTATTTGGTTAGGAAAATATGTATACGTTACAGTTAATAGGCCAGTTTTAGTACACTAGTAACTCAGAATACAAACAATATATTAACAGTCCAGTTGAGCAAACAGCATAGAATGCTCGGATTTTTAGTGTCCTCAGGAAGTGACTTCTCTATTTTGCTGATGACGCTCTGGTGAGCATTCATTTTCAGGTAGTAACAACCCTTGAAAATAACTCTTTCAGTCTAATTATACTGTCATACAGCAGAAAGCTTTCCAGTTAAGTTTATGGGCTAGATCCTTAGACACCATAAACAGCTGTAACTCCACAGGTTTTGGGAGGACTAATCCAATTTATACAGTGGACCTATTCTGTAAAGCCTGCATGGAAGGTTACATAATAATTAAGGAGGAAGGAATAAAAAAGCCAAACATACTGCTTGACTCAGGAAATGACTTTGCACTTACTGAAATGAGGATGAACAGAATCAAGCTCCAAGAGATTAGTTATAACGAGGAGATTAGTTTTGTGTAATAAAGCACACTTAGTGTAACACAGAACTCTTCCACGCATTTTGGAATAATGTGCTTTAAATCTGCCAGTTGTCTCTGCGGATCCCAACCCTGCAAAGCTCACCCATGATTTAACTTTATATACTATAAATAATCCCACTGAAATCAATAAGACTATTCACAGTGCAGAGCTTAAGTGCTGGAAAAATCAGGGATCTAGCCAGACAAACGTTCCCTGGCTTCCACGTCTCCTTCAAACTTGTCCTATAAATATGCAGGGAAATGTTTGGCATTTTGCTGAGCAGAAATAGCCCTGTTTTTCACTGTTTTTGGTTCTGCTTCAAAGAAAATCTTCTATTATTTTTCAAATGAATGTGATTTTTCACAAGAAACCACACACAACTCCGATTCTCTACAGTTTTATATTTTTAATTCTTCCTCCAAATGGGAAAAAGATATTCACTCAAAACTACCAGAAAATGAGGAGGAATAATTTGTTTTCATCAGTTCTACTATAACTCTTGTCTATAAAACTATTTGAAGCCCATATGCTAACTGAACAATATAGTATTAAAGTTGGCTTAAGGTACAAAGTTGTTTAGTGTCGTACACTAAATGGAAAAAACTCATGATGCAATAAAATTGCTGCCCTAATCCAGCAACAAAAATATTTCTCAATATTAATATAGTACTAAGAAAGGACTGCTGCTTTCAGATGAAGTATGCTCTAGAAGGAACCTCAGCCACGGCACGAAGCCAACAACTACTAGATCAAGAACCTGAAATTTACATTTAATCAACCTCAAGTAAGGACAAGAAATCGATTTAACACACTGTTTGCAGAACATTTACCATGGAATCATCTTGTATGGTGCAGCACTGCTAAAAAGTACGCTAAGAAAAATCAGCTGTTGCGATGGGTGGTGCAATGGCCAAAGAAAATATGCCACAGGAGGCATATTTTAGAACAAGAAATTTCTTTATTTTGTTTCCCAAAACTTCAAACATAACCTTTGATAAGCTGAATGTTTGATCTTTTAGCTACCAGCACAATTTCCTAGTTACTTTTATAAACCAGAGCTTTCAAACTCCTACCTACTCCTAGTGATCTCTGCATACTGGCTTATTAAATATTCCCTCAGCTTATCTCAAGTCTCAGTGCAGCAAGGTATTTTAGTTGCTATGGCCCTAAGCATAGAACATGAAAGAAGAGGATATCTGGGAGTCTCGCTCTATACTTGTCATTTAAATATAAGGCCTGGGAGCCTGAGGCTTGTCCCCAGTTACTTTGAGTTGTTTTGGAGCTTTCTTCTACGCTTGGAGCATTCCATTTTCACAGGGCACTCCTTCAAAGTATTTAGTGAGATATGCAGAAACACCAAGGTTGTATCAGATCTGCAACTGCATTTACAGGAAGGAATAGGATGCCTGTATGCATGGATAAGAAAAGGGTCTGAAATGCTAAAGGGGTCTTGCTGAAAATCTCATACCCTAATGTTCTATTCGTTGTTCTAGTACTGTTTTCCTAATATCAATACTCATACATAGAGTGGATACTTTTCACAGCCCAAATAATTTGCAGCTCCTCCAATACAGCACCCTCACACTAATTAATGTGGTTGCTGTCAGAAGACAAGCAAGAGCTGATAAGCTCAGCTCATGATGCCAAGTATGACCACACAGTACAGAGTATTATATACAGATGGCTTGCTTTTGTCATTTCTAAAATAAAGGGTATAATATCTTGGTGACCACCTATAAATTAACATATCTACCTCATTTTAGGCATGCAGAAAAGGTAAAATTTTCAGCTAGCAAAAACACCCAGAGTATTTCAAAAGAGCTCTTCTCATCAGCTCATACCAGTGACAGAGCAGAATGCTCAGCTCCAGAGCTGCACTGACACCAGCTCAGGAACAGTTTTTAATTGGAGACTGAGTTAATGCAGAAAATGAAATAATTCACCATTTAAACGTACCACCAGGTGGATCAGCAATGCAAAGCAAAAAAGCACACAGACTGTTTCAGATTTGGGTGCTGACATTTCTCCAGGGTGGGGGAAGCTCCTGTGATAAAGCCAGCAGAAATGCTGCAGGAAAGACCTGATCCCAGTGCATGCCATTCTACAAGCTTGTATATCACCAGGCAACTCTCTCTGAAGCTGGGGGAACTGCTCTCACTGATGTCTGGGCCTGAGCAACACAAAAGTGATGAGAAATTACCTTTTCCCTCTTGCCATTAGTCATGTTCTAATTATATTGTGCTTGAGGCAATACCAATTCTTCAAAATTTCAGTCAGAATAAACAAGATGCATTAAGCACTATGCTAAAAACTGATCCACCAGCTTTGGATGGACTACTTCAGAACTTTAGGCTATATAGTAACCTACCTGAAGACTAATGTTGCTGTGCTTAAATCCTGTTCCTTATTGTTTTGACCTGACTCAGCTATGGCTACTTTACATTACAAGATTTCCTGAGATATTCTGCTTTTCTTTCGCTGGCTGGAAATATCTTACCTCAAAGACATTTAGGTGCACCTAAAATGATACAGATCTATTAATTTAAAGTTGCTCACAATATATTTGAAATCAGTTTGCTCACGTGAACATTAGCACGCAAGAGCTCAATCCCAGTGAACTCTTATCACCAAGACCAAAGAGCCCATACCTAGAAAAGTACCCTTAGAGGTTCTCTGACATCAGCAAATACTAGACTTTCTAAACCTCCTATTCTTCAGCAAAGAATGCAGTACCTATCAATTAATCCAAACAATGAAAACAGCATTCCACATACAATTCATGGAATATTTCAATTTTCTCTGCTTTTTAAACAAACATTTGTCACAGAGACATGAATACAGGACCAATGAAATCTACAGAAATTATACAAATGATAATCTCTACTGAAAATAATCTCTACTGAATTCTAAGAAATACGCATCAGATTTACACTTTCAATTCCTCCTTTACTGTAAAAGCAACTTATCTGATAGGGACAGTGGTACAGCAGAGAAATCAGAAACCTTCCCCTGCTGAGGGGTTTGCATAGAGTTGTGGAAAAGGATAAAAGTTAAATGCTGCTCAGCTGTTCACAGTGCTCTCCACTACCACCCTCAAAAAATGCTATACATAGAAACACAAAGGCTGGCATGCAAAATGACTAAGGTTAAAATCTCCCAAGTAGTAGAAAAAATGCAGTTAAGGATACTTAAGCTGAAGAATTTATGTAGGGAGAAAGAAAACTTGGCCTAAAAAGATCATTTCCACCAGTTTCTAACTGCTCAAAGATAACCAGCGATTACATTCCATGTGCGATCTGTGTTGTTTAAAGCCTATTGTGTTTTTAACGATTGATTTTTCAGACAATTTTGTTGACATTAACACGCAGTGAAAGTAATTTTGAAATCTCTTTCTGTAAAACCTATTTTGCTTTACTTAGATTAAGAAAGAAAAAGCCTGTCCTTAGAAGGCAGCAATATTTTGGATGAAAGCAGGATAAGAAATAATACTTTCCTTTGTAAACTCATTGTGACTTGCATGTTCTTGGTGTAGTTCATTAAAGTTTCATAAAAAATAATGACTCATCCACAGAAGACAAAGCTTTGCTATAGGGTGAATCTTTTGGAGCTTTTCAGCTGAATTTCTCAAAGAAACTAACCTAAATATTACTGATTTGAAGCCAGTGATAATCGTGACGTAGATACAAAGCAGATGACAGATATTGCAGAGTGCTGTGGAGCATGATTGAAAAATTATATAGAATACAATTCAGCAGATATTTATAGCACGTCAAATATACTGCAAGCACTCAGGTAGTTTCAGATTCTTCCCCATAGAGAATTCCTAATAGCCACATGCTTGAGCAATTAAATGAAATAAGTATTTTATTAACTCTAAATGGAGTAGGAACGTTACCATGAAAAGGAAAAGGTTGTAATAAACACCCAAAAAATGAAAATTGGCCATGGTAGATGGAAGCTTTATTCCCAAACCTGGAACACTTTAGGGCCTTTAGAGCTGCTTTAGAGAGACTGTAGATGCTCCCTTTCTAATAAAAAATTCTTTCAATAAATCCTGTACGTATTTGATCTCAGAAATCTGTAGGCTCAAAGAGCTGCTGTGATTGAACGGTAGCCACAAAATATCTACGTCAGAGAGAGCGATCTCTTCCTTACACTATTCTCAACTAAGTACATGATCATAAAATGGGAAATATTCATGATTGTTGATACTGCTATTTTCCTCCACACAGATTACAGCAATAATGAGAACAAGAACGTACAGATAGCAAGTAAAATAAAGACCATCATAACCTGCAGCTGCAAATCACTACTACATTTGTGTGCACATGTTCTGCTGTGAGAATTTAGATGAGCACATTCTAAGATACCTGTATTTCATTTTAACGTCTTCAAACAATGATCTCACTTCTTTAAATAATTCGTTAAAATGCTTTATTTATGAAATTTCTATTTCAGTCATAAGGATAACTCAGTATCTAACCATCAGAAACTATAGCATCTGTTTGTAAAACTACCTGCCCATCAGAAGATATTCTTTCACTTATAACATGGTACAAGTTGATAGAATTTAAAGAAATAGAAAATAGTAAAATAGTAATAGAAATAGAATAGTAATAATAGTAACAGAAATAGTAAATAGAGATTATGACATCTCCAAAAGGGATGCAAATAGCTGCCAATTTAAGCAGAAAGTTACCTAAAATCAGCATGTAGCTTCCTAAAATTATCAAATTGGCAAAATTAAACACTAAACAAAACTTGCGCATTAAGCTTCATCTTCTACAGGTGGTCCTAAGTAGAATCAGTCAGTAAAGACATATCCTTCCAAGGCAATCTTTCAAATGACCGAGTTCACATTTCTTCTGGTGGAGGGTGATCCTCAATCCTTCTTCCAATAGCCTCACAATTACAGAGAACTTCACTCTTCATAGAGTATTCCCATTCAATTTTGTTATTAGACTAAAGAAGTACAAGCCTGCATCTCCTGATCCATCTTTTCTTGTTTCAAGCAGAAAGCCAGTCTCGCTTCTGTAGGATTTGATCCTGCCAGCATAGCAAACATGGTCAGTACATGGTCATTATGGTACTGAATCTATACCATGTATTGTCTCCAAGTCAAAATTTCATGTTGAAAGAACTTCATTTCTACATCCTTTTTTGCTATCTGGAAGTCCTTCAGGGATTGTTAAAATGAGAATTAACAACGCAGATTTGTAGTGCCTTTACCAAGAGGAAAGAGCACTTCCTTATTTTATATGATAAGCCCTTTTTTGGATATCAAAGACTTGTATTAGTTTCTCAAAACTCCACGGACACTTTATGTTCATGCTGATTCCTTCACTGCATTCTAGTTCTGTTTCTACCTCAGAAAAGTTTTCTATGTTGCAATTTTAACCTGAATTCCCCGATTCCATTTTTTTTACTTTGTTTTTGGTGGACGTTATAGTGCATTTGTCTAGATACAAATTTGATGTTCAAATAATTTAATAACTTTAACATGCTCTAATTATCTCCTAATCATCAGTCTTTGCTTCATCAGCAAACCTTATCCACAAATATTTTAGCACTTAGAACACTGATAAAAATATCAAACACTATTAGTGGAAGAAATTTGTGAGGATCTCTGTTAATAAAAACCTTGCTCATTAATAGGTCTTCATTGACAATTGCATTCTGAAAATGGTCAACAAGTCAAACTAGCATGCATCCTGTTAATTCTACATAATGCAATTGATCCACATGGTTTGTGTTTATAGGTCATGTGATATAAAATTATGTCAAAAACAATTTAATATTCAATATAGCTATTTTAAAATCAGACTTGTATTATTCTAAAAGCAGATGACTTTTTTTTAAATCAAAAACTGCTTCTCATGAAGCCATTTGATGGACATATCTTATGTTTTTAATCTTAAACTGTTTGGTGACAGTCTCTATTTACTGTTACAGTTATTATGCCTTTGTTTGACATGTGGCTACCAGCTTAAAACTTTGTGCTCTTCAAAATCCTTCAAGAGTTTCCCCAGTTTTCTCAGATATGTAAAAAAAATAACACTGGTGTTCACATAACATATTTAAAGTCTCTTACAAAATCCTTGTATTTCTGAATGTACGTTTTTAAAAAGTCCTGGTTTCAGTAAGTGCTAGCATCTTAAAAAAATTAAAAACCCTTTTCTGTCCTAAACGGTGTAACTAGTGAATATTCTGTTCTCTCAGTATCGTATCTGTCTCCAGCACATGTTCTTGCTTTGTTCCAAATATAAAACAGAAACTGCTGTTGACATTTCTTGCTTCTTTCCCATCACAATCCATGATTTAACCATCTGTATCAAAGAATCCAATACAAGTTCCTTTTGTTCTCAATTATAATTTTAAACACTTTTAAAAATTGTTTTAGTATTTGGCCATTTACACCTTTTCACTTGTGTACTTTACCAGCTGTAGCTTATTTCTAATAATGTGTGTTTTAAGCAAGGTTGGATTTTTGACCAGCATAATGTTATTTAGTCAAGACTACTTCATTTGACTGTGGTTTTGGTCAACATTTTTCACTTAAAACATGTGTTCCAAACTGAAATCATCAGTGGTTTTGTGTCAGAGTGTTATTATGCCCAAACTATACTCTGTTGTACAAAGAAAGATTGGCAGATCATAAATACAGAATATCTGTGCCAACATTATAATAATTCTTGTTTTTCTAATGAAAGTAAATTCTGAATTACTCCCTACTCCCTGAATTACTGGTGGGCTCAGAACAAATTTGTACTAAGACATTAATTAAAAACAAACAAAAAAATACCCACAGCAACTGAAGATAATGTCACCCCATCCAGGAATTGCTAAAGTTACAGGAACAAAGGTTTACTTCCTGCCTACTACAGTCTATTGCTTTACAGCTCATACTGTTTCATACTCAGATTTTCTGGGAAGAACTTTGTAATGCAGACACAGTAAGTTTGCACGTGCATTACTCTTACAAACACACTTAAGGTCAGCATTGACTGGGATGCTGTATTTCTAAAATGGGCTAATATCATCTTAGCCAGCAGTTGATGTAACTTCAGGCAATGATAATTATAGATGCAAAACTAAAATGGAGTTAGAAGCCAAGGACTAACCCAAAAAGGTTTTGAAGAATAGGACAACAGCAGCGTTACTGTCTTGATTTAAATTCGTTAAGACACTTTGTAACACTTTCAGACATCACCAGAACTGTGAAGTGGGAAACTCAGCACAGAAGGCTACTTCTAGATTTGGTTTTCTATTTCCTTCCTTCCTTCTCTTACCCATCCTGTGTTTATCTTTATTCCTTCTGTCAGTCCCAGTTGCTGCATGTTCTCTGAAGACCATAAATCATCTTTCACTTTAGTTATTTTAATCAGCAACTGATCACTTTTTTCTTTTTTTTTTTTTAATAATAAATAGAAAGGAGAAAGGATGATGAATGGGGATACACTACACCTGGCATTACATGAAAGAAAGACTCTTCCAACAGGTAGAGGTCATAGGCAGTACACTGGCTAGTTTGTTCATATTTCTTCTTTCAGTAAACCAAGTTTCAATTTGGATGTTATCTTTAGGTTTTCTTTCAAGCTGGCAGCCTGGGGAAAGTCTCCATCTCAGCAGAAAGCTAATTATTCCCATGGCCAAAGATTTCAATACTTGAAATAAAACAATCATAAAAATGAAACAGTGACTGTACATAAATTCTATTCTCAGTGTACGTTGGATGAGATGGTTTAAAAACTTTGAAGTGAAAGGATCTTGATCATCACCATGGCTGATATAGCAAGACAGCCTGGGGGAGGAGGATCATCTATAGACGCTGCCAATCCACAGGACAAAAATCAAGTCATCTGAAAGAAATACTGTCCCTTTTATTTTTATCAGTATACCAACCACTACCCCATCAGAAAGAATAAAATGCTTTATAGCATTTTTATAGCAAAAAATCATGATTATATAGTGAAGAAAATAACCAGAATGATCAGAGCAACATAAAAAAGAAAACTGCTTTTAACATCCACAGAAAAAGAATGTAACCGCTTCTGCTAAAAGGATTCAGTTTACATGAAGTCCCTCGAGTAAATTCTAATCAGACGATAAGCATAATTCAAATATAAGATTTACATGATGCCCTCAAGTATCATTGCTGATGCTTGACTGTATTAATTAATAGATTGCAGACATCAGGTAGATAATTGTGTTCCCACTTTGCGAAGAACTCAAATTGCAAGGCAATGTAAGATACTGTGAAAATAAGTTATTTTTGTGTTTACTCCAATAAGTCTTCAGTTTATTTCATTTATATAATAATATAAAATCATTCCCATTTCTAACTATTTTGTGGGGTTTAGGCTATCTGCTTCTACAATTTTAGCTGTCACAATCGTGTCTTTTCTCTCACAGTGCTTCTCTGGATCCTTTCCTCTACGCTATTTATTATTTTGCATAACACAGGGCAGGTAGGACAAAGTCTATGTTTTCATCCCTTGCCATCTGAGAAGATCTGCAATTTGTATATGTTTCTGTTCACATGAAGGATTTCATTAATTTCCAGTAGCAAGTATGCAAAGCCATAGAGATCAAAAAAAAAACGTGTTGCCCCGGTTGAACTGAGGATCTACCTGATCTTTCATTACATCCTATCTTTTATCTGCCTGAAATAGTGGCACAGTACATAAAAGTGAACCAAATAAATTTTAGTTTTAATTGGTAAAGTCAGGTTCACCTAATGGAAGAACTTTTACACTGTCATTCAAATGTGCTCCACATTTGAATAGAACAAACTTGTCTTTAAAGCCTGTGACTATAATAAATAGAATACTGCAGGAATGACACCTGATGTGGAATAAAAATCTCACTTTGCTTTGTTTCATGCTAAATAAAAACAGGTACTATAAACAAAAAGGTGAAGTTCTCACCTATTTTTATGACATTAATTCATCTTTCCCAACTGCTTATTTGTTACTATTTTGTTTTGCAAGAAAATGATCTCTCACAGTTTAAAAACTGTCACAGAAGAAAGTTTCTTATGGGTCTATTTTTACAAAATACGGAAAAAAGGAGTGACTGGGAGAATGTTCGTACTGAAGAGGTAAGCAGTTGGAAGCTGCACTTTACGAGGTCTCCTGTGCACTGCATTAACTGCGTTCACCGGGACCAGTGCTATTTTTCCCCTTGTGGTGAAACAGGCAGAACAGACTTTAAGCATTCCAGATGTGAAGAAACAGCAGTCTTTTTCCTATGAATGGGAAAATCTGGACAGCACTAGGATCTATGTATTTTGATTGACTACTTGGATCTTCTGGTTTATGGATTGTAGTCATATTAATATATCCACTGAACAGTTTTTGTCTTTCACACTAACAGTACTGCAGATAGTTTAACCTCCAGCTCACCTACAAGTATAGGTGATAAATCTGTGGCAGTCTAACCATCAACAGAAACAAGAACTTATTTGCATAAGGCTTCAGGGAAAGAAAAGCACTGCAGATCATATAGTAGAGTTCAAAGCAACTCGTCTGTCATACTGTGACCAGTCAGCTGTGTTTTGTATGGCATTGTACATTCATTTCCCTACAGATGTTATTCATATCTACACTCCAGCAACACTGAAAGGCCCTTTTCTGTTTGGAGATATGCTTTTAAAAATAGAACTAAGTTTGCAATGAAAATATAATACTTTGGTCTTATTGCTAATACAATTTTTTAAATAGTAATAATAAAAATTATTGGATATTTTACCAAACATGCCTGACTCCTAAGGGAAGCAGTATGCAAACTATAATTAATGTCTGGTTGATCTCAAATCCTTGTATTTTTCTTTAATGGCTTTTCATTTATAATCAATGTAATTTGACATCTAAGATCAATGCTTGATACTTTTTCTGCGGGTTACTGCTAGATTGCCTCTCTCTTTCCCAAATAAGACAGAAATTAACCTTATTTCAAATTCTGCAGGATTCCAGTTTCACGGGAATGAAATCAACGTGATTTGTCAAACAAATCTGATAATTTTCTACCATTCACCAGAGCTTTAAGAATCTGAGATAAGCACATTAGAAGGGCATTACCAATAATGGCACAGTCTTACATATAACCTTACACTACTGCTGTAAAGTCTTACCTGCTAAAGTCGTAAGTTAAAACACTTTATAATAATCCAATAAGAATGGAATTAGGTGTCAATAAAATGACTAATAAAACACATGCTTCTTAGAAATCACATCAATCCTTCTATATTTGTTTATCCTTCAGAAGAAA
Organism: Aquila spilogaster; assembly: GCA_024606505.1. NCBI lineage: Eukaryota > Metazoa > Chordata > Aves > Accipitriformes > Accipitridae > Aquila > Aquila spilogaster. Next base: position 21,637,981 of record JANHGO010000002.1, read on the forward strand.
AAAGAAAAGCATAGCTATGCTCTTACATGGTTGCCCTGGGACACCAGTGATTTACAGCTTACCAAATTTAGGTCATAAATATCCCTGTCTAATACAGGCTGATAACTTTCATTCCATGCAAAGGACTACAGCCCTTTCAGATGAGTAGGAAAATTCTGCCACTAATAGTCTTTCAATTATTTTTATTACAAATGAAGAAGCTATAATGAAATTCAATTATATGACATATATATACACACATTTCTCAGCATTCAGGGGAATTTTTGCATTTGGATCTTTACAGTGGAGAGAAGTCCTAAAATCCTAAAACAGTGAACTTTTTGGTAGCTCTAATACTTCTAAGTAGTGGCATAAAAGAAAAAGGAGAGAAAAGAATTTCGCACATGTATTATTATTCTATGTTAAAAAAAATACACTGTAATCAATGTGCAGAACAAATAACTCATTAGGGCCTTGAAACCTTTGAAGACTAGGCACAAATCTATCCAAATACCAAAAAAATACATCTTCTGTTCCAGAAACTTAATATTTATGAGAATTCACAAAAGTGGAGAAAGAAAGCCACAGATTACACAGGAGAAAATTCTATATCTGGCTTGCCAAAGAACTTTAGCTCTCTAATCTTTAAAAATACAAAGCTTTAGTACTACGTTCCAAATTCTGTTGTCTCATCATGAAGGTATTTTCCTTATAGCTTTTCTTCAAGAGACAAGACAGCCATACACTCTGAAAAAAGAAGTGACAAAATACGCTAACTCATAAGGGCTCACACTTGGAGAGTTATTCAGTAACCATCCAGTTCTCCACATTTTGCTCGCGTATGACAGTGGATTTACTCTAGAATATGAGGTCCCCATACTAGATATTCAAAGTAGTTTTACAGAACTGCACTTGCACAAGAATGTTTTATTGTAACCGTAAATAAGTATTTGTAGAATACCAGGGATAATTGATGCTGGTTGTAACTCAGTTGATAACAGCTCCCTCCAATGTTCTAAATAAAATTTATTTATGGCCACACAGGAACCATATAAAACATAGTATACACATCACCACAAACATCAAAAACTGATTAAATAAATGATATTTCATTTGCATGTGAACATAAACATCCTTGCATTTACGAAATTTATGAGCTTTACATCACACTCCAGCTCCTCAGCAGCACACAGGTATCTGCATTCATAGCAGAATTCTAGTGTTTCCTGACTCTTCAGCACTTTATGTATCCTAAGGATTTTTCTTTTCCTATATCTGCCCTATATTATTTACTAGTATTCCCGTACCTATTCTCACCACTGTCTCTTTGGAAGAACACAATCTCTGCTACCAGCCTTCACGTTCATCTAAAACACAAGCTACAACACAAAGATTAACTTCCTGTATGTTAGGAGCAGTGAAGACGGTACCATGCTTTCCATCAAAGACACCTTCACTCAGAGATTACAAAGAGTAAACAAAGTTGAAAGATAGGGAACATATTTACAGGTGTCAGTACAATACGCAACACTACCATTAGTATTTTCAGATACAGCTGTACAAAGTACTGTACACAAGCACCTTACTATGTCCAAATATTAACAGATAACTTCTGAGTTATCTGTCATAGTTAAATTTTGTGGTTAAAGATTTATAAACTATATTTAAATATAAATCCTAGTCATACAAAAAATGAATTTACTTCCACTGTTTGCTTAACAAGGATGTTTATTTTAAGTCAGAATTCCATCTCCGCGATTCAGCATTCTGAAAACAAAATGTTCCATGCAACTTCTTTTCATGCAGCATCTCCTCACTGAAGCCACCCAGTTTTATTCATGTATTCAGGTCTGATTCTTACAGTCACTAAAATCCGCACTTCAGCCATCACTCGACATTTTTACTGCTATGTTGAAAAGCAACTCTGCTTGGAAAAGATATCACTTTTTCTCTATACTAGTTGTCATATTCTTCTGCTCCAGATATATCTTCTACTCATTTTATCCCATTTAAAAGTCAATATCGTTGTTATACTTCATATTTTTATAGCTATCTGCTGAGGAAAATTCTAGTTCTGGTTTGTACATTAACAAGAGCCAGAACTAAAGATCAGCTGAAAGTTCGGAATCCCATTAATCTTACAAACCTTCAACAGGGTTTCAAAGTACTTCAGGCACCTTGCAAAGAAATAATGCTACTCACTTGAAAGTGATGTTCTAAGGAGACGTTTGCACTCAGAGCTTCAGTAACTTTTAAGAATTGTGTAAATGTAAAGGGAGATTGCTATCCTGAATAGACTCCCTATGCAAACACTCATTCTGAAATGAAAACTTTTCATACTGAGATGAACAAAGACATAATAATCAAAAGTAGATATACCGCAGTTGCTTTCCTTGCAGATGAGTTCAAGTGAGCATTCCCAGAAGCTCTTGCAGGTCTTAAGTTTCTTGGTAAGTATCTCTGGTTGGCTTATTTTTTTTTTTCAGAATCCTCTAGGTGAAGTAAATGCCAGCACTTCAGAGGATCAGGCTACAGTAGACTGCCACAGCAGCAAATACCACTCACTGGCAGCACAGAGCTTCCTGCCACATTTTCTCCATCCACACAGCCAATGTAAGAGGTGCTGCATCTCCCCCCTCTGCTGGCTTGCTTCTTTGTCACTCACCAAGCAACCCCAGCACAGCTGTTAGTAAAACTACTGAAATTTGGATTAGAAGATTTATCTCAGTTAAAACAAGCCTACAAATGGGAAAGCAGGAACAAGTACACGTAGACAGCAGAGGGCAGAAACATCCTCTCAGGAAGCAACAGCCAGAAGGTGAAGTTCTATCATTAAGACCTGCCATTTCGGGGGACCTCCTTATTTTACAACTTCTCCAGAACTCAGTGAAATCAGTTTCATACTAGATCCCTTAATAGCACAGTTATGTTTGTTTAGCTTCATTAATACACATGTAGAGTCCAAATTTGTCCATAATAAATTCATCAATTATATTCTTCCTTTCAGATCCACCAAACAACTGAATTTTTGAAGAAAACATTGAACATATTCACTTAAATGTAAGCCTGTCTCCAGGACAAGGCTAAAGGGGAATGGTTTTAAACTAAGAAGGGGCAGGGAGGGGACTTAGATTGAATGTTATAAAGAAATTTTTTACTCAGAGGATGTTGAGATACAGGAATAGGCAGCCCAGGGAAGCCATGGGTGCCGCATCTCTGAAGGTGCTCAAGGCCAGGTTGTACAGGGTCCTGAGTATCCCAAGCCGGTGGGGGGGCAGCCAGCCCACAGCAGAAGCTAGAACTGGGTGGGCTTTAAGGTTCTTTCTAATACAAGCCATTCTATGATCCAGTGATAACATTATTCAGGGACACATCAGGGTCAAAGTTATATCTAGGACCCAAGAGCAATCCAAGAAATAACCAGTTCTTTGGATAAATAGACCTACTGACCAAATGGCCCATCCTTATTGTTCCCATCTTCTAAATACCACTAAAAAAAAAAGCTAATGAAGCACTGAATCTTTTCCTGGGATTTAATTCCTTCAGAAGAACTGTAAAGCTGCTGGTGAAAAATTTGCAACTGGGATTAGGAAGGGAAACCAACTCCAGATGCAATGTGATAAATATGATTTACAAGAACATATGTATATAAATATACAAAGATTGACGGGTTTTGTACTTCACTTTGTGTATAAATGCCAAATTGGCATCAGGCAAAAGCAAATTTATGTTTATTAACATAATCAAGAGACCATATAGCAATTTCCTTATGAAACACATAGCACACTTCCACTGCAAAATACCTCAAGAGTTTTAAGCAGCGCTACATACATATTTACACAAACATACACTACTTCGTCCATAAGTCTTGCAAAACATACCTGGTTGGGTAAAACCACTACTGCAGAATTGTATCCTGAGCTCAGAAGTGCACAGTGAAAATGAAGTAATTCATGAAAAAAGTAATATTGCCTCAAATTTTGCATGAACAAAGCTGCTTGTCAGTTCACATTAATTTGTGACAATCCTAACTGAAGTTAACTACGTAAACTGTAGATTTGATTGGATCCACAAATGGCTCATCTTTTCTTATCCATCCAAGGAAAAGCAGACTCCATAAAATTGTACTTCATTAGCAGTACTAGGTTGAATAACAGCATTTAATTATTTTCTCATTAATCTCAGCAAAGAATAAAATTCTTTCATTTGAGACAATGTAATTTCTACATTTCTGATTCATGGTTTTGGTAAAATTAGATTTTCACAACACCCAAGTGTCTAACCCTTAATTCACGATTTCCAGGGAATCACAGAAGAAATAAGGAAAGCTTTTCTTAAAAACAAAGGTTAAAGCATTGTGTAATCTCAGAGCAAAGCAGTTTGGCAAATACATTGCCTGAGATCTCATGCCTTATTTCACAGTCCATGTGGCAAAAATATGTTTCAAGTATATTCTCAATATCAGACATTTTTTCAAAAAACACTAAAACTGGTATACACTTAAAGGAGTCCCAATGAGAACCTGATACAAACAGACAGTCAAGATATGTATGACAAGAAATCCAGAATTCAGGGCATAAATAGAACTACCTAGATCTCTTTATGAAGACAAAACAGTTACCTGTTAAGCAAATGTAAATTGGTGATATTTGAGAATTTTTTTCAGAAAAATACAAAAATTCAGTAATTTTAAGGGGGAAAAAAGGCACTTTTAAGGCTTATAGAAGAGCTTTGCCCCAGCTCTCTTACCTCAGTCACAAAAACATCATTCCTAAAAAGCGGAAGTTTGAGTGCTGACAAAGTGATGACAAAGCAACAAACAGGAAGATCAGCATGATATGCTACTGAGCAATTCATCAGAATAGGAAAAAGTGTTTTTATTTCAAAACTGTAAAACCTTAATAGAAAACCCAGATACTCTTAAGTTGTAGGCATTTATAAACATGCTTCATAATAAAAAATTCCTAAAAAACAACAAAACATTCCTTCTTAAAAGGATTCATAAGGAATGTGAAGTACCATACAAGGAATACAATCCTAAAGAGAGCTTCAATCAGAAAAAAATAAAGTTAAATGGGTAGTTACAAATGGAAGCCTTTACAATTAAAAACTGTTCCCATCTTTGAAATAGAAATGTTGGTTTTTCAATTCTATATTGTCGATTTTTTTTAATTCCACTTTAATTTTTATTACATTTTTTGTTTATACTCACTCCTCTCAGTCACATCAGTGTTACTTAGCACATAGCTAATAACAAAATGGAAAACCTTGCAAAAGAAGTTATTGGGAAAAAGTAGACACATTCAGAAACAAAAGCTCTGAAAGTAGATCTTTTGGGGTTTAACTGACATGCAGAGCTATGAAATTATTTATTTTCATATCAGTTTTCAGGACAGCCCAGAATCATTCCCCATCTCTTCCTCAAAACACAGAGGAATAATTGATTACAACATTTCCAGATCAGCCCTATTTAAGATGTCTCTTCCAGATACAGTCAGATTAATTTCTCACGGTTTAAAACAATGAGATAATCTGTTCTCCAGCAGTCAGCTCATTTTACACGGTGTATGGTCATCATTTTACTTAATACATTTGAATAAATTCCAGGCCAGTACAGGAAATACTACCACAATACGAATTAGATCTAACTGTATTTGTTTTGGGTGAAAGAGCCATTGCTTTATTTCATGGAAACTGACAATAGATCAAATCAAAATACAGAGTTGCATAGAATGTTGATGAGTATTTGTTGCACCAGCACTCCCCAAGTTTACCACAAAAGACCAAAAAAGCTGTCAGGTGACAAAGCTTTCAGATGAAACTGTTCAAACAGTACACGCTCCTGAGAAAGATTTTTCCAGCTTTTTCACATTTTTTTCCTGTATTACCCAGGATTCTTTATAGATTTGGGACAGGGAAAGGAAGGAAAGGGGGTGCATTATTAGTCTTTCTGAATAAAATTATATAGTTGGGCAGCTATTACTGTAAAAATTGTCTGCATTCAGCTCTCAATCCCAATTGGATCATGTAGAACTTCAGAAAGCAAAACAGAGTTAAACTTGATGCTACACAAAGCCCCCGAACTACAGAATTTTGAAGGAAATATCACTGAAGTCAAATTAAACTTGTTGTTCCTCTCTCACACGCAATAATTTTAGGTATGTTCTGAAACTAACTCATTTCTGACTGAGGTGATTTATGAAGTTGTTTTTATCAGAGTGTACTTAGGCAGACAGAGATAAGAACAGTCTTGTATCTACCCCTTCCTTCTTCATTTATATTGAACTTGGAAACTGTCTAGAGGTACTGCTACAATGCAACTTTCCACACTCCCCTTCCTTCCAGTCACTTTAGAAGATTTTCTTTCCGAACAGGAAATAAACAACAGTTACTGCTTCATAAATGACACTCAAGCAGAAATAAACTAAATCAGAAAACAATTAACAATGTGTTAATGAACCAAGCCAGAAGTTTAATGGAGATGAAAAAAGCATTTCTAGCAGTTATAAGTGAGCACGTTATTTTAAACAAAAGCTTCCTGCAGCTAAATACACCGTGTAAACAATAAATTTCAGTTTGTGATTGCAAAAATGGATTCTTATTTGCAGCAATCTGCACATTTAGAAACAGGCAGAGGCTACAAACATATAACAAGTCCTGCTACAGATAAGCTGACAATTTTAACTCGTAGAAAAAAAGAAGTGCATGGCTACCACGCAAGTTTTTTACTTTGGCAAGTGATCCCCACACTCACACTTTGTATTATTCAGTAAGACAGAAAAAGGCAAAATCCTAGCAGAATATTTAGCTGTGCCAGGCTGAAGTTAATGATGATGTTACCTGTCTTTAGTACACCCCCAGTTTATAATAAACAACATAACTTCAGCGCTCACTACTACTTATGGGATCAAAACATTTGTGATAGACTAGAACCTCTTAAACACATTGTTAGCATGAATTGCTTTTTTTTATATAATAATTTCTCTCCGATTTGCTGGACTTAATTCTGCAATTAGTTACAAGAATTATTTCCCTAAAGAAACTTGTCAGAAATAATCAGAACTATTTTATGAATGTATTTTAATTCTCCCAGAACTCTTTCAACAGGATTTAATATTAAAGCTCAAAAAAATATCATTAGAGAACAAATGCTTCAGCCTCACAGAATTACTACTTCGATTTTTTTTTCTTTGGCTATTCACTATCATTTCACATAAATCCTTCATTCTCTCCGTATTTTAGCAGCCACCTGCGATGGTACACACAGCACAAGGTAACGCTGGGTGACATGTGGCTGTGCACTTTTGTTTGCATGGAATTCAAAGGAGAAATGAAATTCACCTTTGCTTAAGCAAAGTTTTACACACGCATGCAACATGCTGACTCTTTCTGTGACTTGCATAGGTAATGGACTTCAGTTACATACAGACTTTTTCCTGGCCACCAAACACATTCTGCATTTCCTTATCGCTATCTGACGGAGACAAGCTCATCTGGGTATATCGGTTTTCCTCATTCCCAAAATGTCTTTGATGTCCAAATGGCTTTGTTTTCTTGTTAGAGACAAAGCATTTTCAGCCATTAATATAATTTACCTTGTTCATTAATGGATGTAATCCCATCCAGAACTCTTTCTTTACAAATGCCTTTTTTAATCTAGCCAGCTCATTTGCCTGCCATCAATCTATCCTGTTTTTCTGTTGTCCATATGCTCATCAAAGACAATGTATAATTGACAGTGCAGTCTTATTTGCATGTCTTCCCATCTGTCCTTGTCAAGTAAACTTTATTATTTACTACTGGAAAATTAACCTTCTGTGCTCTTGAAAAGCAATTCAGTCACCTACATAATGTAATTTATTGTTCTGTAGAATTTGTCAAACAGATGCCTCTTTGCAAAGGCAGGTCCCATGGTCAGTGCATAATAAGGAAGGAGAACAATCACTCGGGCTCTACTGCTTACCAGCAGGAATAGCACAGGATTACATCACAGTGAAAATTTCATATGTGGGTACTTTCTAAATAGTAAATGGCAGATAACACACCTGCCTTGCTCAGCTGTGTGAGACAAAGAAATTAAAAAATAAAACATTAATGGCATTACATGTGTTACAATCTTGTGATTTGTGTTTTTCATAACTAGTGTATGTTTTAGTTGTTATATTCTTTAATCTATAAACTCCACAAGATACTCCATTGTAATTTCGTAACTCAGACTAAAAAAAAAAATGTATAGCACAGAAACTGCAGCCTCATAGTATCAAAGTCATTCCTGCAATGATGTGTCTGTCTATACACATATTTAATCTCCCTGTGACTACTAGCATTTAACACATACAAAAATTCAGATACAAACATGAAATGGAATTTCCTTTCAGATTGTTTTACAGTTAGCAAGTAGAATTTGCTCATTTTGGATTGTGTACACTAGTTGCAGCCATAACCCCAGCTCCTTTGCCTTTGTATGCATTCAAGACTACAGTCACACACACACAGCCCTACTACTGAGTCATGAAGTTACGCAGTCTTTAAAGTCTTTACAACACTGCCACGTGTCCAAAGTTCTCTTTCACAAGTGAACGTACATGAAGAAAAGAGAACAAGCCTAAAAGTACAAGTGTACTTTTCATCAGGCATTTCCAGTTTTCTAGAAGTTAAAATTGGTACCCAGCTAAGGGTTTATTGGCTTTCAGCCTTAATAATGAGTGGTGTATGAAATAAAAGGGAGATTAAGTAAAAATGAATGTAGAAAACTTAGACAGGTATATCCACTACTTTAATAAACACCTGGTTCCCATAGGCCTCTGAGGGAGTCCTGTGTGAGCAACAACAAAGACTTTGCAATCTACCGTTATGTGCTTGTATATATCACAATTCATAAATATGACATATAAATCTAAAATATCCTCAGAGAGACTACAAACATCCAGAAGAAAATGGATTATACCTTATATTACTTCATTTTGGAATACTGGTCTAACATTTCAAAATTCAATTAATATACATCTTTTCTATTGTTCCCAGATTTGATAAGCCTTCTTCTTTGAAATACTGGTTATTGCAAATGAAAATGTTTTAGAAGTACTTAGACACACCTGAGCACATCATAAAATAAAAGCATCCTATCAGCAGTGCTACCCAGGCAGCAGACCAATCTCCAGCAGCACCCTGCAGTCCTCTGCTGAGAGTATGCAAAACAGTTCAAATTCAAACCCCATTTACATAATCGAGATCATTTCTATCTCAAGCGTATTGGTGTGTGGTTTCATAATCTGCCTTCAGGTTGATCAGTGTTGCTCCCCTGTGCCCAGCTTAGTTACATGTCTGGCGGTTGCCTTCTGGTAGAAAGGTCCCTGGGAGTTCTCTGGGTCTATGCACAGGGTGCTCCCATGTGCTCTCACAATGGGAGCAGTAAATCACAACTGATAATCTAACTCTGCAACAGCTGCACCCCAGAACAATTAACAGCTTGTAAACTTGAAGCACAGCTCCAAAGCTAGCACATTATGCTAAACCCAGTATGAAACAGTTTGGTGGTTTATACGTACAGGCTGTTAGTAAGCTTCACATTGCCAGAATATGCTAAAGCTAAAAATCATGAAGTGATAAATTCCATGGGGTAGGACTCTAATCAAGAGAGTTTACATAAGCATGTCCTACCATGAATATCACAAGACACGGAATTATTTAATGAAAAGGAAATTTAAGCCTGAAATGAAATAGAGGTTTTCTTATCTGTGTGTAATTGTTGAAACATTCCCCTTCACTGTCTGGGGGAACTGAGGTATGATTCTTGAACATTTTCTGTTGGTGATGCTACCACCATAGACAAGTTAACTGCTGAAGTCTCAGAACAATTCTTATTTTAGTCCCACTTAACTGCAACATCTTGTCATTGTAAAACATGAATTATCCAAGAGTGATCAAAATAGAGAATGTAATGAAACTGAAATCAGACTTCAAAATTTCCATCACACACATTTTCCTCACGTTAATGGTGATGGCACTTCACTGAAGTCTGATAGTAAGAGAAGGAAAATTAGGCCCTGCATGCAGTATAAGTGTTATAGTTAAGGAAAGATAGACTTTTTATTTAGCTTTGTGATTGTACTGTTATGAGCAAGAACAAAAAAAAATTGGTTTAAAAAAGTCATGAGTACGGGAGGATTTTAAGTGTTACTTTGAGAGAAGTTTGTTGGTTTTTTTTTTGTTTGTTTGACTTTTTTAATTCTAATTTTACCTTTGTTGCCCAGCTCATGCTTCAGAGTGGGAAAGCTGATTATGTTCCTGTTGCTCAGGACTGATAGAAGGACAATTTATCTTTCTCTCAGCAACTCCAAGTACAGGGGCTAACAGTAAAGAAACTGCCTTAAGTCTTCCATATCCTTGAATAGAAAAAAAACAATGAAGAGAATGCCAGTCTGCAAAGTCTTTTTTTCTGAATAACATTGACTTAAAGGCAAATTCACAAGATCATCAATAGGTTCCTGTGAGTGTGAATCTGGTTTAATTCAAGCTACTTCAGATGTGCAGAAGTTGTGGCTGTTGTTCAGTCATTAAAGGAAGAAAGGAAAATGGAAGGGAAAGAAAAGAGCCAGAGCAAGTGGTATGCCTGTATGGTACCAGAGCCATCTGGTATGCCTGTCAGTGGAACACATCTGTCTTACCAAAAATCATCAATGAAAAGCATGTGGAATAATGAGGAATCCAGGCATGAGACTCATCACTAGAATGCCTCTTTTCAGACTGTGAGGGATGCCCATGCCATCCAGCAAACCATGACATTCTGCTTTCCAATAGTCTGGAACCAAAGATTAAACTCTCTAAAGGTACTCATTGCCAATAGATACCTAGAAGTAAACCAGAATGCTTTTTTTCCCCTCCCTGCCTTACAGATTTGGGAATGTTCACACAAGGATTTTCAGGGGTTATACTGATTCAAAGAATCTTCCAAAAACAGAGGTTTTCCCAAAATTTAAGATCTGCACTTCTTTGAAATTTTCAGATTCCTGGTCAGGAAGTACAGGGTTCAGTACAGGTAGTTTCTAACAGGAACAGCTAATCTTTCCTGTTTCAGCAACATTCACTAATACTACGCTACTCCTTCTGACCCAGGTTAACAAAAAATACCCCTCAGAGTTAAGTAATAGAAAGCACTGTATATTCATTTCTCTAATCTCAGGCTTAGGAACTAGAAACTGCTGTATTTTATTTCCATATTTGTTATTTTTTCACTTTTTTGTCAGCATTATTATATCAAAAGCCCCTCAACATTTGTGCACATACTCAATTTAAGTTTGACTTTGGCTCTCAAATAATCATTGGCCTCCTTTCACAGTCCATTATGTTAAACCAAAGCTGAAGGAACAGGCTTATTTCAGTCTCAGAGCAGTTCAAAGATATTAAATATTTAGTAGGTTTTTGTTTAGCTGCTGAGTTACTCAGTATTTTTTTCCTCTAAAAATCACCATTTGACAGATGCAATTGCAAAAATTTCTTGGCATATGCAAATATTGTTTTATTTTGCACTCAGCTTCTATCCTCTTTTGGCAGCAGTGAAGTGACAAAAAACAGAAATGAAGCACCTGAGCTCTGGTATCATAAACACAGATGTTAGATCCAGTGAACTATGTGGATCAGGTCAAGTGTACCCTGTCTTTGCTGCGCCTAGAGAGAAAGCATAGCCTATCTCCAGCTGTAAGGGCAGAGGTTTCCAAATGTAGCAGTATGACCTGCATTTAAGTTGCACATAGCCTTTACATTTTCAGTGCAACAGTAACCAGCAATTAACATTTCAAATGCAAAATAAAATGCGAAGGGGTGGTGGTGCTGTTTAACCTACCCTGTCAAAAGCAATCATCGTTTCCCATTCTCTACGTCACCAAGGAACATGCATAAAACATTTATCTGCTACCATCCTCAGATTTCTGCCACCTTGCTACATCTCATAACACATTGACAAACTGGAACTACTGACAACATAGGCATAAACAAACATCTCAAAAAAACATGAGCAGAAAGGCTCAGCTCTGGTCTTGGTGCAGAGAAAGGAAATGTCAGATTTTTTCTATCATATCTGTACTGTTCATGGAGAGCAAAGATTGAGTTTTGCAGGTAACTACATCCACACCCCACATTACTCTTGCAGCACTGAAAAAAATCAGACACTGGAGAGAGAATACCTTCTGTGTTAAGGTACTGTCTGATGGTGTAAAGCTAACAAAAGGTTACCTGCTTCTTCAGCAAGATAATGAACTTGGCTTCCGGTAGAATCAGATGAGGAATTAGAGACAATACAGAGGTAGTTAGGACGCAGTCAATTCTCATCTTCACCTTGCACTGAAGTGTTTAATTTTCTTGGTAATAATTATGTTTATGTTGCTGTCAGGAAAAAAATTACTTGGCTTGAAAGGATAAAGAGCTAACACGATTCCCAGATGGGGTCCAACATCTCCTTTTCACACATCTTTCCCTCTCTATCCTAACCACTCAGTGTTCACTCTGACTCAGGCATTCCTTCTCCAGATCCCTGAATGTCCAGGAAATGCAGGAACACTTCTTGAGCAAACTGGTTGCTTCCACTACAACAGGCCAGACAGCCTATAGGCTATCTCCATGACTGCCTCAGACAAGTGGGAGCACAAACTGAAGACGACTTACGCAACACAGAAGTAAAAGTGAACACGATCATAAAGTCAAAGACAGTAAAAATCCTTGAATCCCTCAAAAAGCATCCAGAGTTATTATAAAAAGCCAAAGGTGAAGACAAATTGAAAGCAGCAACTGTTGCTGGAAACATAATAATGAAGATCATTATTCATTGTCTTGAAGCCTTTTTAAGAAGTTTTACAGTACCACCAGAACCAAATGCTACATGAAAATGTGTCGAAGTGAGGCTGTTCATCATTTGGATGTTCACATTTACACAGCATTCTGAGAAGATCTCATGAAAGCTGGAAAAATAATGTACTTTAGAAAACAGAAAATGAAATATTGATAACCAGGAACTTTAACATAGAATTGGCAGCTGAGCAAAGAAAAATCAGATGGGTTAAAGCAGACCTAGTTCAAGCACCTTTGGGATCTGTGCTACTTTGTTACATGATTTCCATGACACAAAATGAGTACTGCAGCTAAATAAAATAGGACACTGGGTCAGACTTGATCATAGTGAGGAACACCGGCTGCATCCCCAAAACTAAAATACTGAGGTGAAATACCCTCCACTTTGCAAGTCTTCTATCTGCTTCCTTTACAAACCATACCATCAGTCAGCAGTCCCAACGCTGTGAGGGCACACAAACATTTGCTGAAACCTCTTCACCAGTCACAAACTCAGCCATACCACACTACTGAGAGCCCAATCCATTTGCTCAGAACCTCTTCAGAGGTGGATAAGGGGGATTTTAGCATAAGTCCTACCTACTGTGAGGAAACATTATTCGTATCACATATTGGCAAATACACTGCCGCTCCCCTTGGAAGACCGTCTCAAGTGCTTGCAGACTCCCAATACTTTAAGCACTTCTGTGAAGGAGGAATAACTTCCTGAGCACAGAGAGATTTCGGAAAGTTGTACATGAAAGGTGAATTAAAACTGATACTCTAACACCTCAATAACTTTTGTAAATAGTTACTGTTAAATGTCAACGTGTAAAGTTCCTGGGTGTTTGCTGGACAGAACATTGGTCAGAACTTTGATTCTTAATATTCTTAATTATCAGAAATGTCTGAATTTTGCAAACTGAAATAGGAGCTTGAAAAGGTTAGCGCTGAATTCATGCAACGTAAAATTAGATGGAATCAAATCCAAGGAATTACTGTAGTAGTGAAACTGTAGATTAAAAGTCTCAAGAAAAGTTGAAGTAACCTTGTCAGTAAGCAAGAATGCGCATAATGAGACACTGGGCAATGAAAGCATCTATCCCCTCAGTGTCAGATCTCGTAATAAATATGTATATCCTGTTGCAACGTGAGTACCAATTTAAGGGTAATCTAAAGAAAAAGAATAGAGTTTATTTGAAATCCAAATTTCAAATGTCTCTCGTAAAGTGCTGCATTATTTTATGGTATCAGTACAGCTGTATATTTCGTATATAAAAACATATATGTACTTACATATACACATACATATACGCATAGATATTATATGTAAATCTATATACATAAAATGATTTAAGTAAATAGCAAGCATAATCATCCTTTGGCTTACAGGGGAAAAGATGGATGTTTCCCATTTTCTGTCTTTCAAACTCAAAACAGCTTTCTCAAACTTACTGCAGACATTCTATTCCCTTTCTGTAAGGAGCCCCAATAAGAGTTAGGATCAAGATTTTTCCAGCCTACCCACTTAGACATTAAGATCTGCAGAGTTAACTTTGATGATGTCTGATAAATTAAACACATTTGTCCCACCTCAGAAACACATCCCAGCAGGACCTTGGAGTTACCTTCAAAATGCCTGCACAAACCATGCCATAAATGAGCTTGTCTTATACCTGTCATTAAGCAAGACAGTTTGGAAGGAAACAAGTTAAGCAATTTTGAAAGCATGCCCCCACCCCTGTTGCCTATAAGGAGATACTTGCATTAGGAAGCTGCTTGCAAGGCTCCACCACAGAACTTGCTCTTCTGGTTTTCTGCCCAGTCAGCACAGTGTCAAGAGCCATAGGTGCCAGGAGCACGTTCACTCAAGGCAAATTTGCAAGTACTATAAAGATTCTGAGATGAGAAAGGGTGGTTTGTGTAGCACCTGCAGGGCCTTATCTACCCATAAAGAAGTCATTGAGCTTGCTGAGAACTAGAGCCAGTGGGAGCTTCTGAAGATATAATCCCAATTTCAGGCTATGAACAGTATCACTTCCACAAGTGGGGGCAGTGGTCGTATCTAAAGGTCAAAAACCTGAAGACAAATAATCATGGCAAGCAAACAAGAAAACGCAGTGACTCATAACTGTTGTGTAACTGCTCACAGGGCAATTTCCTTGTTCTTTTAGCTACTTTCCCCATCAGCTGCCAGCTCTCTCCTTTTGCAGCAACTGATCACCTGAAAGAACAGATTGACTTATTTCAGTTTAAGTGTTGGAGGGGTGAGGAGGATAAGGCACAGAGGATAATAGAGTTTTGTAGTTTTCTTCTATGCCTTGGGGCCATATCTTTCTGGACCCCTAGAACAAGGCGAACATCAGTACTGATGTCCTAAGTGTTAAAGGTTACGAAGCTGCACCTGGCCAGCAGACAAGACAAATTTAACAGTTTCCATTGACAGAGGTAATTTGCTGCAACATCTGAATCACCAGATATATCCAAGAGCACAAGAAATATCTTATCACTAAACTGATCTATCATAAGAAAATACAAGATTTAAAAGTTTCCTCATGCAAATTTTAACTGTAGCATATGTAGAAGATGTGAAGAAAATGTAAAATAGGGACCATAAAGGGAATATGAGAAAAATTGTGTGTCGGCTTTTGTGTGATGTTCACAGCTTTTTCTTTTTTTAAACTCCAGTGTTTAGGCTGCTCAATTAGTTCTAAAGACAGTTTACACTTCTATTGTAAATTTAAATTTACACTTTTTTCTTGAGATGCAAAAAATTTAGTAATATTGTTCAGGCACATTATGGGCAGTGATAGGAAGGCCAAAGCTTAGCTGGAGTTGAGACTTAAAGATATAAAAGAAGCTTCTATAACCCCATTAGTGGTAAAAGACTGACCCTGCTTGGGCTGGTGATCAGACTGAGGCTCCATCCAGCATGAATTATCCTGTGAACCTAATAGTAATTTCAAATTTGTATTAACTTAGTTATTTTAGTGTTTAGTATATCAGTAACTTAGTTAATTGAATTACACAGAGAAAGACACTTGACACAGTAACGAAGTGAAAAAGTTACACATGATTCAGAAGTCCTTTTTAATGGGAATGTAAACTATAAGCCCAAAAGTTGCTTCCATAAATATTCTCCAGTATTTGCCTAAACTTCACCGTAGCTACAAACATTGAAGTAATTTATATTCCATGAATACCCTAGTGATTGAATTCATCCAATATTCATTTGCCACTTTTGCATACATTCACAGAGCGGTAGTTACAAACACCGAGGTCTATTAGAATCCCATAAATTGGTGCAAATCTACATTGTGTTTCAGAAGGTTTAAGATGTCTGCTCACTGTCCCAAAAGATACATTAAAATGTATTTCAGTACACAGGGTAAAACTTTTGGCCTACTGTATTATGTGGTAAAAATCCCATTAACATTAATGCACCTGTATTTTATTCCAAGTCAGCAGCTGGTCAGATACAAATGATAAAGATTTTCCCGCAAAGAAGCTAACTTCAACTAAGATAGAGTTCGGGGGAGAAAAAATGAACTAAAGTATGAAACTAACAAAGAAAAACTATAACCCTTGCCTGTCTCCCCTTCCTCTAATCTGTCATGTTTTTCCCCTTGTAATTTATATTGTGCTCCTTCCCCTATCATATCAGTTTTAATAGAATAGAAATTATGTAGCAGTAACTACTTTTTGCTTTCTTCCACCTAAAATGTTTCACATTCTGTAGAAACTGTTACATTAAGTGTCTTCATGACTTTCTGCTTAAATATATTTCAGGCAAATTTTTAAAACACTTTCAAAGAACTTTCAATAATATAAACATCCCCACCAGCTGCAGAATTCATTCATAGGTAGAAACAATAGCGTATATGTATACCAAAAACTTCATTTCTGACAGCAGTCTCCGATAATAAAATTCCTGATTATTTCCTGGTGTCTGAAAGCCACACTGGAATATGGATTACTGCATCAGACAATAGCTCCATTTTGTTCTCCACCACTTCCACAATGGAGCTGTTCTTATGTTCAAAGAATTCCTGCATTTAAATTGGGCTTCATTTAAAATTCATTCTTGGCTTTTTTTTTTCCTCCTAAAATCTGGGGAGATAACTATGGATCTCTGAAATAACAAACTTGTGATTAGCTGTGCACAAAGCTGATGCAGAGGCAGTTCCATACCAAGTATAATAAACAAGTTCTGTATGTAAATTCTAAAACTTTTCAATTACTAATGTAAGGCACAAAACTTATTTTCTTAAGATTCCTTATTATTTTTGACCAGAAGGCAATTCTCCCTCAGAAGTCTTAACTCTGATTCCACTGCAGTCACTAGCTGGTTTTACACTGACAACTGTGCACTATACCACACAGAGTCCAGACTTACGCACGTACAGGAGGTAGAACTGGGAGCTCACCATCCATATCTGACCTGAGACACAGCAGGCTTTTTGTTTGATTTGCAGCTAACATCTCAGACAGTTTGAAAACTAAACATACTAATAACAGAAATACACACACACAATCCTATTGTTCTCTACATGGAAAAGAAAGCTACAACTTGAGCACAAACTGATATTCACTAATTTTCTGTATCTGACATTCCTCTGACAGTGTTTTCATTTTGTTTCCCGTATATTCTGAAACATTCAAATGGGAAATGAAAAACTTATAGCCTACTCTTCATAAATACATCAACTCTCTTCAGTCTGGAGATTTCTATTCCTCTAAATGCCATTAAACATATTGCAGAATCTCATCACTCTCTTCTGTTTGCCAGTGTTTACCTAACTGCCAAAAGCTTTCCAGCAATGCACTCTCTTTTGGCATTAAACAACAGATTCTACCAAGAAAGAAAATGTGTATTCTACACTTCCTGACAGCAAAGTCACGCTCCACAGAATAGTTTAATCCTTTGCTTGATGCCGGCATCCCACTCAGTCTACAAAAATAAATAATGAAAATCCAATAGTATCTGAATTGTTCTACAGAAGAGACTTTCAACTTGGATTTCACATCAAATTTTCAGTTTTAATACCTTCCTTGCAGCAAAGGACTATTGACTCTACAATAAACAGAGGCTGCCTTCAGAATGAAAACCTAGCTTCCAGTATGCTGCCAGATTGGGAATTGTGAAAGGCTGGCCAGATCTGTATGAATATAGCCTTGGAAATTTTCAACCTGAATATGCCTCACAGATCTGGTATCCATCAAATTATGTACTTTAAAAAAAAAAAAGTTTAGTATTAAAGAGTATCTTTGATCTACTAAAAATCTTCATTACTTATTTATCAGTGGCAGTAAAGACTGCTATCAGAGCCACTGATATTTTTCAGAGTCCTTGGCATAAGCTACTTGTGAGCTTAAATTTGTGCGGTAAAGCTACGGCTACTGGAAGCTATCAAAAATGGGGAGAGAACAGATACACAGCTTAATACCCCAGATCCATTCAGGCAACAAAGCCTAAAGACAAAGAAGATAAAAAATAATCTCTGGCATCTTTGTTTGTTTGAGAGCAGATCAATTGCTGAAGTCTACTTCTCCATATTGCTCAGTGAAAGATATCAAAAAATAAGGATATTATAAAGAATATTCGTTTATTCAAACACTGTGATTTGAGTCCAAGTACAACTTCCACTTGAGCTAACAATGCAACATGTACTAGCGCTTTCAGTGGGATTAAAAAAAAGAGTAAATAATTTAGATTCAGAATCTAGTATTCAAGTGTACCCTTCTTTATAAGTGCAGTTTTTTGTTTGTTTTTAAATCACATATTGTACAGGAAAAGAAAAGCAGAAAAAATGTTTGTAAAGGTCCAACACTATAGATTTGTCCTTGTTTGTGAAGGTTGCTGATGACCAGCTGACATATGAACATTGATCCAACTTGAACAAGAAATTGTCTGAACCGGGAGAAACATAAAATCATCCTACCACATGGGAAGTCTAATCACTGTGTTTCTGACACTAATACAATGAACAAAGTGTGCAAGCAGACAGACACCTTATCAGAACACAATCCATTCTTTAAGGGAAAGCATGTGTTTTTTTTTGACATCTGTATTCAGCTCTCTGCAAGCGTAAGAAATTGTTTGTGATAGCTTTTAAATACATTGAACTGGGAAATAAACAGGAGAGGAGAAGGAGTCTGTCTGCTACACCTTCTCAGATGATTTTATATAATTCAAACGAAAGATACCATAAAGGAACACAACAATACATACACTGCTTTCTTATGGCAGAACTGCTTCCTTTCCACAAGCCCTGTGCTAATAATAGTCTAGTAGGTAGCAAAATGCTCACAGAAAGCAAAAAAGGTTTCTAACACACGCTATTTTAGCAAGACATAGGGTAGAAAAACCTAAGCTCTGAAGCAAGGCAGATATAGATAAAAACTTTAAAATTTCTTGATCTAGTTAAGAAAAACACAACAATCATGTGGTAATAACCATGCAAAAGGTAGAGCAGCTACTGGAAGTATTTAAGTTTCAGTGCTCTTGTCTATGTGCTTAAAAATATTTAATTGCCATTCACAAGAGTTGAGACATCAAGTTCTTATTATGCCTTATTGCAGTTTGTCAGTTTTCTACAATATGGAACCTCTTCAAAGACAGTACACTAAGAGCAGCAAACACTTCACAGCAAGACTATGCTAAATCTGTTAAAACTCTGGTTTTGTAAGAATTTGTAAGTCACATTAATATTTACCTTTGCGAAAGAGTTACAGAAATCTGTGTGATTGACCTCTGTTTTTAAATCAATTTAAAAGCACCACTTCAAGTGGGAAGATTTCTTCCTTAAGAGCAGAAATTCAGACAATTGAAGTACTTTTTTTTAAATACATGCACTTATTATTCAAGTTGATACAGTAATTCTAGGATCTGCATTTAAGTACTATTTCCTACCAGAAGCGGGAAATGAAAGCAGAATCATAAATACTCAACATCTATGGTACATTACCCCTCTTCCTAGGCTCATGGCTTCCTACAACTTTTACCAAAGTTTTCATTAAAGAACAACTAAATGTTGGAGCAACTGGAGAAAAGGGCAGAGGTACAGACAGAATAAAGAAATAAAGGTTGATTGCTTATGGAGAGGTTTAAGTCAATGTAAGATCATCCCATTTATGTGAATTAATATGGAAATCTACCTGGTATTTACTGCAAAACTAAGTGTAATACAGAAAAAATATGCACACTTTGTATGAGGCATTTAGTTGTCTGTGACAACTGTGGCTTCAGAGTCACAGAGATTCAATTTCATTAAGATCTTTAACTTATGTTCCTCTCATTTGTAAAGAATGTCGCACAGTCAGAAAGAACATTAAAGTTAAGTCACTAATCAGCAGTTTAGGCAGCCTTTTTTGCACAGGATTATTAGCAAACAGACTCTGTAACATTTTGCATTGATCTCTCTTATTAGTGGGAAAAATCAAGAGGATCCTACGCAGACTATCAACAACTGGTCTGACATGATCTGAAACAAAAAATCAAGACAACACATACAGCAAAGTATGAACTCATGCAAGTTTTAAGCTCTCTTTAGAATAGTCATTTCATGATTTCTTTGACTCCTAAGCCACATAAAAGACACCCACAATAAACATGTATCACACAAACTAGTTTAATTTTTCCTCAAATGTTCCTTCTTTGAATTAAGGAATGAAAGTTATTTTCACCTGCAGAACAGCTCAGATATTCAGAAACAGTCTGCATTGTTAGGAACTCTAAGGATTCCAGGCTTCTCAGACCTCATGCTCTACATCCCTGTGCTGGGACTTCAAAACACAACACAGCAGTATAAATAATGTGTTTTCTAATGAATACCAGAACAGGAGAAATATATTATTTTATCCACCCTATGCTCTTCAGAACAGTCATGTTTTCTTTCTAATCATCTTAAAGTGAGAATGCTAGTGACCTCAAAGGGGAGAAAGAAGGGTAAGAACAGAAGCAGGGAAGAACAAACACTTAACTAGACAGGGATTGGATGTCTAGAGAGTAGCACAGGAAGGACAGTCAATAGCAGATTAAACAACGGAGATAAAAGCCTTGATTTAATAACTAATCATAAGCTTTCCATTCACATGATACATCTGTCTCTATCCAACAAGTAGAATTTCAGTCACCAGCTTACTTTTTCCCTTGTGTTTTGATCTCAGAATGGTTCCAACTTGTCGAGTATCAGGGATTCAAAATTTACTTGTGAACAAGAATAAAATTCCACACCACATAAATTTATATTTATTTGATTCTAATCACAACAAAATAAAACAATAGGTATTAGTCTAGAAAAGATCATTGAAACCTGATCCTAGAGTGATAATTGTAGATATTATTCTAATGATATATCCAAGGTCATTAAACAAATCACTAGGAAACCAGCTATAGTTTGTGGAATACTTGACCCAGAAAAGAGAGCTGCGTTGATCTGGTGAGTCTTTTCGCTAGGCTAAGAAAGAAGTAGGGCTTCTCTAACAGGTGCTCTCCTGAATTTCCCAAATCTTACCTCCAGGATCCTGTTTGATTTTATCCTGAGATCTGGGAGTGGCGTACATTTGAGATCCTCTCTGCAGTAGTAGGTATTCACCAGTCAAAGAATATGGCAAGCAGCTTCTGTTCCCCGTTCCTCACTGAAGGCTCAGTAGCTTCCCAGGATAGTCAAGAAATGTAGTTGCTGTAGAGGAAAGGGAGACAGAAAGCTTTGATTAAGAAAGACAGTTTGGAAAAAAAATTTAACACAGATTTAGAGTACATAGATAAATGTTCATGGGGAATGTCAGCAAATATTCAGATCAAATAGCTCAGGCAAACTGACCCCTGTCAACATTTTTATGCCTAAGTTCTACTTTGCTTCCTCTCCTGCTAGCCCTTGAAACACATTTGTTTTAAATCATCAAGGGCTCTCTTTGCTCACAAATACAAAATATTAAAAATAAAACTAGAAAAAAAAAATCTGCAGTATACCCTCCTTCCCCAAACTGTTTTAATCATATCTATTGCTAATAAGACTTTTCAGGCCAAAAGGCTGCTATATCATATTTACCTCCAAAAGTGACAAATATGCAGTGCTTCAACAAAAAACACTCATCTTGAGTCAGAAATTGTGGATGAGAGGAAGGCAAGCCATTTATTTACCTAGCCATTAACATAGACTGAGAATATAAACTACTGAGAAATTTACCATCTCCCTACCACAGATTCCAGTTACAGCTACACATTTTATACACACAATGTCTTTCTTTTCCAAGATATGCAATACTAAGAGAAATAACTATAACAAGAACAGAAGCACTGGTATTTTTCATATCTTGCCATAGAATGATGATTTTTTAACTCCATCAAATTCTAAAACAGAAAGTGAAATTAGTTGAACTAAGACTCAGTATCAGAGTGCATGAAAGCAGAACGTGTGAAGGAAAGAATGATTGTGCCCGCATCTTCAGAAATTCAGGTGGGCTTGCTTTGTTGTGGCTTCGTTTTCAATCCTTTATAGAGCTTTGTGGCCACCAAGAGAGGCATTCAGGCAGGAAGGTTATTCCAGATACTAACTGATCAAGGTACAACTTCATAATGAGTCTCTGGAGCATAGGTCAGGGATTCCTTTTCATTTTATCAAAAAATAGGGAGAAGATTAAAGGTGGATAAAGACAAAAGATGATCCATATTCAAATAAAGAGAAAAAGAAAAATCTCAAGCAGCTATAAAACTATGCATGAGAGAAGAGCTGAGCTTCATTCACAACTAAAATTACTTCCATCTGGGCACTGAAAGAATTAAGGTTTCTTTGTCTGTATCACTGTATTTGTTGCTGCAGCATTTCTTAATGAAATAAAAAGTTATAATGTACTCTAAACTCATTTTAGTTTTCCCTGTCATAACTGTTTCTGTTTCCATAAGCAGAAGTTCAGACTACTTCAGTCAATTTGCATACTCTTTTTCATTCTTCCATTTAGTTAGTATCAAATGTAAACCTGGATGAAGACAATGAACCAAGGCTGCATTTGTGTAACAGTAAGCATACAAGTTAGGGTCAATGCATAGACATTCTCCTGGGGTGTGCAACCTACCATGAAAGCTCAGGGTTTGGGAATATTTCCTGTCAAGTTTCCAGGTCCACTTGGAAGGCTGACAGACATTGAGCTTCACAGCACCAAATTTCCAGAAAGGAAGTGGTGATTGGGGATGACACAGGTCACATCAAATGCACAGATCCGTAATTGATATCTGGGGAAAATTTTGCCCACGTACTAGAGTACTGAAGTTTTCCTTTTCAATTCTACTTCTCAATTTAAATCTACAAGAGTTTGCATTGTTTGATGGCTGTCTAGAAGACAGTATGACACACCATTTGATGTTGAACTGCTTTCTGGAAGAGAACCCCCTAGGTCAAATTTACAATACTGGTCCATCCTCATAACCTCCCTCAAGTTTCATAATTACCAGTTATAATTAACCCAGGAAACTGATTAGAACATTGTTGCTCTGTGCTACACCATTGACTACTGTAGTACAGATGAGATCCTATTATTTCCCATGGGTACTAAAATGGGAAATAAACCGTGACCAGCTCAGGTGACAGTTGTGGTTATTTGTACCGAAATTAGAATGTCAACTTAGATAAGACAACACACTGATGAAGACAAGGCTAAAATATGTTTTTTATGGGTTAGAAAAAGAATCTATGAGCTCAACACCAACTGCTCCCTGTCTTGTAGCATGCAAAGCCTTTCTGGGGAAAAAGAGATTAGCAGTTCTTCAAAGTTACATGAAAATTGAAATGATTTCACTTACTTACTATCCTTGTAATGATTGTAGGTTACCAAGCAACTACATAACATTAGATTCTAATAAGAACATTAGTTTAATTAAGATTTTCTGTTGCCTATACACCAACTGTTACAACCCTCATGAGAATCCTACAAAAAAGAGCAGTGCATGCAGCGCAGCTCTGCATCAGGAAACAGGTCTGTGATTTGAGGCAGCCTTAACCCAAACATACAGGTAAAATGATATAATATAATGCTAATTGTGATTTGTGGACACATATGAGCATAATGCTAATCCAAGCATACAAGGAAAATTATTTCATATAATACTGATTTTAATTTGTAGACAAATAAAAGAATACTTAGGTTACAGATGCTTGGTCATTACTGAAAACAAAGCATGTCTGTAAAACACCAAGACAGCATCTTCCAGCCACCAGAGAAGAAAAATTATATTATTTTTTCCTTTTCTTTTCCTGTACAAATGATATCATAACCGAACAATCAGCTCCAGACACTCTTACAGCTCTCTAAAGAGGTAAGCAGTCTGTTTTGTATGGTCTCATCACAGAATAGAGCACTAAAGTTTCCCAAAAATCAAAGGTGCAGGTCACCTTAATTACAGTGTCCTACTTTAAGGAGATTAATGGCCTTTTTTTTTTCCCCCTATATATTCAATGAAGAGAGAAAGGATCCTCTTCAAGGCAGTTAAAAATGCAGATTACATGTTCTTGAAGGGGTGTCTGCCATCACTATCATCAACAGAGGAGTGTAGGAAAGCCAGGCTCTCCAAGCTAAAACTAAACTGTGCAAAATTCTTCTGCCTCCTCCACTGCACACATTCCACCTTCATCTTACCTTGTATCTGTGATTATATATATGCATATATATATATATATAATGGGCTGGAAATAAAGATATAGATTAGTTTACCTCAATATCATGCATTTTAGAGGTGTGGGAGCATTGTGTATGCTCACATCTACTTTTCAAACACATTTCTACAGGAAAGTATGAATACAGCTTGGTTATTCAGGCTACTTGGCTGCAGGGGAAAGGTGGCATAGAGTCAAATCACAGCTGGAGGTCTGCCCCACTAGCAAGCTCCTCCTGCTGGTGGTTAGTGTGACAAAATAGCATTCTCTTTCTGGTCACACTTCTTCCCTCTTCTTGCAACTTCTAAGCAAGTACTTGAGTATTTTCTAGATCAGAACAGAGGGTGAATAGAAGTCAGCTTTCACAACTTCAGTTCTTTCTAAAATACCCTCATTCTTTAAACCTCTTAAAGATAATTGTACAAAATTATGTCTATTAATTCAGGGAGCTGCAAATATACAACTGTTGCTAACCTTGAATTCCAGCAAGTGTTTATTTACACTTGAGAGCTTCTATACTCTTTCTGAATAAAAGCCTTTCTGTACTGGCTCAAACTGATGTGTTAATTCTCCCCTCAAATTATCTTGTACATTTCAGTGACTGGATAAATACACTGTGCTGTAAGCTAATAGCCATGTTAGGCTTCTGGAGAAGAACAAGGTTATTCACAGACATTACAAAGCTATACTTCATGCCACATCTCGTGGTGTATGATGCCAATATATTCTTTTATGGAATTATTTTACTAGATTTTTCTAGAGTAGAAGCCTGCATATAGCCCAGTCTCATATCTAGCCATAAATAGATTAACAATAAATTACTAAATATTCATATTTATCCCCCTCCACACTAGAATCACTTGTTTGAGTAGCCCTACTATCACTCTCTAGTATGGTTACAGAAATCACAGCCTGCCCCTTCCCCTGCTGGTCTCGTTTTCCCTTGAATTGGGTATTTACAGAGCACAGGCACTTCTATAATACAATAGGCTTTTCCACAAACACCACACTTAATCTGATATGAACTTATCTTACAGTGGCTTGTTTCCATATCTATAGTTTTGAGCACTGTCATATTTCCTACTTCCAGCAGGATGGGGCAGATGGGAGGACTATACTACACATGTTCTGGAGGTACAGATCTACTACAGCAAAACAGCTCAGATTTTTCCAGTTATGTTGAAAACCTGAGCAAGTAGAATAACCAGTTAGACAAAATCATGCTTAAATAGAAGAACATTGCACTGACAGCTCTATTTTCCACACACAGTTCCAAAATTTCTCACCTTTTTCAGGTATTGCTTCCTTGGCCCCTTTTTCCATCATATGATGAAAATAATTTATACATGCATTAATAGGAACTGTTAATAACTGTTCTTTCATAGGACAATTGAAGATGAGGTAAAACAATTCCCACGGTAAAAAGCTTTTCTAGATTTCTTGAGATAGCATCATCAGTCTAACAAGAACAAAAAAATCTGGCACACCTTGTGTTTTATGATGATGTAATAGTTGTAACAATTTTTGAACTAAATGTAATTGACAACAAGCTGGGAGAGATAACTATTACAGTTGGAGTTACTTTCAGATCTTTTTGGACAACACCACCATTTAGCCCTAAGAATAATATTCCCATGGATGATTCATGGGATTCAGTACACATGACCAGCACCTTTAAGCAGCACAATGCACTGAATTCAGTCACTGCACCACTGGAAGTCAGGCTGGCACCCTCCTCAGCTGGTGGAGCTACACCAAGCTTACACTGCCAAATTGCTTATTTGTCATCTGAGTGAGCTCCAATTATTAGAATTTAGAAGCACTGTTCTAGCTCTACGGAGGCATACAGAATTATCTACCCAGCTTAAGGAGATTGGATGTATTTTTTTACTCTTTTAATTGTTTTACTGCAACTTATTTAAATGTGAACAAATATACAAGGTTAGAGTGCTGTAAAAACAAAAAGGTAGAAATTACTTTAGGCCTAAAGTAGGTAATCAAAGTTAAGATCTCAGTTTTGCTGAGAAAGCAAATTTTTAATGGACTTCTCTAATGGGGTTTCTGTACAATTAAATTCTGAAATACTGCCACTCTTAGAGTGTCCTCTCCCCTCGAGCAATTCTGAAAGCAGTTTCAAGAGGGAACTGAATGGCTGCAGGTTGACTGATTGATCTCCAGAGAGTGAAAGGGGTTGTATCAATCTCTACTAGAATGGGGCAGGAGGTCTTCTCTAAATAACTGGAGTTACTCATCCTGCTGAGTAGGATGACCTTCTTTTTATACTGCATGATGTTCTGGGCATGAACTAGCTTTTCCAGAGATAGCTATTCATCTGCTTAACCTCAGGAACGCATTAAAGCCCCTCCCTCCCTATCATCAATTCCCTCACTCTTGCATCTGCAGTCTGACCAAACAGCATCATAAAATCCAGATAAAAAAAAAACCGCTCCAAGTGCTGCAGAGTGGTTTGCATGAGGCCCGTACTTTTCCAAACAGCAATAAATCAGCTAGGGAGTATTATTGCATTGACTAAAAGCAGGCACATGTTCATACAGAGCAGATTTCAAAACTCTTCAGTGCATTTTTAATATTGTCTTTGAAAACCATAAAAACCACTCCCTGTCACAGCCCCATGCCAGAGAAACTCATGCCATTTTTGGAGCCCTAGAGAAAGAAGGTAGCAAATTAACACCACACAGTAAGTGTCTGGTCCTCTCCCAGGATTAAGAAGCATCAACAAAAACACAGTTTGTCCTACCTAAAATCTAGTAATGTTGCGCAGAGGCTTTTAGGTATTTGCCCCACTTTCCCTCAGTCTATCCGCTACCCTAGGAAAGTACAGATCAACTTAGCCAAAATCTCTTTGACCTGGTCTAGCTCTTAACAGCAGTTCAGATGTGAGGGGCCCTGGGTTCCAGCAGTCATTACTCAGTCACCCAGGAAGCTTTTGCTGATAACCTACTAGTACTCAGCAGTTATTTCAGATGCGCCTATGTGGACTACAGCCATAGCTGCTTCTGCAACATATTTCTACTCAGCCCAGCTATTAATAGAGCTCTTACTCATACTTGAAATAACCTTCTTAGTTTCTGAGATCAGTGAACTAGAAAAAAAAAGGGAAGTATTACAAAAGATTGTGTATTTCTGTAATTCCTCTTTTCAGACATTTCTTCCCCAGTTATAAACAGTCACTACACAAAACAAGTCTCATACAGCTCTAGACTCCAAACTACACTTTTCTGGCCACTTCAGACCCTGACGTGCTTTTATTCCCTTTCTGCTCCAAGGCAAAAGCCATAAACAACATCTGATTGAAGCTTACCATTACTGCTCCTCTGTCTCAGTGCTGAGAAACCATTCACTGAACCCAGCTTTCAGCTTTGGTTTGTAAATGAAGCTCTACCATAGAAAGTCATTTGTTTCAGTTGTGAAGCTTTCTGATCAGTCCTACACAAACAGATTCAAACACTGTGATCTCAATAATATATACTGTCCTTCTTTGAGGTCTTTCCCAACAGATTTGTCCTGGGTAATAAGTTAGATATGTTTGCAAATTCAACTACTTCAGTTGTCAATCACTGCTGCACATCAACACTCAAATTATCTTTGGAAAAAGTAGATCTCTGTGTGAAGCATCACTTTTTCCCCCAAGCATAACAAAGACGCTTTCCATTCAGAATTATGTGGGGGAAAAACGATCACTTAAATTATTACATGCTAAAGAAACCTCAGACCAGTATCTTAGG
>JANHGO010000002.1:21666278-21698878 GCA_024606505.1 Aquila spilogaster
CTCCCAACTCCTTGTGCCCCCCCAGCCTGCTCGCTGGTGGGGTGGGGTGAGAAGCAGAAAAGGCCTTGGCTCTGTGTGAGCACTGATCACCAATAATGAAAACACCTCAGCATGATCAACACTGTTTTCAGCACAAATCCAAAACATAGCCTCTTACTAGCTACTATGAAGAAAAGTAACTCTATCCCAGCCAAAACCAGCACAGGCTAGCACACTACATCAATGAAGCTACACCAAGTTTACATTAGCCAAATTGATGTTCCTATCTGTAATCTAATCTGAGCGAACAACAATAAGCAAAATTTTAGAAGCATTGTTCTAGCTCTACAGTTACGGAAAATTATTTATCCAGAATGACTTTTTTTTCAACTTAAGGAGTTTAAATTGCAGTAAAACAATTAGAAGAGTAAAAAAATTACATGTATTTTAAAGTGAAAAAATATAAAAGGTCAGAGTGCTATGTAGGTAGAAATAACCCAAAATCTAAAACAGCTAACCAAAGTTAAAGTCTTGGTTTTGCTGAGAAAGTAAATTTTAATGGAATTCTCTGAAATGGTTTCTTTTCATTTAAATTCTGAAATGCATCTTTTAAAAAAAATATTTTTCCTACTGCTGCTCTTAGAGTGTCCTCTCCCCTCAAGCAATTTCTGAATTCAGGAAACTGAATTATTGGAGACTGACTGACTGGTCTCAACAGAGCAAAGGGGGTTGTGTTAATTTTTGCTAGCATGGGGCAGGGAAGGAAGGTCTTCTCTAAGTAACTGGAAAACCTGCTGAGTAGGATGACCTTCTCTTTATACTGCATAATGTTCTGGGCATGGACCAGCTTTTCTAGAGATAGCTATTCATCTGCTTAACCTCAGAATGCGTTAAAATTCCTGGCTCCTCTGTCATCAGTTTGCTTGCTCTGACATCCACATTCTGACCAGAGAACATCACAAAATCCAGATAAAACAAGCAATTGCTCCAAGTCCTTCATGGTGGTTTGAATGAGACCCATACTTTTTCCAAGCAGCAGTAAATCAGCCAGGGGATATTATGCCACTGACTAAAAGCAGACAGAAAAAGTGCAGATTTAGAAGTGGTTTAGTGCATTTTAACGTCTTCAAAAAGCATAGAAAACACTCCCTTCTGCAGCCCTGTGTCAGAGAAACATGTACCATGCCCTTCTTTTTGGAAGTCCCAGAGAAAGAAGGTAACACAGTAAATCTAACACTATCCAAGAAGTGCCTGCTCCTCTCCCAGCATTAAGCAGCATCAACAGAAGCACAGAGATTCTTTCCTACCTAAAAGACTCCATGCAGCATTTCTAAATTTGAGGGGTTTGTAACCTCTTTTCCCCTCAGTCTTTTTAGTACAGCTGCATGGCCTTAGGAAAATGCAGATTGACTTAGCCAAGATATCTTTGATCTGGACTAGTTCTCAATAACAGTAAAGATGTAAGGTAGCATGGATTTCAGCACAGAACCATTATCCAGTCGCATGGTCAGCTTTCACTGATCACCATACTATTACTCAGCTACTTTAGATGTGCCAATGCAGACTACAGGTATAGCTTCTGCAGCAGCACAGCTCTGCTGAACCCAGATATTAATAGATCTCTTACTCATGCTTGAAATAACCTTCCTAAACTTTCTGAGACTGGTCAGCTGGAAAAAGAAATGGAAGCAGTATAGAAGGTCACATCTTTCTATCATCCCTCTTTTCAGGCTTTCTTTCTCCAATTATAAACAGTCAGTACTCTAAAGTTCACAACTCTTGTGCAGCTCTAGACTCAAAAGTATCCCTTACTGACCACTTAGGGGATCCTGACCTTCTTTTTCATCTCTGCTCTGAGGTGAAAGTCATAAACAACATCAAACTGAAACTTATTGTTATTGCAGCTGTCTCAATTCTGATAAACCACTCACTGAACACAGTTTTCAGCTTTAGTTTCTAAATGAAATTTACTGAAGTAATTAGCTTCAGCTGTCAAGCTTTCTGATCTTCGATCCTACATAAACAGATCCTAACAGTATAATTTTCAGAGGAATGAAGATGACTTGTACAGAATCTTTTCTTTCTTTGAGATCTTTCTAAACAGATTTTGTATTGTCTATGGTAATAATGAATTAGACGTGTTTGAACAACTTTGCAAACTGGGATATTTCTGGTATAGGACACTGCTGCACATCAGTGCTCAAATGACTCCTAGTCACATTTGGAAAAAGCTGATCTGTTTCTGTGAAGTATTACCTTTTCCCAAACATAACTAACACATGTGCTTTCCATTAGGAATTATGTGACACAAAAAAAAGACCACTTAAGTCAATTATTACAGGCTAAAAAAACCAAAGCACCTCAGACCAATGCACTGTTTGGGGAAGGAAGGGGGAAGTAACAGGCCCTCTTCCTCAAGACAGCCCATCAACCATTTGGTACAAATTGTGTGTTTCTCTGTTAAAAAAGCAAAATATATTACATAACCTGTGAATACTCTGAACTGCAGTTATGACTTCCACAAAAAAATATACTTTCTTTACAAAAAAAGCAGCTTAATAAAGCTTGTTTAAGTCAATCCTGAAATGCTAGTGTTCACAAATCCCTCTGCCCCCAAGGCATTCTGGAAACCTTTGTGCAATTTCAAGGGAAAAATCTTACCCCAGTCGTGGTTTTGGGACATGCCTTGGTTCTGATCATTGGCTAAAAACACACAGATGATCCCATAATAAATACTGAAGTTTTATCTTATAGATTTGTCTTAGATGCTGGTACATTTCTTGGAATATTCATGTTTCTTTTCCTAATTTGGTGCAATTAGAGTACAAGGCCACATGCTCTTCCTTTTACTCTGACACTTCTAGACATATGAGAACTCCTATCGATAATGACCTTAGGATAATTGATATGATGATGCTAACAAGTATCCTCTGTGACTAGATCTGTTAAAATTCACAGAGCAGAAATCTTCCAATGTGGCTGCAGGAGATGCCTGATGAATACAGTGTCCCTTATACACTTAAATGGAAGTTCATCCTGCTTATTCATTTTAACCTGCTGAAAGTATCTAGCTACAAAGATCTTAAGAACATTTTTATCAGCTTAACTGTCCTGTAAGGAGCATAACCTGGGACATGACTAGAGCACAAAGAATTATAAAAGCCTTGAGTATGTGCGTGTGCGCCTGTATATGTGCCCATGCGTAGAGTGATAAATTGGCATTAAACCGACCCCCAAAATAACCCCTTTTCTTTTCAGAAGGATGCATCTTCATAGAATTGCAGCATGTAAGTTAATGGCTCTTATAAATCTTCAGTAAGAATATTAAAAACATAATGAAATATCTTAGATTTAACTATGATGTAAGTCATAATTCATCTTACTCCAACCAGTGATTTCCAGGGATTTATTTATGGCAATATTTTTAAAGCTGTTTCCTAATGAACAAGAGATTTTCTCTCATAAAGCCTCTTCTTAGGTTGCCTTATGAAATAAGCTGTCCACCAGTGAAATACCCCTTGTAGTCTAGAATTCTACACCGTCACAAGTAGAAGCAGACAGCTGCTTTGATTTACTTTCTTATATTCAGCTGTCTTGCCCCTCATTTAATGCACAGACATATTAAGAAGATTAGGTAAATAGATTCAATTTGCTATGTGCCAATCAATATTACAGAAGGTAGTGTGTTATTTGTGATCATAAATAGAAAATAGCACATGTTAATTACAAAAACTAAGTATCACAAATGACTACAAATTTGCTTTAACTATCTCTATTTCTCATTATTTCACAATGGTTTTAACAACCTTTACACTCATCGCACTGAACCAGAAAACCTGATTAGGGGCACTAAGTGAATGGAATAACAGTTCCTGGGAGATGATTACGTGCATTTTGTTTAGCGATTATTAAATCTTATCTATAAGGTCTTCCTCATCTCCTTTTTTCAGAATACCAGCTCCCTATATGTGGGAAACATTCTATTGGTTTTATCTAAGACATGATGAACTGAACCTTCTCTGGCATAATTCTCTGTGGTCTAAGAAAACAATGGTTCTTTGCCAATTTCCCCACCCTGAGACTTTGTGTTTATAAAGTATACAGTGTACACTCCACCGATGGATACTTATTTGGGTTTAAACATAACACAACATATTTGTTTTAGGATCTTTTTAAAAACATTTTTCAAGGCTTTAAATATATAGTTTTGAACTGGACTTTTCCACAGCAGTATCACCACCATACCTCCCTCAACAATTCAAGCCTTAAAAAAACCAAAAAACCCAACTAAAAAAAACACAAAACCACTCAAAACATTCGTCTAAAACCAAACCAACCAAACAAAAAAGCACTTGAGTTATTAAGCTAAAAAATTCAACTCTAAGAGGCACAAAGGTGTAAAAATTAAATAGTTGACAAGAAAGGTGGATCTTCCCAGCTGTACAATTTTCAATGAAAACAGTCATTCGATCAACAATTTTTTTCCACAAATGCAGAGGAAACTGAATGAGTATAACAGGTGCACTTTACAACTGTAAAGTTCTTGCACAGCCAATGGACTTGACTCTACATTGCATCAGTATTTGGATAGGAATTCAAAGTAGTTAGATCATATCAGAATAAAAACTGGCCAGTACTTATCCCTTGTTCATTGTTGGGTTTTGTTGGGGGGTGAGGGGGGTAATATGAACTCAATAACGAATAGAGGAAAACCAAGGGTTTCCGATTTCTGTGTCACAATACACTAGGGAAGGGCCCCAAGGTAAGGGTGGGAAATGTTCCTTGACAATGAAGTGTTATCATGCCCATCTGTACAAAAGAGCTACAGAAGTAACTTAGGATCCCTGCAAAAATGCACAGATGTCTCAGGAAAGACATCTGCTTTCCCATATCCTCTATCTACACGTCTTTTGGAAAGAACAATAATATATTGAAATAAAATAATTATATATATATATAAATATATATTGAACTTTTTTAAAGAGTTTCTAATAATCTCAATGTCTCTCGACACACGAAAACCCAGTTTAAATCATCTGGCTTCATTTTGTCCCTGCTAACATAAGTCTTAAGCACATGATTATTCATATCTAATTTAAGTAATAATGATAACAATCACGGCGGACTTGAGTTTGCTCATACTATAAACTAAAGACTTACGTGCAATATATTGACTACTCCCATTACTTGCAGATAAACATTTAAAAACCTGCATGATTAGAGGTTCAAAGCCCAACTGTTTTGAATTATTATAATCCCATTGATTTTATTATATTTTTCTTAGTTGTATAAACATTGAAAGCACTGACAATCCAAACCAATCAGAGAATTAATGATTTTATTAGTGCTCACATAGATAAATTGTTCAGTATCTTGTATCTAGATAATTGAGTCAGTTTTTTGACAAATTACCTATTGTTCCTTTATTTCATTTGTCCTGAAATATAAATATTTCGTGCATTTTAATGTAATAAGTTTCAAATAGATAGCAAAACAGTTTAGGATTATAGATACTTATTAGTTAATCATTCCTTATTAGTTCATTCTTCATTATACTTCTAATTTTAAACAGGCATAACCAAATTAAAAGAAAAAATTAATATCAAAATAAATAATTTTATTTATGTGATCTACATTTTTTTTTCATCTGTCCCGTAGTTATGACACTGAAAACTTTTCCTCTGATATTTTCTTAAAGTTACTTTTTTACCAAAAACTTCACTGGAACATTATGGGATTATTGGGAGGAAGGAGGAAAATGTAGAGAGATCACTATCAGCATGAGTCTTGGCTATCAGGATGACACTTACAGAAAATAGGTGGGTTTTTTTAAAGGAACTGTAAGTGTTTGAGAAGCTGGCCAAGCATGAACGTCCACAGAGCCATCCAGATACACTAACTCCAGTGGCACCGATTGCATTGAGATGTGTGACTTTGTGAAACTAAATGATTACTGAAAAATATCGTGAAAAGCCTTCACACAGCTTGGGTAGCTAACTAATGTTGTTGAAACTATCTTTTCATTAGTATAATCTTCCTCTTATCTCTCAACACAGAAACACTTTCATGTTATAAAAACACTGTCCAGGTATTGCAATCAGAACAAGTCCTCTCAGGATGAAATGAGTCTTACTACACTTAACTGTGAAATACAGCAATATTCCTATTCTGTTGTGTTCTGCATATTCCTGGGACACTCCCTGGCAGGGCTAATGGGTCTGTAATAAAAGCACCAAATTCAGGTGAGTTAGAACAGCAGCGAGTGGACTGACAGAAACTAGTGTTAGCCCTGCTGGGGAAGACATTCCAGCACTGCTTGTGATCATAGGAAGGACAGGAAAGGGGAGATTAAATCATTAGTTCTATGAGCTTCAATTAAATATGTTTTAGTTTAATTGTTTAGACTTTAAAGAATGAGTCCTGAAGTTATACTTGGTAGGAAAGTGGATACAGTCTGGAAAGCAATACGTGCAGAGTGAAACCTCCAAGGTCCTCACTTTACAAGCAGAGAAGACATCTAGGAGAGATTATCTTAAATTGCCAACTCTTGTGAATGCTTATTGTAATTACAAAGATGATTTCTATCCATTTCTTTCAACAGGCATGAAGCCACAGAAGGATGCTACTTCCCAAGTTTCTGCAGCCCCTCACGACAACAGTCATGCTTCCTATTCAGCACTGCCCCCAGAGTTAACTAAAGCTCTAAGCCAAGCTTTTGTGGTTAGGAATTCAGAAAAATGCAGAGACACAGAGTAAGTGAGAGGTGACAGGAAGACCAAGAGCTGAGAAGAGAACATAAGAGAGAGAGAGGAATTAACAGCAAAAGAGAAGTTAAAGCTGAAAGCAAGTAAGTATAACACATGCTGAGCTCTAAGGGAGCAAGAAAGCCATATGTAGCAAAAAAAGGGTAGTGAAAGTGATTTTTTTTTTTTTAAGTTTATGATTTATATTGTTTGAATGCTTATGGCTGAAAACAGTCTTCAACACTGCAAAAACCCACATAAGGCATTACTTTCTTGCACAAGATTTGCTGGACTTGGAAGGGATAGGAATTTTTCTTAAGATCCTTATGATAACGTACAGAAGAATTTAAATTATTGCATCATATATCTACTACAGACTTTAGAAGATTTGTAAATATTTATAGTTTTCAACTGTCTATTGTAGTGTTTATTAACATTTCTGCTAAAAATTTCACTGCTTAGCATTCATGGAACCAGTGTGCATTAAGTAAAAGATGATGAACAAAAATAAAGTTATGAAATGTTTAGCAATCCATCCTTTTTGAGCAATTAAATTACAAGCACCTGCATGCTTTGGTATCTAATTAAATTTCCTAAAATACCTTTCCTACTGATGTAATTTAGATGTTTCACAGAACATTCAAAAGTTGCTGCAATTGTTCAAGTTAATGTGCTGTTCAACAACTGGCATGACAGACAGGTCAGGGAAAGCAGTCTGTTTACCTCACACAGCTTCCAATTAATGACTAATATTATTAATAATAAATATACTAAATAGCTTTTATGAGTCTCTAGCCTGGAAAAATTATACTAATTTATGGTTCTCCAAACACATGTTGCAATAAGCAGTGTATTCTTGCAGTACATAAGGGGAAGCTTTATCTATGCTCCCTCTAACTACGAGTAGATTACCAGCATTTATTTGCATTACCTTGCCCTCTGTGGCCACAGTGTAACATTGATATACTCCCACACAAGCAGGCTTGAAAAGCCCAGCTTTGTAAGTGTGTTTATATTTTTTAAGTATTAAGACGGGCATGTTAGGACCTACTACTTTTTTCTCATTCCACTCCCACCCATCCCACATCATTCCCATTGATTAAAGCTGAGCTACTTCAATCCTGCCTACCCAACACATCATTACGGGCAGCAGTTATATACCCCTCAGGCAGATCTTTACATCCTTTAATTTCTTGCAAACTTTTAAACCACAAGCCCTGTGGGACAGGGACAGTTGTTTACCACGTTTTTCTCAGACCTAGCTGAGGCTTTTTGACACCATGGCAATACTTAACCACAAACTACGTCAATCAGCAGCACAGCCATCTTGAGTCCTCAGTCAAGGCTGGGGATTCCAAGCCTGCAATTAGTATGCTTCCAAAAGCAAAAAACAGCACATCTTAGACTCGTTTCTCCATTTCCTAAATCACGAACAGAACTAACGTAGGGCACATTTTTTTGCCTTCCTCTCTTTATTTCCCTTTCCCCAATCCCTTGTAGAATACCAGAAATTAAAATCTAGAATTTCACTGACTTACAAGATTCTTTTTTCTTTTATTTGTTTTGTCAGACTTATTGCATCTATACAATTCCCCTAGTAGATTAAGAAGCCTCAGAGGCTATTGCTTAGATTAAGCAGTAGCTCTTACTGTAAGCTTCTTATTCTCAGTGTTTCTATCTTCTACTCTATCCACATGATTAAACAATAAGTATATTATATCTTTCAGTACATCTGTCATTTCAGGTCCCATCACTCTCAGCCTATTTCTGACATTGCCCATTGCAACAAGACTTGGTATCTGTCCTTCATATAGACAGTGCATTTAGTCCAATTTTCAAGCATTCTAGAAAATTGTCATATTCAGTGATGCCTATGTTATTTCATATGCTGCTAGTAAAACAACGACATTTACTGCCACTTTCCACCATCTTTCAGTACAAAAGGTGTATAACAAGGTACCAGGCAACTCCATTAGTTAAATTACAAGTGACACTAGGTGGGTCTATTCTGCCAAGCAGAACACCCTACCTTAAAAAATTGTATCAATCTTCTTTTGAAGTATAATGTGACCATTAATTTTAAGGCAGTCTGCTGCCATGGGTAATAGGCATGATCCCATCCACAAACTTTCAATAGTTTCCAAAAAAAAGGCTAGACTGATGGAACACTATTACAAATTCTACTGAAAGAAGACTGTTCAGCACCTTAGATAATGAAGAAAATAAAATACTTTAAGTGTGATGCATTTCTATTTTTTCCCTTTATGGCTGGATCCTCAGCAGCTGGATCAGAAAGTTAAATAAGGACTAATACAAAGAAGCATACCTAGGAAACATTTTATTATGAAATGTCTCAATAGGCTAGGAAGAATTTTTCACTTGGAACATACCTATCTGACAACAATAAAGATTTATTTCCTATTGTTAGCCACTAATTGTTGGTACTTTATATTGTTGGTGTTCATTCAAATATTAAAATAAACTTGAGACATGAGGATATGCCAGAATCCTAAAACTTGCAGCAACTTCAAAAATAACATTCTTCTGGCCAAATTTTACCAAGTTCAGGCCCGCTCTTCCAGAGTATGGAGGTTTCTTTTGACCTAGTGATTTGGATTAGGTTGCCAATAAATAAGACGGATCTGAAGGGAACCCATATACATTTGTTACAGCAAATAAAGCTCCAGTAAGTAGCATCTGGCTACTACCCATCATTCTACTGGCTCTGAGAAGGCTTCATTGCTCTATTGCTGTCAGTGACTGAATAAAGCCAGAAGCCGGGCAGCACTTTCCAACAAAGAGGGAATGGAGGGAGTGGGAGGAAAAAAAAAACCACCAAAAACCAAAACCAGACCTTAATACTCAGGCTTAATAGTACTTAGTACTTAACTAAACCAGCTGAATAACACCCAAAGCAGAAACAGCAACTTCCATTATAAAGAGTCATGCCAGGATAGCGTATGAACTTTCCTGTGCAGAAAAGAGCTATAGCAATCAATCCTAATCAGATATTACTAGAACTACAACCAGAGTTCTAGTTTCTGTGAAGAAAAAAAAAAGTATTATTTACAAGCAAAACGTTTCAGTCCAGTAAGACCTTTGATAATGGAGGCAAGTAGGAGGGGATGTAGCAACTCTGCTTTTGCTCCATGGTTATTATGCCTGAAGAAGTAGAGTCCTAGATCATGTGTAGAACTCCTAAACAAACTGTAACAATGAAAATTCATCTCTTGTCAACTGTACAAGGACTAAAAGATCTAAAAAAACAATAATCTCATTAGAAAAGCCAAGAAAATGAGCCTTAAGCCGCTGTTGGTTATCTAACAGAAAACAGTAACATTCCAGACTTCCTTGACACAATGAACAAACAGAAAACAAATGGACAAAAAGAAACAAAAAAAAAAATTAAAAACAATTTTCTGCAGCACAACTGTAGCTAAACAATATAAGCATTCAACATTTTGCATATCAGTCTTCTGAGTCTTACATTTCTTCCTGTGTCAGATAAGATAACTCTGTTACCAAGAAACATTCTTTATTTCCATTTAAACTTCTCATCATTTAAACCAAAGGCTTGAATGTGCTTTTCCTTTCCAACTCCTCCTACTGCCTGCTTTTCTAGAAGCAGGGTAGCAGCCACTGCTTGGCCTTTTATCTCAGGCACATCGGAATAGCATAAAAATGCAATAAAAGTCCCAACTTAGTTGGAATAATTCTATTATAATGACTATTTTTAACTCTACACATACTCTTTTCTGAGTCCTGGAAAGTCTGTGGTATGTTCATCCTCTATCCAGCACCTCAAAAATCTACTGGAGCAGAAGCTGGGATTCACTTTTGCAAGAAAAATCCAGCCAAAACACTGACAAGAGCAAGTGGGAAGAACAGTTAGGAGCCGAGGTAAACCAATATATATGGAGACTAGATTGAAGCAGGATGACTGAATTTTTGAGTTCTAATAAATTGTGAAAAGTGAGGAAACTCCATGGTGACTGACGAAAATGAGAGAAGTGTTTTGGGAAAAGGAGATAAGAGAAAAATAGAGGCGCACAGCCACTTCTTCAGTATTCCCAAAACAAGAATCCCATACAGAAGTCTAGAAGTCTACTGATGGGATTGTGCCTCCCAATTGCTCCACACACAGAGCTCCTCACAGCATACAGTCCCCACAATTATTACTCCAGATATCATCTCTCATCTTATTCCATCTCGGAGCAACCCTTCTTCAACTCCTGCTCTCAGGCCTCCCACTGCCAGTCCCAATCACAGGCTGCCCTTTCTAAAATCTGTCCATACAGGCCTTTGAAAGCAGAGGGTTGTGGAACTGGGGGTGGAGGGGGAAGAAAAATTATCTTATACAAAAACACTACTATTTTTCTTTTTCTGGGGTTGGGGGGGGTGTTTTGATTTTTTTAATCTTCAAAAATTTTAGAATATTTTAGAGCTCAGTTTGTACTGTTCCACAGTCTCAGATTTCTACATTTCTATAAGGGTTAAAAGTTGCTTGTAATTTTAAATGAAAACTGAAATCACAATTTCATAACTGAATGAACTTGAATGTTCAGCCAAAAATCAGAACTAACAAACTGAAAATCTCAGGATTTGGCACCACTCTACAAGAAGCTCCATAACATGACAGCTGTTTGGAGTGACTCAGCCTCTTCCCAAAGGGAGCTAAACACAAGCCTGTCTAGAGAACTGTTGAATTCAGTTATTGGTCTGATTTGCTGCAGGATTTGAGCTACAGAGAACTTGGGAGAAGGATGTCCAACAACGCAAGGCAGAGCATTGACCCAAGATATGTAGCAGGGCTAACCTTCAATATTATCTCTAAATACTATCTCTGTGGGAAGGGAGTCATTCCAAGAAATTACAAACAGCTTTTGCAGACTAAAAGGTGGCAGGGTCACTTCCCTCCAGTTACTCACAGTACAGAGAGTGTATCTAATGCTAGTGCATTGGATTTCAGCATTTGTAAGATTGAGGCACAATCATTTGGCTTCTTGCTGAGGAAGTATGTTGTTAGGCTAAGACCTGATGTTAGGGATCATGTCATATATGCAAATGATAATGCATATTCATTAACATGCAAATAAGAACATAAAATCAGATTAATCCCTAAGCCTAAAATCTCCAGCTATCATGATCTACAGGCTTAAACTGTGCATGTACAACTGCTTGCTCATCAGTGTGACTTTGGCTTGCTTCATGATTAACTACAAATATCAGCCACATACACGTAGTTTTCTATGTAACTCGATTTTATCTACATTAAACCTGAAAACATTTATTGTAAAGACTTAGTCTTCCAATTCCCATTCAAAGACTAGTCAAACATCTCTGGATTTGCCAGTCTATTCCAGCTACTTCAGGCAGGTGTTCGAGAGCACCAGCTTTCCTTTTTAACCCCTCATTAAATGGAATGAGCTGCCAATGCAACTCCAGTTATTTAGTTTTTGATTGATTTTCTGAAGAGTTACACAGCAAACTCTCTTGAGGTCTGGTCAGCTGAATGGGGACAGCAAGTCTACAACAATCTATGGCACCGAATAATAAATGAGAAACGTCTTTCAACACACTTGTGTGAAAATCTTTACCGCACTGGGTTTGCCTATTCAGGTACTGAGTAACTGAGTTTAACTACGACAGTTTGAATTAATTATTCAACTTCAAATCTGTGAACTTCTATACTTAGTCCAGAAACTACCTTCTACTCTGATGGATCCCTAGAAAAAAAGACACAGAGATAAAGTCACTCTCATCGAAAGCAATCATGACCTGCACTTTTCTCCCAACTATACCAAACTACTATTTTCATAATTCCAGAAATGGGAGAAATTAAATTGTGTTTTAACTGGATTGGCACAGTATTTTTGATATGGTAACTGAATCCTAAAGAGTACAAATAGACAAAAGAGTTTGGATTTTACCACATACATGATTTCAGCAGCTACACAAGGCTCTACAGTGAAAAAATTTCTCATTCAATCATGGATTTATTAGTCCTTTCATAGGTGTTGATTTTAGTATGAAACAAATTTTCAGCATGCCATATATTTTGATAAGGAGCTTCCCATGTTTTAAGGTGCCATATATTGCTGATATGTCTGCAAGTATGGCAACTATGTTTACACCCTCTTCAGATCTGTCTTAAACGGACATCCAGTCCTTGACTAATACTTTATGATCCTTAGATTAAGTGCCTTTAAGGAAATTACAGTAGGAGGTTTAAAAGAAAATGTTGTGTTTAGAAATTTATAAATATAAGCCCAGTAAAAATATAAGCTTGAAATTCTTCAGCTCTGAAGTATTCTTTCCATGTTTCAGTTCTGCAATTCATTCTTGTTGCTATATTTTAGACACTTCATACATTTAAATGCTTGCAGTTGCCAGATCTTGGTCACTGGGTCACAGGGTGGTCATAATTTTCTCCAGCACAGATGTCATTGGAAAAATTGTAATGACTTACTAGATGCTTATTCATTCACCAACTATGATAATTTAGGAACAATTTTGGTTAAAAATATTTATACTTTAGTTTTCGCACTTACAAGTGCTTGTTAGCAACTTCTGACACATTCACAATTACAGACACTCTGAAATCTGAGGTAACTACTGAAAATCAGGAATCGGGAGAAAGTTAGCAACACCAACTAAATATAGCATTATTATCTCACTTCCCATTCCTGTGTTAGCCCAGAGTAAAGATCTGAAGAGAAAATAAACTAAAGTCAGTATTCCCCCAGTAAGTAACATTCAGTTTAGGTTGTCTGCCTGAATATTTTACATTTCCAGAATGAGGGGGAACAACAAAACAAAAAAGGGTGCATAATTATAAGGCAAACGAAATAGCCCATCCCTTCCTGTACCTCCTAGAATAATCAACAGCCTACACAAATTACCTGCAAGCATTCCAGCAGTCTTTTTTATTTTGAATGTTTCACTTGATAGACTTAGGAGAATTCAATAGGACAGGATCTGGACTGAATCCTTTCCCAACATTAATTTACAGGAACAACAGGAGAAATGGATTTTATCTGAAGGGATCCAGAGTGCATCATTTCAACACTACATCCAGATGTTTGTTTCATAACCTGTCTTATCATAGGGCTGACTGGCAGTTAGATGAGACACAAGTATAGACTCCTAGTTTAATGGCTGGAGAGTCCAAGTCAGCTATTAGATACCACTGGAGTTTTAGAGGTTGAGTTTGAGAGATACTTGGATTGTATCCTTCCCCAAACCCGTTTTTCCTTTGTAAAGGCAGATCACATCAGGTTGTCATCCTCTCCTCTCTCCCTAGATTTTTGCTGACCTAGAAGGGCAGAGCTCTTGACCCCAGCTACAGTAGAGCTCCCTCTCTCACTGCAGTAAGAGTCCTTGATCTCTGAATATGCCAATACCAGCAGATAAACATGTCAGAACAGCCACAATCTTCCCAAAGAAAAACAAAACAGCATGGGCAAAAGCTAGCTGACTGGATGTATACCACAATAATCATCAAGATTTGTCTAGAAACAACACAGGATTTGCTTCCTGTAACCTATGCTTTCAATAGGTGCTTATTAAACATGTTTAGCCCACATCAGTGAATATTTGGAACTAATGCAAGTTGCTGCAACCCCAACAAAAGAGCAGATGGCTGTGAAAGCTGCTGTTGATATGCCAGTTTTCATATGTATGCAAATTTGTGTTGCAGTATATACCATTAGAGTTTTTCACATCCCCACCCCCCCTTTTCTTATTTCAATGTACAATTAAAATATTAAAAAGTCCTGCTTTTTTCTTCTTGCCAGAAGCAGGAATGAATATTGAATGCACGAACCTTCTAGTCTCACCTCCTCCCTCAAATCCCCTCCAAAAGTGAAGTCTAGAAGACCGTAAGGTAGAATATCCAAATATGCCTCAAGAGCTTTTCCTTTGTTGCACCCTACCATGCTTTCTAATTGTGCTTCTAACATAAAAATAAGGAGAAAATGATAAAAAAGGATCCGAAACACCACCAGAAAGATTTTCTGGCCAGATTTATTAAGCTAGATACATAGGCATTTTTTGAGATATTTTTTTTTTTCTCTAAACCCTTGAGACTCCACTAACATTAAAGTGGAAATCATGTAAATTCACAATTCAGTGCCATGTTTTAGAAGAAACTGAGTAAGGAGCATAGTACTTATGCATAATTATAATATAGTGCTTCTAACACCACCTAAGCTACTATTATGTTCTAGATAAAGATGGCTTCATACCATTTACTGACACTTTAAGCTCCCACACAAACATATCCACAACCTGAAGCACAAGCAAACACTGACTTCATTTGAAGACCAATCGCTGTTCTTGTCATTACTCATGCATACTGGCAGGATTTCTAACCACCAATATAGGTGACGGAAATTTTTACAAGCATAACATAAGTAAGCTATTTGTCACATAATCAACGCAAAATGTTATCATACTTCAGAAATGTTAAAGGTTTCAAAAAATATTTTATGCAGGGCTTTAACTTGTTTGGGCTCACCAAATAATAAAGAAAAATATTTTTTTTCTTTCTGTGAGAGAAGAAGGAAGAGAAGGGAGAAGAAAAAGGAGGCATTACTGTTATTCTTGGCTCTGGGTCAGATGGGTCTGGTTTATTCTGCTGAGTGCAAAGGCGAGTGGAA
The DNA here is from genome assembly GCA_024606505.1 of Aquila spilogaster. Taxonomy (NCBI): domain Eukaryota; kingdom Metazoa; phylum Chordata; class Aves; order Accipitriformes; family Accipitridae; genus Aquila; species Aquila spilogaster. The sequence continues at coordinate 21,681,661 of JANHGO010000002.1, forward strand.
AACTACTTAAAGCTGAACGAAATAATATTAACTTACATTTTGACTACTTTCTACCTGAGGCTGTGGGGGAAAAAAACACACATTCACGTGACAATATTGTTTTGGTCTCAGTGAGGATATGAAGAAAAAGAATTGTTAGCATGAAACTGCGTGCAATCATTCTTTTTTTAAATGAGCCAAACTGAAAAGAAGTAGCCACTAAGAGGTTAAATTCTGCATTAAAATAAGAAAAGATTTCTAATGATCAGTACAGCCAAAAGCACATGCTTGATACTAGACTGCTAAATTCATACACAGCCACATAAATTAGATGTTGTGGATTTAAGTGATTAGCCATAGGAAGAAGCATTTGTAATTCTGATCTCAGAGTCCACAAACAAAAGAAACAATGATATATTAAATAATATTCACACACACATTTGTCTGTAGTTGCACAATGTCAAATGATTTGGAATGAAGTACTCAGGTTTAGTGTAATATATTATTTCTATTATACAGGGTGTGAAAATTCACGATAAAAATATGCCTGAAGACTCTGCCCTCTATCAGTTATACTTAGGAGTCATCACATCTTCAAATGGCTTCAATGAAATTCTTTAAACCTCCAGTGAAAATGCTATATACCATATTATATACCAGTTAGCGATGTCATTTCCTGCATGAACAAGCAGGCTTGCAGGATACACATAAAGAGAGCAAAAAATAAGAAAAAAAGAGAAAGAGAAAGCGAGAAAGCAACAAAGAAAGCGAGAAAGGAGAAAGGAGAAAGGAGAAAGGAGAAAGGAGAAAGGAGAAAGGAGAAAGGGAGCATGCACTCTAATTTTGAGATGGTTTCTAGAACTACCTTGAGGAACACTAGTAATACAGACAAAGCACAATTACATTGCTAGGATCAAGATTGGGCAATCCTGTACCAAAATCTCAAAATTCATTGAATATAGATATGGCTGGAGTGATTAAAGTGTGATAAAACTCACACAGGTTTTAGAATTAAAGTATTAAATAAAAATAAGAAAATATCTTACACCATCACCTTGTTCGCAGAGAACATGCATGTAGCCTCCAGCCTGTAGCTGACTTTGTAAGACAACAGAAATGGGAAAGGAGGACAGAAACAAAAGTCCAGTTGGGGTGAGCAGCCTTGAGGTTTGCTGTGGGAAGATTTGCCAGTGTAAGCATGGTACTATATAACCGGGCAAACTATTAGATTTTAAAGGACCAACCCATTGTTAGTTACCATAGTTATAAACCAGCACTACTCTTACATATCCCTTGACAGAAGAAATTTGGTCAGTCTGTACAAATCAGAGGTAATAAGTTCTTGTTCTGCAGGTCTGTACTGCAAGGTGCCAGCTCTTTAGTTCCACTACTATGAAGCCATTAGTACTTAAATGCTCTGCAAGAGCAAAATTACAAGACTCTGATCTGGCAGGATTGAGATGTCAGTGCATATAAAGCAAAGATACAGATGAGAAAGTAAAAATGCTTCAAGAATAGGAGACTTAGGAGATTATTGGGAAGACTCAAAAAACCTTTCAAAATACATCCAATGAAAATAAAGTATGACATTCACAATAAGATGTGAATAAGAACAATTTTAAATAAAGCTTCACATAAACAGGAAAATAATGAGGGTTTTTATAAAGAGAAAACAAAAAATAATCTTTGCTCACCACTGTCATTGATAAAGAAAAAATCATTATATGTAATACAAATTACACTAAATTCTTCACTTAAGAAAGAACAGTTCCAAGGCATTAGAATTATTACTAAAACAATTAATTAGAAATACTGGACACTATTTCTTCCTGTAAATACATGAAGATAGAGGATTGTTTTCTCTGTCAGGGACTGTGCTGCACCTTATTTTCAAGGGCAGGCTGAAAGAAGTGATGTTAAAGAGAGCCGGAATTTCCAAAGATAAAATCAGGTGATACTGAGGTAGTTGCAGGTATTACTGTCTTCAGCAGCTCTGCCAGGAGTTACTGCCCCCATCGCATCACATGCATGTGCGTCTCGGCCACTGTCAGTCAGAGTCTGGCACATTAACACATACTGTTAGTAAAGGATGCCAGAGTGAGCGGGTGCTTTGCCTGGAGACATGTTTTATGCTGCCAGCTTTGTTCTCCTGGCTGTAACCTCAGCTGACAGGATGGGCAGGCAGCTGGAGAGAATAATGTCTTAACCTCTCATTGCTAATTCTGTTGTAGTTTATTGGTCCAAGTCCTTTAATTTTTTTCTCCCAAAGAACACCCAAATCACAAAACACAAAGTTGAATTCAGCCTCAGTGAAAACAGGTGCAAGTGCAAGGACATCATAGGAATCTTTCAATTATGCCAAGGCCACAGTTGTGCATAAAAAGTTATTAACCATATGGCAAAGGAGGAGAGGAATTACAAAGAAAATTCCCCAATAACTCTTCCATATTTAGCGCTTTTTTTTAAATTAAGTGTAAATATGTGACAAAGACATTATTTCACTCAAAATGGTATATATGAATGCCACAGATAAACTAAACAAAGGCTAAAGAATTTGAAAGCCGGCAGAATAAATATTTAGGTTTCTAGATTGCCCTCCAGAACTGGATGTTTAATTCTTTGCAAAACTAGAGTAACTTCAGAGTTAGCATTACAGAAGTGAAAGAAAAAATAAAAAAAGAAAAAAAAAAAAAAAAAGAGACACAACACCACTCCGAACCCATCATGAATCATAAGATATGAACAAAGATTTGTGGCTTTGCATCTGTAGACAAGCATATATTCTACTGAATCAGGTCTGCATTTCCACCAAGTGGTGCTCACCCAGCAAGTCCCAAAGCACAGCTAACATTGAAAGCTTTTATGCCTTTGGGTGTGTGTATATACAGAGTAGCTCTGAGAAACGGCTCCCTTCTATAGCCTCCAATTGCTCTGTATAACAGTCCAATTAGTCTCAGCACCATATAATCAGACACACTGATGACTTGGTGACCCAGCAACATTGACAGGGCCCAGGTAATGAAGGTAAATACCACTGTAATCTTGTCGTTAAGCAATATGGGTTTTAACTTCAATTCCACCCATATTGTAGGGATTTATAGAGATTGGAATAAACTTGCTGAAGCCAGCGCTGGGAGAAGAAATGTAGGCATAAGTTTTTGTTCACCTGTCTTCCATACCAAACAGTTATTTGCTCTCTTTTCTCTCATTTTCATTGACTTCACTGCTGTGCTTTACAGAAAGATGTATCACCACAAAACAAACCCTCAAGAAAACTTGCTACCTATGTTACCTGTGCCTTTTTTGTGGGTGATAGTGCCCATTGATTTCCTTAAAATTGCCTGCAGCTACTTTCAAGGCATAGTGTTTTTCATCAACCCTCATTAGAATAGCTTGTACAAGCCTCTAAACAAAACACTGAAGTCTCAAAAGGCTGTTGGTATACTTAGGCATACACCAGAGCATTAACTGGAGCAGCTATACATGCAAGGTGAGCAAGCTATTACTCAGGTGAGGAATGGAGACTCTACCTCATAACACACATGTACCCATACTCCCAAACAGCATTATTATACTAGCAAAGGTAGTCAGCTCCAAGATCAAGTCAAACTTACAAACTTCACTAGTCAAAAGTGATCAATTTTGTTATTTTAAATTAAGCATTATATGTAGCTATTAATCTGAAATAACTGAAAAATAGAATTACTGTGGAGGCCATGTACGCCCAGCAAGAAACAACTACAGGTGTAGTTCTATGAGCACTTCTTCCAGTGGCAGTGCCAGTTGGAGTAGTTCCTTTCTATTTTCTTATTATCCCCTCAGTTGTGCCATGCATTAAAAAGATTAATTTGCACATGTTCACTGTGCAACCACATAAACAAAAGTATCATCACAGGCCATGATGATTCCCCAGTGCCATCAGCACAGGGAAGGGGGATGCTTAAATCACCAGTGGCACTGATGGAAACGTTTGTAAGTGTATCGCATAACAACCAGCAAGTCAGGGTACAATTCAGTGGTAATATTTAAGGCCATTCCACTCAGACTAGAACATGGTGCTGAAGAAAGTGATGGAGTCAAGTGGTGTGAGGTCTGTAAAAGATTTGTTTCTTTTGGTTTGGGGTTTTTTTGTTGGTTTGTTTGGGGGGCAGGGGGTGGGGTTTTTTTACTGAAACCTTGTGAAAACGCACCAAGCTTTGGGATGCCTCCCCTCAGAAGATCTGACAAAATAGCAGAAGATCTCAAATATTTAAGGACCTCCTTTTTAGCAGCAATGGTAGCCTAGGCCTTTCCTTTCCCCTTTCCCTCCTGCTAGCAGTTCCTGTCCACACTCACCTGTTTGCTGTCTTCTTCTAGTTGTGACAAAGTAACCATTTGTGGGGCAGCTCTGAACAGTGAATTGCTCAGGGTTTTAAAAATGGCAGGAGAGATTCTTTGATTTACATGAATCTGATTAAAACGTGCTGCAGCAGTGAAAACAAGTGGTGGGAAGCAGGAAGAACAAGCACAGGAACTGCTCAAGAGAAAAAGAACTGCCAAGAAAAGGTTCCTCAGTATCACAGCCTCCAAGACCATGATTTAACCTAATTAAGTTAATTAACTGGAAAATTTGTGAGAAAGAGTAGCTGGCATTTGAGAGAGGGGAAAAAAAAAAAAAGTGTAACAGAGAGGCCTGTTAGCAGGAGTGTGGATAACAGATCATCAGCATCTGCAGAACAGAGAATAACACTGGAAACAGTAAAATCTGAACATTTCTCAGGGACCTGATTGACAAGCAAATGTGTTCACCCAAATTGAATTAGAAGTTAAATATGCAGAAAAGCCATGTCTTCTATCATGTAGCCACCACAGGAAAGGAAGTCAGCAATTATGTACAGAATGAGTTGCTACTGAACTCTACTGGACTTCACATTTAAGCAAATAGGAAGAGCACACCATTTTCCAGAAATATCACAATAAGACCTCATTTCTATTAAGAAAGATTCTCACTTGAAGTCATTTTAAATCTGCTGAGCTCTACACCTCATGGTCCAAACCTGAGCTTTAAACCCATATATCTTCCTCTGCACCAGTCACATGAAATTTGAGCATCAAAATAAATCTATTATATACATGTAAAATTTTAAGTGTTATAAAGGTGATGATCTTAGTGAAGTATAAAGAGAGCTTCTGAATAGTTTTCTCAATGCACAAATTTTCACAGTCAGGAAATCCTAAATAGCATAAAGACTTTGATAGAATTCATTTTTAAAATCTCATTTTGTGGAACACAAGTAATACAAGTTTTCAGGACAAATAAGTTATTCAGAAAATTAGAACCATCTTAGAAAGGGGCTTTGAAAGAAAGTGACTTTATCACCCCAGTTACAAGAGACTAACAATTAAACCATCACCACATCTGTATGAGGCTGCAGTGCTATAATTGCAAAGCTAGAATCAAAACACATTAAATTAGTCAAAAAATTATTCAGAGACAACATACACAGAACAAACAGGCAGGATTAATGCTTTAAGAGCAGAGGCAAGCAGCATCAAAGAGTATCTACCCAATGACGACACATTCTCCTAGAGATTTCATTATTTGCCACTAGATAAGGCACATTATTTCAGTAGGCAGTAAGCTCTTCCTCTCCTCCCTCTCCACAGATGGAGTAAATTTTATATTTTAGGTTAGAAGGATTAGAAAAAGGAAGCTGGATCATTATTATAAGACCTCATAGGGAAAGGCAAACTGGCAAGGTAGGAACATTATCAAGTCCAGTGACGAAGTTTAGGAAAAGAGATATGCCTCATCCTGAAGTAGGAAAAAGGGCCTAGTGTGTTAGGGCATGAGCCTGGTTTTGATTATAAATAGGTCCAAATGCATTACCTTGGGGAAGTCACAAGGTTAGAACTTCAAAATCTTTAGACATCTAGACATGACAGGAATTGTGTATTTCTCCCATAGAGCTCAGCAATAAGTTGTATACAACAGCACTGTGGTAGCTGCAATGCAGAAGTAACACATTAAATGTTGTGGAGACACCTGTGAGCAGTGCCGCTTCTGCAGGGTAACTTAGGAGATAACTATCCTGCAAGCGCAAAATGGGACTTAATGTAAAGGAACCGAAATTAACAGGAGCATGTCACAGCTTAAAATAGCAGGACTTTTCTTACAGTATTATGAGTAGTCTAGGAAAAGGCCTATTGTCACTACTATTTAACAGTGTTTATAGATTCTCTTTGGCTTGGATTGCCCACATAAAATCCAGCTTGTGGCAAAATAAAACAATCCTAGAGTTTACTCTGTTTATTTCCTTTCAGCCATGACAAATAGAGTAAAGAAGGTGGCCAACTAAAACATGTCTGCAAATATCACTTCATTCAATTTCTATTTTTCTCTACACAAGCCTTAGACTCACTGGTACAGTCAAACTGCCTGTGTTTGTTGACAAAAAGTGAAGTTTCCTCCTCTAGTGGGTTTCCAAAGCAGTAAGACATGTTCTGTTATAAGGCTTTTTCTAGTTCGAGCTGTATAAAGCTGGGATTACACACTCAACTGAAGCTCATTAAAAACACTTTTGATTGCTTTTATAATGTACGGTGACATGCCTAACTCCATTAACCTACTGAGGCTTAAAATTATTATTGTGTTCACTGTCCTCATCACTAAAGGATAATAAAGATGTCACAGCATATTATTTTTAAAAGTTGCCATTAAATGGACAAAGAAAGAGGTAATTGATCTGCTACAAGGTTTCAAATGCACTCTACACTCATGAAAACTTTCAAGAGAGGCTTGTATTTTAAAACAGAAAACTTCATAGATTCATGCTACACATTTGCAAAGATTAAATAAGCAGTGTGGCTTTAAGCATTTCTACAGAAAACCATCAGCCACCTAGGGCAGAGACTGAATGTAAGGAAAGGAGAAGATAGAAGCTGCTTGCAGAAGAGACAGTGGATGTGTAAGAAGTGGAAGGGAACTGATTTGCAAGTAGTGGGGAAAGAAATCACACTATCGCTTAACTCTATTCTCCACATGCAAGTCAGGATTCTGAGGTCATCAGATCCTCATACCTTTCTCACAGATCAATGTTAGCTACTGTTACACAGTGGCATAACAGCTTCATTAGGGTTTGTTTCTCTTTTATACTAGTACTGAAATCCTTTCAGCATTATTTTCTACTTCCACCATTGTGCCCTGCTGTCCAGTTTCTATTCTTCATTCTTCTACATGAAGGAAAGCTGAAAGAGCTCCAGTACAGCCTTTTCCTTTCTCTCATTTTTTCTTTCTCTCCCCTTCATATGACCTTAATAGGCATCTGAAGACCTAGGAAAACATGCAGCACACAAATCAGACTACCAACAGCATGTGCATCAGAAAGTACTTGATCTCTACAAAGCTGGGGTTTGTTTGTTGGTTTTTTTTTTCCTTCTCCAGATAGTGTGTACTGTAAAACAAAGACTTGAAAAAAATAGAGCTAGAAACCAAAATGACAGTCTTTTTCCTAAGCCTGTAACAGTTTTCATCCCCAAGACTGCCCATTAAAAAAAAAAAAAAGAGAGAGAGAGAGAGAGAAACACCTGACTTTACATAAAAGTAAAAAACCCAAAGTGTTCTTCAAGTATTTATAGATTCCCAGCAAGAGGAGGGGGCCTGCCTCACCGCAAAAAAATACACTTATGCACAGGGTAGAAAAGAGGTGGTCATCTCCAATAAAAATTAATACGAAGCAGCATAATTAAACAGGAAGGGTAGTATGACTCTTACGCTAGCAATAGGCAGCATATAGTAGTTTAATAATTAGCATATTAAATAGCATCTAGACATGCCAGATTTGGTATTTGCAATTTTAACTAAGAGTGAGTCACTGCTTTATGCTTGATGCTATGAACTTGAATTTGGCCATGCCAATTAAAGCTCAGAATTCGAAGCAACTGAACTAAAAATGTATTTTGAAAAGTGATCTCTCTTTATAAATATTCTTCACTCTGGAACGTGGGGGGAGTATGCATACCAGATGCAGTCTTTGGAAATACAGCTCAGTCATGAGCTAGAATAAGAAAGAAGTTGATCTACAGAAGAATACAGCTACTTATTAAACTCAATTCACCAAATGCCAAGACAAATAAAGAAAAAAATGCAGGAAAAAAATATTCAATTCTCCTGTCTTTTCTTTGCATAGAAAGCAGCAAAGCTACAGATAACTTACCAAGAATAGAAGGAAATCTAAGTAATTGTAGAACTTAATTGTGTTATGATGCACAAATACAACTTAATACCTCTAGTTTTTAAATCTAAATAATAAGCATGGGATTCTGCCGGATTTTAAACAGAAAGGTCAGACATTATTTTAAGTCATTTCCTACCCTAGACAAGTGTCTCTGTCAGCAAAGCTATGCCAATAATAGAAACTTCCTATTTAGAAAAAAAAATTGTGAAACTGGACTAATTTTACCAGCTCTAGACAGAAAAGCAACATTTCTGCCCTTTTTTTTCTTAAGAGATAAGTTTCAGCTGCAGCTACACATAAACAATAGCCAACAGGAGTTTGGCTATAAAGTGAATCATTTTATTATTGAACCATTTGTCTGAATTGTGCCATACATTACTAACAAACACAGGAACACAAGAAAGGAAAGCTTACACAAGTAGCACCATGTCTCCATCACGAACACTGCCACTTCAAGACTAGAATACATTTTCTTTATCAACAGGGATAAGAGACAGTGCCTGGTGGCCTCGCACAGCTGCAGTGTTAGCACAGAACAGCTGGTTTCATGAGCAACATCCCTGGCCTGTCACACATGTTCAGCTGAAATTAGAAACAGCAGAGTTCAGGGGTTAAGAGAAAAGTTTACACGACACACAACTGCCCAGAGTATTACTGGAATTTGCTAGTGAACTCTTGCTCAGGGGAAGAATTTTTCAGGAAGGTTTTCAGCAGACGAACAGTGTATGGGAGTTTTCAAGCACTCAATTTGTAACACGTTGTCCTGGCAGTAGGCAGGCTGGGGAATAAGAGACAATGCTTAATCAAGCACAAGTTTTACAGTACATTTCTATGGTTTCTGTTTTTAATTTGATCGGTGCAGCCCACGCTAACATACTTTTCCTAAATTTTAAATGCAGTGTTGTGTGCATAACCACCATGATAGCAGTGAGACACGCGCTACTTCCTTCCTCTACTTCTTGTGTTCAAGCTTCTCTCAAACTGCTCATCCCACATGGAAAACCAATTTCTACTTTTGATGTCTTTCCCCAACCCTTTGACACTTTCAGAGGGTTTGTACTTCCCTCTTAGCAGGCAGGAGACTACAAAATAGTCTACAACCTCATGTGGAACATGGGTATATTTTAAGTTTAAAGTCAGTATATTTTAATGCAATGGAGCTTCACCAGTCTCCATAAGCAAAACTTTTGTGTCATTCAGCAGAGCTTTTCTACATGTAAGTCTCAAGATCAGTTAACTTATTCTTGGGAGGATATTAAACTTTGCAGTCTCCTAACCACTGCTTGATTTATCCACCTTACCAAAGGATAAGTTGCAGGGAGATAAGCAGATATGCACTTGAGAGGTTACACCAGCAATACCAACACTGCAGCCTTTGAAGAATTCATGGACTGCCACAACAATTCATCCAGGCTAGAGCCACTTGGTCACCTGGGGGAGAAGTGTGCACCTCCCCCGTTGCTGGAAACTTTTGGCACAGACCTGCCACAAAGAGCAATCATCATTGCCAATACCACAAACCAATGCTTCTTCTGCAGAATATCCTTACTGCCAGTACTTCCTCATGCCACTTGCCACATCACTTAAGTGAATACTCATCATTTTTGGTTCCCCCCCTTCCCTCTGCCAATAGATATACTATCCGATCTTGTAACACTTTCATTTGAAAGATAGAATGAAGGGGAATTAATTGCATTGTTTAAAAATCAGCCCCATAATATGGATCTTACTGAAAGTTATTTGAACATCACTCATGCAGTCATATCACCATCATCATAAGAATCCTGCATTCCAGCCTTCCTCATTCATTACCATAAAGTGGGTAATTGGCATCATTAACATTCTTCCCAGCTGGAAAGAATGCACTTCTACATCGCAGCTAAAATATGTTGTTCAGAGATGCCTGTTCTTCCACAGGCATTCAATGGCAATTTAAATTTTCCATTTATTCCTTTTTTTTTAATAAAGACTACTACCTGAAGTATTCCTTGGACTCTTAAGGAAACTAAAATATCATTCAAACAATAAATCCTGCAACAACTATAAACCAGCAATGACTATGTTGGCATTTGAGCATGACCATTTCTTATCCATTGCTACGAAAGGGAAAAACAGAACTATAACTATTAAAAAAATCTAACTGTATGAAATAAAAACGATGAATCCCTTTATACAGCAAGCATACGGTGGAAACTAATAGCAAGTGACAAAAGCTTTTTTTTTCCTTATGAAAGTTTATGCATGCTGTGATTTGTATGTCTATTTTTATGAAAAGCCAGTTCTCTTTATATAATTAGAATAGCTCTTGAGGCAGGAAGAATGTAATAGGCAATAATGACTTAGAACTGAGAAAGCCTCACTGAAGTTATCACTACGTCACAGTCTAAGCGTGTGGCATGAGGATAGTTTTGTAAAACAAGAGACAAAAGCAATCTGGGGGAGGAGCAGCATTCAGCTCCAGACATTTTTCCTACTCCTTGGCTGTGAGGATGAATGGTTGGAAAGCTGACAAGTTTTCACAGGCATGACTGAGCCCAGTCCTTGACTCAGAATTAAATGGGACATAAGGCTTTGCCTGGCCAAGATCACTAAGCATGAACAAAAATTAGAACTAAAATTACCTTCACTGTTTATATCACTGTAAGAAAAAAAAAGAACAACCCAAAAGTAATTGGGAACAGCACTGTTTATTGTTTGGCATGGATCCATCATTGCTATGGGCTAATGAAAACTGAAAAGAAAGAAAATTAACCCAAGTATTGTTCCAGCCTGGACAGTAAGAACTAGTAAATTCTGTGTTGCCCAAATTGAAAAAATAAATTTGTTTTGTTTATACCTATGATTACCATAGATTATGCCTTAGTTTTTGTAAGCTAACATGATCATACTTCGTGCATTTCATACTTCATCTGCATTCATAACATTTCGAGTTTCTGCTAGTGCCACACTAGGATGCAGATAGCCTATATACATCTTTACCAGGTTGCTGAATGAATGAGTAGGAAGGGTCCACAGTATAGCTAAAACGAGGTTTTCTGTATTAATGACCCTGCCCCACAGTAATAATGAGATGAGGAAATTATTATTCTAGTTCTTCCTTCAAGATAGTGAAGAGTAGCATCAACAGAGTCACCACCATGGTGATGGCAGCTCTCACCCACATCCCCAGCAGGCGAGTACGCAAAACTAGATGTCAGATGCAACTTTTTGCTACCTACATGCTCCATCTAGAACTGTGCAGCTCAGAGCTGTTGCATTCCCAGTTAATGACCTAATGAAGCTACAGACTATGGACTAAACTGAACTTTTGCATTTATTCATGTCAGAAAATAAAAAGCTTTATAGTACTTTGTACTTCTTACAAACTTACACTGAGCTAACGTGCTTTCTGGCACTTGTGACACTTGAAACCGTGCTGACTGGACACAACACCTGATGAGCGCATTCTCTGGTGGAGTCTGGCAAGCAGCTTCCTAACATGGTTATCTCCTTACAATCAAACAGAAAACTGCACTGCAGCTACATTAAAAAAAATGTAAGCTAAAAGAAAAACAAAAATTTATCAAGTAAGGTTCCCAATTCCTCTAAAAATCTGGGTCCATTTATGTTGTCTGGGTTACAAAATTATCCTTTCTCACCCCCATTCCACCCATTAGAAGCTAACTGCTTATTCATCCTAAAAAATAAACAGCTTCAGCCCACTCAACATTAACTGATACAAAACCAAAAACTTAAAATAATTGCTGTAATCTTAGGTTTCAATCTTGCAAAAAATTAAGTGGATGAATAATTCTGCATCCAAGAGTTATCCCCATTGACTTCAATACCTGCAGAGTTGACTTAACTTACCATGTTTCACCTATATGCACCTTACATACACCTGAGGAGATTCTACAAACACACAGCAACTTGCATTGGCTTAGAAGCATACATATTGTGCAAAAAAAGTCACAGGAAAAAAAAATATCTATATTTAAAGTTCTAAAAGTTATGATATCTACACAGAAACATAGTTCTGGAACCAGTAAGAGAAAAGTATGGTTAGAAAATAGGGAATCATAATTCATTAAAAGTGACATGCTAATAAAACAGCAGAATTATAAGCAACTACTTGGCTAGATTTGGGCCAATGTTGAAAGATGGGAATGGTTGTGGAAGTTAGCGAGTTTAAAACCAAATTGCAGAGGAAAAGAGTGGAAGTAATGGCGGAGAGCAGACAAACACATAAATCACGTCAATACTGATTAACTTTCATCAAATATTAGTATTCTATTTCAGAAGGCTGCTTATCATAAAATATATGATTCCTTTTCCCTTTTTATTTGGTTTCATAGTCTCCGCTACACACATGCTTCTGTGCATCAAAACAACTCACAAAATATGCAAAAAGAAGGTTCGGTGGGACTTTGATCTTACCATCTTTGACAGCACCAGATTTTTGTAAAGTGGTTTGAAAGTTTCAGTTTATAGAAACAGAGGTGTTACTACAAAAGCTATTGTTCTATGGGATCAAGGCAGTCATGGAAGACAGTGGCAAGGACACTAGAAATCTTTGCTATTATATACAAAGTAGAGCAAAACATAATAAGCTCTAATTGCATCGGTGATTCATTGGTCACTTGCTGAGAGACACAAGTTTAGCAAATCACTGGTGTACTAGTTTTGGCTGGGATAGAGTTAATTGTCTTCATAGTAGCTAGTATGGGGCTATGTTTTGGATTTGTGACCAAAACAGCGTTGATAAGACAGGGATATTTTAGATGTTGCTGGTCAGTGTTCACACAGCATAAAGGCCCTTTCTGTTTCTCACACTGCCCTGCAAGCAAGTAGGCTGGGAATGCACAAGAAGTTGGGAGGGGACACATTGGAACAGCTCACCCCAACTGACCAAAGGGATATCCCATACCATATGATGTCATGCTCAGCAATTAAAGGTGGTAGAAAGAAGGAAGAAGAGAGGGACATTCAGAGTTACAGCCTTGGTACTCCCAAGTAACCATTACACATGGTGAAGCTCTGCTTTTCTGGAAATGGCTAAACATCTGCCTTCCCATAGGAAGCAGTGAATTAATTCCTTATTTTGCTTTGCTTGCGTGCATGGCTTTTGCTTTACCTAGTAAGCTATCTTTATCTCAACCCTCAAGTTTTCTCACTTTTACCCTTCTGATTCTCTCCCCCATCCCACTGGGGAGGAGTGAGCAAGTAGCTGTGTGAGGCTTAGCTGCCTACCGAGGTTACCCCAAAACAACTGGTCACTGTTATCCTCTTCACTGGAGAGGAGATCTTGACTGATAGGTCTGTCTCTCCCCTTGAGGTGGGGAGCTATAATCTTCTAGAGCATGAATACTATGCTACCTACGCTTTAATCCTCATCAGCCTGTGCACACACATGGTGAATGCATGAGAGGCCTTACCAGAATATATATTTCTGGTAAAACAGTGCAGTCATCCTAGCTTCCTGCCACCTCATCGTGTTTTCAAATCAAAGATTTAATATCCATAGCAGTTTCATTTTACTAAGCTAATAATAACAACCTATACATCCTATATATCAGCAAACAGATTCCCAGAGCTGCAACTATTAGCAAAAAACGAGAGTGGAAAAATTTATGCTACACAAGGGGGAGTGATGAGAAAGCCTATGCTCAGGTATAGGTCTGTGTTAGTCTAAGTAGGTGTATGACACAGTTCAGATGGTGTTACAGTTACTGCAGTGTTTCTAGCTAGGGTATCCAATAAGAGCAACGAGAGGTGGATAATACCAGTGAACTGGTATTACATAGTTCACTTCTGTTCTCACTGTCAATGTAGGGCATTTTTTTGATGTAGATGACAGTATCCCTTCCCGCCTCATTTATACTCTTTCAACTGCTCCCATTCCCCTCAGGAATCTCTTGTGCAACAGCCTAATCTCACTGAGCTGAACTGAAATGTAGACTATACTCCCTTCCTAGAGAATAAGGACAAGGGACAATTTCCCTTTCATTTGGTGCTCTACTCAGACATCAAGTTGTAACACACAAAATTCAGCAGGATACCTATGTAAGTACTGAAAGAGCCAGGTAAGCACTGGAGTGAGGCTTGGCTCCAGTTTTGCTTCTCAAGAAGGGCAGCTGAATCGGCACTGAAGTCAAAGCGAAATACCACTGGCTTGTAAATTACTACAACCCTCAAACAAGTGTAGAAAAGACAACAATTGTGACTTTCTGAACTAATGCTTCCTGAATTCCTCCTGTAGTGCTTGCAACTTGCTCAGGGTTTTGCTCCAACAAAAAATACAAAAAAAAAAAACCCCACCACACCAAAAAAAAGTGTTTCTTTGCACTACTGAAAAATCAAAGTCATTAGAAGTACAAATTACATTAGCAGTAATATAGGAATACTACACTTAATCATTTTAGTTCCTTGTATGACAAGGCTATCAGTCTTAAAAGTTTGATCCCATTTCATAAGATTTAGGTCAAAGATTTCCATCCACTTCCACAGGCTCTTAGTCTGAACCTAAGTCTGTAAAGATCCTATTAGTTTTGCAGCTTCTACTCATCCCTTTTCTTTACTCTAACCACAATAAGAATGAAAACATGAAAAAGATTCACCATTTATTTTACAGAGACAATTAACCATTACTTAGGGCATTTTGGCAAGTTGGTAAAGCATCTCCATCAGCCTATTTTCACAGGTGAGCCTTTGCCTATTCATAAGTGGTAAATCCTGTTCAGTTTAGAGCCAGCACATGCATCTCTGTGTAGACTAGACTGTCACCCTTTGTCCACTTGCTCTGACAGCAGCTGGGTTCATGTCAGTGAGATCAGTGCATGGGGCAAGGTACTAACAAATGAGAGAAAGGATATTTAAATCTCATTGCTTGGAACTTATTGTTTAAATTTAAAGCACAATACTCTGAATCTAGAAGAGAATCTCAGTCTCTGATAATAGCTAATGTCATTACATTTTTCTTTAAGCTTTTGATTCAGTCTATTAAGGGAAATTTCCCTTCCTTCTCCCTCTCTATGCAGAAGAAAACAGACCTTAAGTAGATCAAACTGTTTCTTCTATAATTTACCACTTTTCCCAATATCTTCAACAGCATCTTTTAGCTGATCAGAGCCAAGGCTAATATCCAGACATAAAATCCATTCTCAGTCCTCCAATACTAGACCAAAAAGACATTTCACAAAGAGCAAGATTTCTTTTTAAGTAGACATCCATCAAAAATGTATTTTTCCTCACTACCTTGGCCTTGAAAACACTGTGTTTTCCAATTTCCTACATGCTGCTTAATGTTATGCAGTGTCAGTCACACCACATTATGTCATTTTATATAGCAGGTCAGCAGGAACTGCCATGTTCAGAGATACCTGATACTTTGCCAAATCATTTGGCACATCTCACATTCTCATCAATTTTAATTACTCGTAGATCATTTCAAAAGAGAGACATAATTATTGGCAACCATTCAGAAAATGGCAGATAAGTCTACTGAGTGCTTTCCTGGCCTTCTTGTCCATCCATAAACTGCAAGATAGACAGATTTCCCTTAAACAATATAACTGTATGTCAGATTAAAGATGTGCAATCCTAGCTTACATCTACTACCTTGGGGAAATGCTCTGCAATTCTTCCTTACAGTGAATAGTACTTCATTCCACAGTTTCCCTAAAGGCAGCTCATAATCAGTGTTATTAGGAATACCAGATTCTGACCCTGAGGCTGAGATTATATAATACTTGTTAATTGATTCAAGTATTAATTCAACACCATATACTTCCTAGAGTAAGCACATATCTTTCATTCTTTCAAACATTTAATTCTTACAGTAATTCTACACCAACTACAGTAATTAAAGCATTCTTTAAATCAAACTCTAGATGAACTACCCCTTTATTATTATGCACATCTATTTTTGTGTCGCCCTAACATATTGCGTGTAGGAGCACCAACAGGTAAACAGTGCCAAATTGATGGTTAAGGTTAAGTTCTGGTTATACAAACAAGAACATTCTTGAAAAAGCCATGGGTAGCGAGAGCAAAACAAAAATAACAATATATGTATCATAACATTGGTCAACACTGAGATAGTTTTAGGCGATGACAGATCTCTATGGAAAATACTGCTGCAAAACAAAGCAGAGAGCCTAGTAGAAAAACCTTGCAATGGGAAACTGTACAGGGAATTGTCAACTCACTACAGTTCAGCAACAAGAAAGCATATGAAATTAGACTGGAAGAGCATTAATTTTAAAGTAAAAAAAATACAAGGTCTTCACCTAGTTGAAAAACAGGCTCCTAAACACAGAGAAAAGACTGCAAAGCAGTATTGGTTCAGAAGTAAATAGACTAGAGGCTAAAGATTTGTAGTGAGTTCGCACTGATAAAAAAAACATGTGGGCCAAGAAGATAGACCAAGAACTGAAGTCTGGTGGATCTGACAGGCTATGTATTTGGGGGATAGTCAGAAAGCTTGCAGATACCTGCAGATTCACCCAATTGTAGCCAGTGAGATCCGATACTGAAATGTCAACACGCTAGAGCCCATTTGTGAAATACAAGCCTCTAAGCAGAGAACTCTTGACATTTTCACGGGTTCCTTTGCATAACTACTTTCATCAAGTATGGTTTTCTAATTTAAAAGCCTTGATTTCAGTAAACCACAATAATTAAAAAGCAGGCATAACAGACAATCTATATAGTTAGCAAGTCAAAGTTGTAGAATATTCTCCAAATAAAGGCCATCCAAAGACCCTCTGAAATGAATAATAAGAGTATCTGCATCCTGCAAGCCTATAAAAAGAAATGTTCATGGTGTTTGACAATCATGACAACAAAAGCCAGCCAGCCAGTGTATGTTTGTAGAGATACTAGGAAGACTGAGGCTGTAAACCCAATTCCCACCTTGAAGGAGGTGTGGTAAATAGCTCCTCTCAGCCAGAGAATGAGAGCAGTTTGAGATGGAACAAGTAGCTTCCCCTGTGATCTTCCAAGTAGTGAAAATTATTTCAAAGGAGAATATTTTAGTCCGGGGG
>JANHGO010000002.1:21698978-21734319 GCA_024606505.1 Aquila spilogaster
ACCCAGCACTTTTGGAGTAAGGGATACTGAACTTAGTGAAATACCTAGAAGAACATGAGGAGGGAGGGAATCCATCCCAGATAGCTGCAGGAGATGCCCACTTTGTACAGTTAAACTGCTGTTCATCCTGCTTACTCATTTTAATCTACTGAAAGTAACTTAACTAGTAACATCTTAAGAACAATTTTATCAGCTTAACTGTCCAGTAAAGAGTATAACCTGGGACATGGTTAGAGCACAACAACCTAGAAGCTTCAAGTATATGTTTATATGACAGTAAATGGGCCCGTGCACAGAGTGATCAAGTAGCATTAACTGACCCTCAGAATAAATCTTTTTCCTTCCAGAAGAATAGAACTACAGCACATCAATTAATGGCTTTTGCAAATCTTGAGTAAGAATCTAAAAAGCATAATAATGCATCCTTGACTTAACTATGATGTAAAACATAATTCATCTAACTCCATCCAGCATTTTTGATGGATTTATTTATGGCAATGTTTTTTTAATCTGTTTCCTAATAAGAAGAGATTTTCTCTCACAAAGCTTCTCCTTAGATTGTTCTACAAAATAAGTTGTCCTCCAGTAAAGTGTCCCTTGAAATCTAGAATTCTACACTAACAGAAGCGGAAGTAAACAGCTGCTTTGATTTACTTCCCTATATGCAACTGTCTTGCCCTTCATTTAATGCACAGACACACTGAGATTAGGTAAATTAGATTAAATTTGTTATGTGCCAATTAATATTACAGAAGATAATGCATTATTTGTAACCATAAATAAACAGCACGTGTTGATTGCAAAACTAAGTATCAACAACTGCAACAAATCTGCTTTAACTATCTCTATTTCCCTTTATTTCACAACAGCTTTAACAACCACTGTGTTCATTTCAGTAAACCAGAAAATCTGATTAGGGGCAGTTAAGCAGATGGAGTAACAGTCCCTGGGAGCCAATCACATGCATTTTTCTTAGTGATTATCAAGTCTCCTCTTCAGAGAGTCTTCCTCACCTCTCTTTCCCATTTAAAGAGAGCTACCATTCTGAATAGTTCTTTTTTTAATCCAAAATGTAAAGCTGAATCATCACCAATAGAATTCTCCACTGTCTAACAAAAACTTTTCAAGTTTCCCCACCCTGAGGTTGTGTTTATGATGAATACAACATTGATTCCACTGATAGCTACTTTTCTGGGGGGTTAAACATAACATGACATTTGTTTTAGGATATCTCCTTAAAAAATAAATTTCTCAGGACTTGAAATACGTAGTTTTGAAGTGGACATTTCCAGGACAATATCATCATCATATTTCACAGCAGCCCAACCCCTATAAAAAATGCAAAGAAAAAACACTTGAGATACTGAGCTGAACAATTCAACTACAGGAACAAGAGATTCAAAATTTAAATGACTTTCATAAAAGATCGGCCATTCCAACTGTACAGTTTTTAATGAAAAGTTATTTGACCATCTTTTTCTCCCACAAAAGAAAAGGAAACCGATGGAATGAGTCTAACAGGTGCACTTCACAACTGCAAAGTTCTTGCACAGCTGCACAGCTGATTGCCCTCACACCACATTGCATCAGTGTTTGGAAAGGAACTCTGAGTAGTTAAGACCATATCAGAGCAAAAATTGGCAAGTTATTTTTCCTTGTTCATTGTTCCTTTATTTTTCACATGAATTCAGTAATGAACTGAAGAAAATCAGGGGGTTCTGATTTATTTTCCACCATATACTAGGTTAATTTCCTAAAGTAAGGATGGACAGTGTTCCTTAACAAGATATCATTGTGTCCAGCTATAAGAAACAGTTATGGAAGTAACTTAAGATCATTGCAGAAGTGTGTAGATGTCTTCTGAAAAAAAAAAATCCTAATTTCCAAATCCTTAAAATTTTGGAGAGAAAAATATACGTAAGGGATTTAATTGATATATAATTTCAGCTGTATAATATATATTTTGTTTTTATTTTTCTGGTCTCAATGTCTCTCCACAAATCAAAAACCTACTGAAATTATTGTTTGATTCTACTGTTCTGTCCTACTAACTTGACTGATTCATAAATAATCACGTACTTAAGACTGATTTACATCTACACCAAAATAATGAAACCCCACGCTTGACTCAGGTTGTGCTGCAAACAACACTCACAAATATGGAACTGCCCATATTCTGCATTTGAGCATTTTTTCTTAAAAAACTGAAACACTTGAGGTTCAAGGACTGACTATTTTGAATTACTATCATCTCATTGATCTCATTTCATGGTGCATACGGATCAGAAACGTTAACAATCCATAGACTTAATAGATTTTTAGTATTTGTACACAAAGCATCTTGTGTCTGAATACTTTTTTTTTTTTATTTGGTGGCAGGTAATTTACCTATAGTACCTTTACCTCATTTATCCCAAAATATAAGCATTTCATGTATTTTAATGTAGTAGGCTTCTTGTAGATAGAAAAATAGTTTAGGATTATAGCTGCTTATCAGTTACTCGTTTCTTAGTAGACTGTTCATTATATTAATAACTTCCTTAAATGAGGACATAAGAACAGGCACAACCTGTTAAGCCATAAGCTAAATGAAAAAATTATCTTAAAATAAGTTTTTTTTTAGTTAATCTACATTCTGTACCATCATTTCAAAACAAACTTTGATGTTTTCTTATTCTTTTCACTAACAAATTCACTGGAACATTATGAAATCATTTGGAGATGGGAAGAACAGAGATCACCATTAGTGTGAATCTCTTTGATATCAGGATGACACAGAAAAGGTTTGGTTTTGCTTTGTTCTTAAAATGCAACTAAATGTACATTGGAGAAGCTGGACAAATATGAACACCTACAGAAACATCCAGACACACTGATTCCAGTACTCTAAGATACATGACTATGTGAAATTAAATGGTTGCTAATAAATTGTGGAAAGCCCTCAAACTGGTTGGGTAGCTAAGAAATATTCTTGAGTCTTTTCATGAATATAATCTCTCTCTCATCTCTCAACAAAGATTTAACTTCAATGTTTTAAAAGCCATATTGCAAATGCAACAATTCCTCTTGGGATGAGACAAACTATGAAACACAGAAACAATAGTATTCCTGTTATATTAGTTTCTCTATCCTCCTGAGGCTTTCCCTGGCAGGAGTAGCTAGTCTGTATTGAAAAGAGGACTGACAGAAACTGTTGTTAGACCTGCCAGAGAGACATCCCAGTACTAGTTGCAGTAGTAGGTAAACTTGTTCTTTCTTCACAAATACTTACTTTAAACAGTGTTTAAACTGATCATTCCTTTGTTTATTACTCTTTAATAAACAGGGAATTTTAAGCTTAGGAAATTAAGCAATTACTTAGAATTGCAATTACTAGAGTTTTCTTCTGTTCAGTCTCATCTTAGTGACTTCTTCACATATCTTCCCATCACAGACCTAATTTCTATGGCATGTGATACCATGGATTGCTCCTGGAACCTTTCTAGGAATTGAGCGCAATGCTACTCTATTTCCTCAGAACAGAAGCCATTTCTTATTGAGCTCCAAACTTGGATTAGAGCCATATGTTCAATTTCAAAAGAGCAATCATTTTCCTATATAATTCCCCAAGGTTTTGGGCTCAAGTCCTGAACATCTCCTTACTCTGAGAAGTAGCTAGCATAGCTTTTGTCCTCCACAAATCCATATGGTTTAGACTTGTAGTCACTATCTTGATTTCTGCAAGCACACTGTCTTTTTTTGCACAAAAATTATGAAAAGCTAGTAAACAGACTGCGTAAGAAAAACATTACATTACTGAATGCTGACAAGGTTCAGCATTCAGCAAGATTATCTCAAGATTTGTAACTTCACCGATCCAGAGCAAGAGATATATCAAACCACTAGCCATATGGTTACGTAAACATCTTTTAGTTTTCATGTTTAGACTTCCAAGAATGAGTCCAGAAGTCATTCTTGGTAGGACAGAGAATGCAGTCATATATAATGTGTTCAGAGTAAAAACTCAGGTCCTCACTTTACAAAAAGAGAAGTGATCTAGAACACATGAAGGTTACCTCAAGCATTCATTAGAGTTGGGAGTCTATCAAAATTATGAAGATGATTCTTTCAGCAGAAATGGAGCCACAGAAAGATGCCACTTCCTAAGTTTACGTGGTTGACAGCCAGTTCTTCATGGCAATAGTCACGCTTCCTATTCACTACTGCCTTCACAGTCAGTTGAGTTCCTAAGCCAGGCATTGTGTTTAGAAAATCAAAGAAATGCAGAGGAAGCTGAGTAAGTGAGAGGTGACAACAAGAGGGAGAGCTGAGAAGAAAAAGGAAATAACAGCGAAAGAGAAGTTAGAACTGAAAGCAAACAATGGAACACACTGAGATCTATGGGAGCAGAAGAAAGCATATAGAAAGAAGAGTAGAAGGAGTTTTGTTGTTTGAGGGGGAGTGTGGAGTTTATTTTGCTGTTTTTGAGCCTTATTTATATTTTAATGTTTATGGATGATAACTGTCTTCAGTACAAACTCACACAAGGATTTCCTTTCTTGCACAAGATTTGGTGGATTTGGAAGAGATTTTTCTTAATTAAGGTCTTATGCAGAAAAATTGATCAGAAATCTACAGAATCATATCTGACACAGACCTCATAAGATTTCTGTTCGTAACTTTTCAGCTGTTTATTGTTGTGCTTATAGAAATTTCTACTAAAACTTCCAATGTTCAGCATTCACAGAACCAGGGTACATTAAGCAAATAGAAGACCAAAAAAATTACAAAATGTTTGGCAATCCATTCTTTTTGAGCAATTACAGTACAAGCGCCTGCACGCTTTGTATCTTTCAAAAGATGTTTCCTAAAATACCTTTCCTACTGATGTAATTTGCATGTTTCATAGAATATTCAGAGTTTGCTGTAATTGCTCAAGTTAGCGTGCTGCCGAACAATTGTATGACACAGGTCAGGGAAAGCAGTCTGTTTGCGTTGCATCATTTCCAATGTTAAAGACTTTTGCATTAGTAATAATAAATACGCTAATAGTTTTTATGATTCTCTAGCTTGGAAAAATTGTACTATGGTTCTCCAAATATGCTGCAATAAGGAGTATATTCTTTCAGTATGTAAGTGGAAGTTTTAACTGTGTTCCCTGTAACTACTAGTAGATCACTGGCTTTATTTTTTTTTGCTTTAACTTGCCATCTTTGGCTACATGTACAATATTGATTCATTCCCACATAATTGTGCTTATTGAAAAGACAAACTTCGAATACGGATTCACATTTTTTAAGTACAAAGATGAGCATGTTAAGACCTACTGTTGCCTCACTCCCCACCCAGCTATCCCATACTGTCCCCATCGATTAAGACTGCAATCTTAGCTACTGCAATCCTGCCTACCCACCAAATCATTATGGACAGCAGTTGCATACCTCAGAATTATCTTCATGTCCCTTAATTTCTTGGAAGCTTTTAAACCACAAGCCCTGTGGGATCAGAACAGTTATTTATGATCATTTTTTTCCTCAGACTCAACTCAGGCCCTTTTGAAACCATGGCAACAATTAACCACAGCTATGTCAATCAGCAACACAGCCCTCTGGACTCCTCAGTCAAGGTCTGGGACTCCCAGCCTGCAATTACTGTGCCATTTTTTGCTTTTAGAAGCATAGTTTAGACTCATTTCTCAAATTTCTAAATCATTATCAGAACTAACGTAGGACAATTCCCCCCTACCTCCCTTCTCTTTTTATTTTACTTTTCCCAATCCCCTGCAGAAGAGCAGAAATTAAAAGCTAAAAATCTCACTGACTTGCAACATAGTTTCTTTTATTTGTCTTGTCAAACTTATTGCAGCTATGCAATTCCCCTACTAGATTAAGGAGCCTCAGAGACTGTTGCACAGATTAAGCAATAGCTTTTACTGTAAGCTTCTTATTCCCAGTGGTTCCATCTTCTACTCTATCCACATGATTAAACAATAAGGATATAATATCTTTCAGTACATCTGTCAAGGCAGGTCCCATCACTTTCAGCCCACTTCTGACATAGTCCACAATGCAATGAGACTTGGTATCTGTCCTTCATATTGACAGTGCATTTAGTCTGACTTCCAAGTGCTCTAGAAAATTGTCATATTCAATGACACCCATACTATTTCATATGCAGCTTGTAAAAGCAGTGATATTTGCTGCTATTTTCCATCACCTTTCAGTAAAAAAGGTCTATAATGAGGTACCAGGTAATTCCATTATTGAAATTAAAAGTGACACTAGGTGTGCCTACTCAGCCAAGAGTACCTTACCTTTAGAGAAAAAAGCATCAATCTCCTTTTGAAGTATAACGTGATCATTAAATTTAAGACTAAATTCTAGTACTAGAAATAGAAACGATACCAAACTTTCAGTAGTTCCCCTAAAAGGTGTTTAGGGGAACTATTACAAGTTCTACTGAATTCAGTGCCTTCCGTAACAAAGAAAATTGAGTACTGTGAGTGTGAAGATGTTCTATTTTTTCCCATTATGGCTGGAACCCCACCATCTGGATAAGTGAGTTAAATATGGTCTAATACAAAGTGACAGACCCAGGGAACATTTTATTATTAAATACATCAGTAGGATTAAGAGAGTATTTTTTGCTAGGAACACATCTATCCAAAAACAGTACAGATTTATTTCCTTCTGCTATTCACTAATTTCAGGCATTTTATATTGTTGCTGTTCATTACATCAAAAAAACTTGAGGCATATGGATATGTCATAATACTACAATTTGCAGCTACTTCAAAAATAACTTTCACCTGGTGAGATTTTACCAATTCAAGCAAAGATCCAGAGTAAAGATTGCATCTTTGGAACAAGTGACATGGATTAGGATGTTAGCAAATTAAAAAAAAATGGTCTGAACTGCATCAGAATATTTATTGTAGCAAATAAAACTACACTAAGTAGCACCTGGCTGATTTCTGGTACTTCTGTGGCTCTGGGAAGGCCTCATCCCACCACTGCTGTCAATGAGTACAGTCAGAAGGAGAAGCCAGGTAGCACTTGCCATCAAGTGGGGGGGGGGGGGAGGGAAGAAGGAAGAAAAGAACCTTATTACTTGGGTTTGATCTACTCAGCATTCAACCATAAGTACTTAAATCAGATGAACAATATTTAAAGCAGAAATAGTGATTGTATTTTGAAAGAGTTATACCAGCTCAATCTACAAACTCTCCCGTGCAGAAAAGATCTACAGCAGCCAATCCTAACTAGAACTTCCTAGAGTTCACATTTCTGAGAGTAGGAGGGAAAAAAAAGGAAAAAAGCTAACTAGAAAACTCTCAGTTCAGTAAGCTCTTCGTTAGAGGAGGCAAGTCAGATGGATGGGATACAGCAACTGTGCTTTTGCTCTCTGGTTGTTTGCCTAAATAAGTAGAATCCCAGTTCATGAGTAGAGCTCCTGTGTAAGTTTTCATTGCTATGGTTTATATCTTGCCAAATCTGCAAGGGTTAAAAAAATCTAGCAAAACAATCTTATAAAAACCCAGAAAGTGATCCTGAAGCAGCTGTTGGATATTTAACAAAAAAATTTCAAACCTCCAGCACAATGTATTAAAAGAATTAAGTACTAAAAGAAATCAAACATTACAAACAACTTTCTGCAACACAACTGCAGCCAAACAATAACAATTTAACAGTATTCAGCATTCTGCATATCAGTCTTTTGAGTCTTACGTAAAGATAAAGAGTGTTTCTTGGTATCAGAATTATTTTCATTTAAACTTCGATCATCTAAGTATGAGCACATTCTTTCCCTTCTAACTGACCTTGAAGTTTGCTTTTCTAGAAGCAGGGTAAAAAACCCTGCTTGGTCACGCATTTAATGTAAATTGAAACAGCATAAAAATGCCATAAAGTTATTCAACAGCTTAGCTGAGTAAGTCTATTATACTGGCCCTTCCCCTCTCACCACACTCCCCACCCCAAGTCCCTGAAAGCCCTGGTATGTTCATCATTTAGCCATCATTTCTTAAACTCTCCTGCAGAAGTGGCTGGGGTTTTCTTTTGCAAGAAGATCTAGCTGAAAGACTGCAGTCAAACACTAACTATAAACAGTGGAAAGGACGACAGGAGCTCCTGAAGATAATAAGACTCAAGACTGAAGAAGGATGACTCAAATTATGAGGTATAATGGACTATGAAAGTTGAGGACACTCCAGAGTGGCTGATGAAAAAAGGGAGGTGTTTTGAGAAAAAGAGGGAATGGAAAAAAGGGACACACAGGCACTTCTTTAGCATTCCTAAACTCAAACCATGAATGTTATACAAAAGTCTGCTGTTGGAATTCTGCCTTCCAATTACTCCAGACACAGCTCCACACAACGTACAGTCTCCACAATCACTGCCCAAGATCTTTATTACTGCTGGTCATCTTCACCCCTAAATCTGTCAAGGCAAGTCTCCAAAAGCAAAGCTGGGGAATGGCAGAAAAACAGGAAGAAGGGATGAATGACAAACCAAAAAGCAGTAGGTGCTATGTTTTGCTTTTTAAATCTTGAAGATTTAAAGATAGAACACTGTACATCTTTGTTTCAGTTTCCAATTTCTGCATTTCTATAGGTGGCAAAAGTTTCTTTTAGTTTTAAATGAAAATTGAAATCACAGTCCCATATTCAGTCAAAAATCAGAACAGGCAAACTGAAAATTCTCAAGATTTGGCACCACTACAGGAAACTGTATAACACATGGCAGCTGTTGGGAATGACTCAGCCTCTTCCCAAACAGATCCGAGAAGCAAGATTGTCTAGAGAACTGCTGAATTCATTTATTGGTTTGTTTGCTCCAGCATCCGAGCTATAGAGGACTCAGGAGAAGGACATTCAGCAACACAAGGCAGAGCACTGACCTAAGATACACAGGAGCACTAACCTTCCATGTTCTCTCTAAATATTATCTCTGTGGCAAGGGAGTCATTCCAAGAAATTATAAACAGTTTTTGTAGACTGAAAGGTTGCAGGGTCACTTTTCTCCACTTAACCACAGCAGAGATTACATCTAATTCGGCTGCACTGGATTCCAGCATTTAAAAGATTAAAACACACATTTCAGTTTTTGCTGAGGAAATTTGCTGTTAGGCTACGACCTGATGTAAGGGATCATGTCATGTATGCAGACTTATACATATTCATTAGATATGCAAATAAGGACATGAAATCAAATTAATCCCAAAGCCAAAAATCTCTAGACATCCTGACCCAGCAGGCTTAAGTAGTGTATGTATGACTGCTTGTTCATCGCTGTGACTTTGGCTTGTTTCATGATTAACTACGAATAAGTTGCATATATGTTTAGTTTGTTTTTGTGTTTTTTTTAAATGTATTTAGATGTAATTACAATAAAACCAAAAATATTTATTGTCAAGACATTGCTAATTCCCATTCAAACACTGATCAACCATTTCCTGATTTGCCAATCTACTTTAGTAGTGGGCTTATCTTTTAACTCCTTATTAAATGGAATGAATGCAACAACTCATTACCTAGTTTTTGACTGATTTTCTGAGCAGTCATGCAGTAACATGAACTCCTCTGCTATATGGTCAGATGACTGGGGACAGCATATCAAGAATAATCTCTTACACCCCAAAATACATTAAAAAATCATCTTTCAACATATTTATTGTGCAAAAATACCACACTGAATATGCCTACTTACCTAGTGGGTAACTGAGTTTAGTTATAATTGATTGAATCAATTTCTCAGCTTCATAATTGTGAACTTCTATATCTCATTCTAGAAGCTACCTTTTACTCTGATGGGTGCCCAAAAAAAGAACACAAAGACAAACTCAGTCTCACTGAAAGCAATCACAACTTGTATTTTGCTCCAAACTATATCAAACTTATTTTCACAATTCCAGATATGAGAAAGATCCATTTGTGTTTTAACTAGACTGGCACAGATTTGATTTTGAAATGGTTACTGAAACCTGAAGAGCACTGATAGTCAAGATAGATCGCGATTTCCCATGTACCTGATCTCAGCAGACAAGGCTCTACAGTGAGTAGATTTCTTGTACAGGAGTGGATTTAGTATTCTTTCCATAGGTGCTGACTCTACTATGAAATAGGTTTTCATTATGCCATATATCTTTATAAGGAGTTTACCAAATTTTAAGGTCCCATATATCACTGATGAGTCCACAACTAAGACAACTATGATTGTATTCTCATCAGTGACTCTTAAATGAACGTCGAGACCTTGATCATTACTTTACATTCCTTAGATGAAGCACCGTTAAGGTAATCATGATAGAAAGTTGAGAAAATATTGTATTTTAGAATTTTAAAATAAAAAAGGCAGTAAGTATATAAGCTTGAAATTCTTCAGCTCCAAAGTACTCTTCCCTTGTTTTAGTTCTGCAACTCTTTCCTGTTGCTGTATTCGAAAATACACTTCATACATATAAACATTTGCAGTTGCCAGGCCACAGTCATTAGTTCAACAAGTGGTCAGCATCTCTTCAGCATGGGTGTCACTGAGCAAAGTCAGTGGAAAAACTGCAGTGAACAAGATGTAGTTATTCACCAACTACGATAATTTAAGTATGATTTTGATAAAAATGTTTATATTTCAGTTTTTGCACTTACAAGTGCTTGATAGCAACTTCTGACACATCCACATTTACAGACAGATACTCCAAAATCTGTGAGGTAACTACTGAAATAAAAAAATAAAAAAAAAATCAGGAATTTGAGGAAAGCTAGCAACACCAACTAAATACAGAACTATTATCTTTGTAGCTGCTTGCAGCCACTCTCTGTGCCCCATGCCAGAATGCGGTCGCCTGGGGGCTAGCGAATATACCACGCTAGGACCATAGCAGCACTAGTACCAACGTGGACGATGCTACAAATGGCGTTTATTGGAATGTGTCATCTGCTTATACAATCTACCTACTTTGTCTACACCCCCTATACCAGCATCAGCCTGCATCACACTGCAGGGGAGGGTCCTGTCGCGTCACATCCCAATGTCCCAATGCACGCCTGATACAACATAACTTACTTCCATTCCTGTGTTAACTCAGGGTGACAATATGAAGAGAAAGTAAATTAAGTCAGTATTTCTCCAGTAAGTTCAATTTAAGTTGAAGTAACTAATTTACATTTCTATGAGAATGTAAATGAATGAGAAATTGGGAGAATGAGAATGTTGAATGAGAAATTCAACAGAAAACATAAGGAAAAAAATCAGTGCATAACATAAGACAAAGCACCCATCCTTTCCATCAATAAACAATAGCCAAAACAAACGATCTTCAAGCACTACAGCAGTCTTTTCTTTTGAATGTTTCAGTTGATGAACTTAGCAAAATTAAACAGATCTAGGCTGAAAGTTTTCCTAACACTAATGTATAGAAACAACAAATTTATTGAGTGCATCACTTCACTGCTACATTCAGAAGCTTGTAAGGTAACCACTCCTTGCCATAGGGTACCTAGCAGTTACTTGAGCAACAAGCACAGACTCCTTGTTCAAAGGCTTCAGAGTCCAAGCCAGCTATGCGATACCACTGGAGACTTAAAGGTTGAGCTTGAGAGATACTTGGATCGTATTCTCTTTAAGTCTGTTTTTCCTTTGTAAAGACAGATCACAGCAAGTTGCAAGCCTCTCCTCTCCTTAGATTTTTGCCCACCTAGAAGGGCAGAGCTCTTGAGCCCAGCTACAGTAGAGCACTCTCTCACCACAGTAGGACTTTCTGATCACTGAACATTCCAGTACCACCAGATAAACATGTCATAACATCTCCAGTCTTCCCCAAAAGAAACTAGAGCACAAAGACAAAAGCAGGCTGAGTGAACATGCAACAAAATAACAATCAAAAATTGTCTAGCAACAGCACAAGACTTGCTTATTGGAACCTGTGTCTCCCATAGGTGCTTATTAAACATATTTATTCCACATCAGTGAATATTTGGAGCTGATACAAATTGCTGCAACCATATAAGAAGAACAGATGGCTGTGAAAGCTGCTCTTCATACACCAGAGATCTCATACGTATGAGAATCCATGTTGCAGTACATGATGTTTGTTGTCCCTTCCCCCAGTTTTACTCCACTGTACAACTAAAATATTAACAGTCCTGCTTTGTTTTTCATCAGAAATAAGAACAGCAAACATGAACCTTCCAGGCTCACCTCATCCCTCAAACTCCTCCAAAGGTGAGGCTTAG
The DNA here is from genome assembly GCA_024606505.1 of Aquila spilogaster. Lineage (NCBI taxonomy): Eukaryota > Metazoa > Chordata > Aves > Accipitriformes > Accipitridae > Aquila > Aquila spilogaster. Next base: position 21,711,187 of record JANHGO010000002.1, read on the forward strand.
AAGACCATAACACTTAAGAGCATTTCACCATTTTCAAAAAAAAACAAAAACAACCAAACAACCAGAAACATCATAAGACTTAAAAAGCTAGAAGACTAATGTTTTGCTCTTATACTAACACACAGGCATTTTTTGAGTTAGTTTGCTGTTGTTCCCCCCCGCCTCTAAACCCTAACAACTCCACTAATGTTAAGTACTGAAGCTGAAGTAAGACCAAGTCACATTTGATTCAGTGGCATCTTTTAGAGAGAAGCTGAGTAAGGAGCACTGTTCTTGTTCTCCGTTATAATACAGTGCTTACAACACCACCTTAGTTATTACATACCAGACAAAGTTTTTTTTTTTTTTTAACCAGTGACTGTTTTAACCTCCCACACAAACATACCCACAACTTGAACCACAACCGAGTATTCATTTATATGAAGACTGATGGCTGCTCTTGTGATCACCGGCAGCATTTCTAGCCACCAATGTAGACAATGGAAATTTTTACAAAGAAACTATTGGTCACAAAAAAAGTGCAAAATCTGTTATCATACTTAGAGGTGTTAAATGTTTCAAAAATATTTGATCCCAACTTTAAATCGGTTGGGATCACCATTTTTTTTATTTTATTTCCTTTCAGTGAGAGAAAGAAGAGAAGGGATAAGAAAGCATTACTGTTATTATTGGCTCTGGGTTATGTGGGTCTGGTTTATTTTGCTGAGTGCAGAAGAGAGTGGAAAATTACTTAAAGCTCAACAGAATAACATTAACAAAGATCATTTTTCTCTCTTTGGGACTTGGCTGCATTCAATTTTTGTGAGTTATTGGGGAAAAAAGGTGATGTTTAAGCACATTGAGCCTGAATTGCTGAAGATAAAGGCAAGTGATACTGCAACAGCTGCAGATGCTATTGCATTCAGCTCTTCATCCAGGAGCTGCCACTCCCACTGCATCCCATGTGCTCGTCTCAGTCACATCAGGAAGCCTGGCCCCGCAGCACTGCTGGCAGCAAGGAGGCCAGCCTGCATGGTTGCTGTGCCTGGGGATGTGTCATCCTGTGTTTTCCTGCCTACAACCTCAGCTGGCAGGACAGCAGACAGCTGGAGAAGATCACATCTTAACCTCTCATTGCTAAAACTGCCATAGATTATTGTTCCAAATCCTTTATTTTTACTTTTCTTCCCCCAAAAAAATCCAAATTGTAACACAAAAAGTTCAACCTTGCTGAAAATAGGTTCAAATGCAAGGACTGTAATATCCCTCACTTCTAAGGCCACAGTTACTGTATCTTTTCAAGTATATGTCAAACCAGAGGGGAAATTACAAAGAAAATTCCCCTGTAACTTTTCTATGTTAATAAACAAAAATACTTAAGTGTAATTATGTGACAAAGACATTGTGTATAACATTTTGTCTGACATAAAGGCCACAGATAAAGTAAGCAAAGGCTTAATTCAGAGGTAGATCAGACCGAAAACTAAGTCAAACTTCACTAGACAAAAGCAGGTCAATTTTGCTATTTTAAATTAAACAATACATGTAGACATTCATTTGAAAGAACTGAAAATGCAGTTACTGGGTAACCCCAATAAGAAACAAGTGTAGTTGTAATGTACAGTACACTACAAGTGTACTGTAAGCACTTCTTCCAGCCACATTGCCAGTTTGAGTAGATCTTTTTAATCTATTACCTCCTCAGTTGTGCCATGCATTAATTAAAAAAAATTAATTTGCACATATTCACAAGCAGCAACACTTGAGACAGCCCTACTCAGGCTAGACTGAACAAAAGGTGCTGAAGGGCATGGAGTCAGGCACTGCACTACAAGGTTTGTAAGGAAAGCTGGGGTGGCAGTAGTGGTTTTTGGCTCAGAGGGGGGTTTGGAATGGGCAGGGAGTTGTTTTGTTTGTTTTGATATTAAACCCAAAGTATTTTGAAAAAAAGCATCAGAAGTTATGATCCATCCTTTCATGAGTTCTAACAAAACAGCAGCATATCTCAAAGATTTCTTGTAGTAGCAATGGTAGCTTAGTCCTCTCTTTCCTCACTCCGTGACACAAACCTTGTGTTCCTGTCCACTCAGCCATCTGTTGTTACCTCCTGGTTGTGAGGAACTAACTATTTGTTAACCTGAACAGTGAACTGATAAGAGTTTTAAAGAAAGACAGGAAAGATTCTGAAAGAATCTTTGACTTATATTAACCCAGTTACAATGTGCTGCAGCAGTGAAAACAAGTTGTGGGAATCAGGAAGCAACAGCGCAGGGACTGCTCGAGGAAAAAGAACTGCCAAGAAAGAGTTCCTCAGTATCACAGCCTCCAAGAGCACGATTTAAGCTAATTAAGTTAACAGGAAATATTGAGAAAAAGAGTACTTGGGGGGGTCGGGGGGGGAGGAGGGAGAACATTGTTAGGAAGAGGATAAATAACAGATCATCAGTGCCTCCAGAACAGAGAACACCGTAAATAGTAAGATCTGTAAATTCTTTGAGGATTTGACTGACAAGCAAATGTGTTGACCCAAATCAAATTAGAAATTATATATACAGAAAACCATCTCCTCTATCATGCAGCCACCATAGGAAATGAAAATAGGAAATTAAATCAGAAGATATATGCAGAATGAATGAACTCTACTGGACTTCACATTCAAGCAAATTGAAAAAGCACATAAATTCCCAGGAATGCCACAGTAAAACCCAATTTTTAATAAGAACAGTTCTCACTTGAATTTGGTTTAAATATACTGAGCTCCAGACTCTGTCCAAATTAGATATTTAAACCCTTACATCTTCCTTTGCACCCATGATAAGTACTAAAGTAAGCTCCTTACGTACATGTAAAATTTGAACTGTAGAAAAATTGATGATCTTAGTGACTTTTAAAGACAACTTTTGAATAATATTCTCAGTGCATGAATTTCCAAAGTCAGGAAATCCTCAAAACCATGAAGACTGACAGAATTTATTTTAAGATCTTACTTTGTGGAACACAAGTAATACAGGTTTTCAGCACAAATAAGTTATCCAGAAAATAACTCACTCAGAAAAGAGCTTTTAAAGAAAGTGAATTGACCACCCCAATTACAGGAGGATAACAATTCATCCATGGCTACAACAGTGTGTTGTTTCAATGCTATAATTACAAAACTGGAATCAAAATACTTGATATTACTCAGAAAATTATTAAAAGAGCTAGTACACAAGAACAGACGGGCAGAATTTATGTCTGAAGAGATGTAAGTGGTATCAAGCAGTATCTAGCTAATGACGACAACGTCATGAATTATCATTAGGTAAGATGCTATTTCCATAACCAGTAAGCTCTCACTCTCTTCTGACAAAGTAACTTAAAATGTTTGGTTAGAAGGATTAGGAAAAAGAAGCTGCCTTCCCTACAAAGTTTGTTATAAACTGGCCAGTTATGGAAATTATCTCATCTAGTGGCAAAGTTTATAAAAACAGGAAGATGACTCATACTAAAATAGGAAAAAGGGTATGGGTATCAGAGAATGAACATAGCTTTGATTTTAAGTATGTCCAAATAGACGGCATTGGAGAATTCACAAGAACAGAACTTCAAAATGCTATAAATATTTAAGGAAATTGTGTATTTCTCCCAGAGACCTCAGTCATAAGATATGTACAACAGCTTTGCGGTAGCTGCAGTACAGAAATAACACATTACATATTGAAAACAGATGCATGAATGGTATGACCACTGCCATTCCTGCTGGATCAATTATGCAGTACCTAAAGAGAGCAAAATCAGCTTAGGATTTGGACTTGTTTCCTATGGGTCCCTTCCAGCTCAGAATATTCTTTGATTTTAACTGAGATTACCAGGACTCTTCTCAGGAATGTGTTACAGCTTAAATTACCAAATCTTTTACAGTATGATGGTGATTCTAAGAAAAGGCTTAACGTCCCTATGATCTTTAAGTTTTAATACATTCTCTTTGGCTTTAGTAGCCTACAAAAAAAATTCAACTTGTGGAGGAAGAAGGCTATACTAGAATTTACATTACTTATTCCCTTTTGACCATAGTTTTTAGCTATGACAAATAGAGAGAAGAGTCAGTCAAACAACATGTCTGCGAGACTCCCTCCTACTTCATTCAACTCCTGTTTCCTCTACATAAGCCTCAGAGATGCACTGATACAACCAAACTACTTGTGTTCAGCGACAGCATCTGAAATTTCTTTCTCTAGTGGGTTTCCAAAACAGAAAGCATGCTCTGTTTTAGGGCACTCTAGTTTGAGCTGTGTAAAGCTGGGCTTCACATATAACTGAAGCTAATTAAAAATATTTTGAATAGCTTTTACAGCGTATGGTGACTTGCTAAACTCTATTAACCTACTGAAGCTTAAAATTATTGTCCTCACTGTCCTCATCACTAAAGGATAATAAAGATGTCATAGCACATTATTTTAAGAAGTTACCATTAAACAGATGAAGAAATAATTGATCTGGTACAGGGTTTCAGATGTACTGTACCTACACTCATGTTAACTTTGAGGGAGGTTCATACTCTAAAACTAAAAATCTTCTTGAATTCCACAACAATCTCCTACACATTCACAAAGATGAAATAAGTAGTCTAAGTATGTTCACAGAAAACCAGCAGCCATCCAGGGCAGAAACTGCAAAGAGAACAGAAGATAGAAGTTGCTTGCAGAAAAGGTAAATATGTGATAAGGATAAAAAGAAGCAAATGGATTAGCAAACAAATTAGCAAAAAAAAAAGTGGGGATAAGAGTCACATGACTCTATTCATTACTCAAAAATAGAAGTCAGGATTTTGATGGTATTAGATCCCACATCCTTCTAGCAGGGCAGTATTAACAATTATCATACAGCAAAACAGCAACTTCATTATAGTTACTTTCTCTTATGCTAGTACTAAAGTCCTTTTTGCATTATTCTGTACTTCAACCACCGCACCCTGCCACCCATTCTTCATTCTACAAGAAGAAAAACTGAAAAAAAAATGCTGTTTTGAAGCTGTTTGTTTTTGTTTTTTTTTACTTCATGGGACATTACGTATAGATTCCAAAGAAGAGTGGCCTGCTTCCCCAAAACATGTTAAAATTATTATGCAACGGGTAAAAAACAGAAGTCACCTCGCCAATGAGAGTAAAATAGAAGCAGCATAATTAAGCAAGGATGATAGTACGACTACTATTCCAGAAACAGGCAGCATATAGTAGCTTGATATTTGCCATATTAAACATCAGCTAGACATGCCAGATTTGATACATCCAATTTAAACTTCGAATGAGTCACTGTTGTATGCTTGGACGCTATGAGTTTAAATTTTGCCATGCCAATTAAAGAATAGAATTCAAAGAGACTGAACTAAAAATGTAATTCAAGAATTGATCTCCTTATATAAATAGTCTTTACTGTTAAAGGGGAGACAGTGGGTGGAATGAGGTGGGAGATGGAAGCACAAACTCCAGATACAGTTTTTGGAAATACAGCTGAGTCATGGAGCTAGAACAAGAAAAAATGTTCTCTAGAATACAGGTATTTTTTAAACTGCATTCACCAAATATGAAGAAAATAAGGGAAAAAAAAGATAATTCAATTATCCTATCTATGCAGAAAATACAGCAGATAACTTATCAAGAATAGAAGGAAATCTAAATAACTGTAGAACTTAAGTTGTACTTATGCAACACAAAGTAAAAAAGCAAAGCAATAAGCATAGGATCCTTCTCGATTTTTAAACAAAAAAAAACATTATGTTGTCATTTCCTACCCTAAAAAAGACTGTCCAAGCTCTGCCAGTAACAGAAACTTTCCATTTGGAAAAAAAACTGCCTTTTTAATTATTATTATATTTTTAAAAGATAAGTTTCAGCTGCAGCTAGACAAACAATAGCCAGTAGGAATTCAGCTACAAAGTGAATCACTTTATTACTGAACTATTTATCTAGACTACACCATACATTTCTAACAGGCATAGGAATACAAGAAAGAATGGATTCCACATCTGTCGTGAACACTACCACTTCAAGACTAGAACACAATACATGAATAAACACTGTCTTTAAGTCTTAAAAGGAATGAGAGATGGTGCCTGGTGGCTGAGCACAGCTGCAGTGTTGCACAGAACAGCTGGCTTCACAAGCCACAGCCCTAGTAAGCCACACACATTCAACTTAGATTAGAAACAGCAGAGTTCAGGGGTTAAGAGACAAATTTATATGAGACAACTACCCAGTGCATTATCGGAATTTGTTAGTGCACTCTCACTAAGGGGAAGAACTTAACCAGAGAGATTTTCAGCAGGGGAATAATGCATGGAAGTTTTCAAGCACTCTGTTTTGTAACACCTTGTCCTGACAGTAAGCAGGCTGGGGAATAAGAGACCCAACACCTAATCAGATGGAAGTTTTGAAGTAGGTATGGACGGTTTCTGTTTTTAATTTGATCAGAGCGGCCCACTGCTACACCCATGCTAACACACTCTTCTTAAATCTGAAACGAATTGCTGCGTGAATAACCACAGTGATAACAGTGACACAAATGCAAATCTCTATAAACTTAGTGTTTGAGCTCCCCTCAAGCTGCCCATAATGTATGGAAAACCAATTACTACTTCTGATGTCTCTCCCCACCCCTCTACACTGGCTGCCATAAGAGGATCTGTACTTCACTGTCAACAGAAACAGCCCACAACCTCACGTGGAACACGGATATGTTGGATTTAACATCAGGATATTTTAATGCATTAGTGCTTCACAAGTTTTCATAAGCAATATTTTGTTGTGCCGCATAGCTGAGCTTATCTACAGGTGAGAAATCTATAGGTCATTTCTTGGAAGAAAGTTAAGCTTTGCAATCCATATCTACTGTTTGATTTTTGAACCTTACTAAAGTATAAGTTACAGAAAAACATAGAAATATAAGCACTAGAGAGCTTATATCAGCAATACTAACTCTGCAGCCTTTGAAGAGCATGTGGATGGCCACAGCTCCTCCAGCCAAAGGTCTCCTGGGAGAAGGGAGCACCACTTCACTCTTGTGAACCTGTGGCACATCCTGCTGCAAACAGCAGGCATTACTGCCAGCACCAGGGCAACACTTCTCCCACTGAAAGTCCTTACTGATTCTCATAGGGCTTAGGGGAACATTGCTTATAGATTCCTTTCCCACAGACACACTTTTGGGCCCTCTAGTACACACATTTGACAGACAGAATGAAGGGGAATTGATTGTGTTGTTTAAAATGGCCTTATAATATAGATGTTACTGAAAGTTGTTTGAACATCACTCATGCAGATATTTCATAAGAATCCCACATTCCAGCCTTCCTCATTCATTAGCATAAAGTGGGTAATTGGCATCATTAACATTCTTCCCAGCTGGAAAGAACGTGCTTCTGCACTGCAGCTAAAATGGCACACAGTTCAGCAAGGCCTTTTCTGCCACAGACATTCAACAGAAATTTAAATTTCCCATTTATTCTTCTTCTTTAATAAAGATTACTACATGAAGTATTCCTTGAAGTCTTAAAGAAATTAAAATATCATTCAAAAGAACAAAATCTGCAACAAGTACAAAACAGCAATGCCTATTTTGGCCTTTGAGCATACCAATTTCATACCCATTGCTAGGAACTGGAAAAAAAATAATTTGTATGTGTATGAAATCAAAATCACAAATCCCTTTATACAGAAGACATATGGTAGAAATTAATAGTAAGTGACAAGCTTCCCCCCCCCCCATAAAAGTTTATGCATGCTACGATGTGTATGGCTATTTTTATGAAAAGCCAAGTTCTTTTTATATAATTAGAACAGCTCTTGAGGCAGGAAGAATGTAATTGGCAATAATGACTTAGAATTGAGAAAATCTCACTGGAGTTATCACTACATCACAGTCTAAGCGCATTGCATAAGAATAGTCTTGTAAAACAAGAGACAAGCAAGCTGGGGGAGGAGCAGCATTCAGCACACATTTTTCCAACTCCTTGGCTGTAAAGATGAATAGTTGGAAAGCTGACAAGTTTTCACAGGCATGACTGAGCTCAGTCCTTGACTCAGAATTAAACAGGACATAAGGCTTTGGCTGGCAAAGGTCACTAAGCATGAACAAAAATCAAAAGTTTCTTTCATCATTGATGTTACTGTAAAATAAAGTAAATGAGAACAGCACTGTTTATTGTTTGTCACTGATCTGTCATTACTATGAGCTAACAAAAACCTAAAAAGAAAAATTCACCTTAGTCTTGTTCCAGCCTGGATTATAAGAATAGGAATATTTATGTTGCCCAAATTATAAAAACTACTTTCATCTATGCATATGATAGATCATGCCTTATATTTGTAAGCATACATTGCCATATTTTGCATATTTAACTGAATTCATACTAGCAACTCTTGCTAGTGCCAGGTTAGAACAGACATGGTCTGCATACATCTTCATCAGTATACTGAATGAATGAGTGACAAGGATCCACGAAAGTAGAACAGTAGGGCTAGACTGAGGTGTACTATTTTAATCTCCTTGTCCTACAATAATATTAAGATCAGGAAATGATACCAGAGAAGAGTATTCAGAGAAGAGTATTAGTATCACCACTACAGTTACTCCAATCGTATCCCCAGAAGGCAAAGACTCCAGGCTAGGCCTTGAAGGAACTTTTTCTCCCTCAGATACCTTATCTAGAACTGGGCAGCTTAAAGCTGTTGCCACACATCTCAGTGACTGGAGCTACAGACTGAGCTATACTTCTGCACTCACTTGTGTCAGACAAGAAAAAACTCTGTAGTACTTTGTACTGCACCAGAATATTTCCTGACACTTGAAACTATTCCAATTGGACAGAAAAATCAGATGAACAAGTTCTCTAGCAGCCCCCAGCAAGCAGCTTCCTAGCACAGCTATCTCCTTACAGCCAAGGACAGAAAACATCACTGTAACTGCATTTAAAGAATGAAAAATAAAAATTAAAAAAAAAAAAATCAAGTATGGTTCCCAGTTCATCCCCTGACTCCAAAGAACTCTGAAAATCTGGGTCTGCTTACATCAATGGTTTCAAAATTCTCCTTTCTCACTCCATTCCATCCATTAGAAAATAACTGCTTAGTCATCATAAAATAAAAATAACAGCTACTCTCCGCTCAACATTAACCGACACAAAAAGAAAAGCCCAAAATAATTGCTGGAAGCTTAAGTTTCAGTCTTACAAAAAATTAAGTGGATGAGTAATCCTGTATCCAGAAGCTAACCCCATTGATTTTATTACATGCAGATCAACACGTTTCACTTGTGTACATCTTACATACATAGAAGCAGATTCTACAAATACACCTCTAAGCCCATGCTTGTGACTGTGTTGCTTGTGACAAGTTGCTCAGAAAAATCATAGGAAAAGTCTACACTCAGTTCTAAAAATTATCTACAAATGCATAATCCTAGAATCAGGAAGAAGAAATCATGGTGTGGGGAAAATAGGGATTCATAACCTATTAAAAGGGACTTGCTAGTAAAACAGCAGAATTACAAACAACAACTCGGCTAAATATGGACCAATTATAAGCAGTGGGAAGCGTTATGGAAATTCAGGAATTTAAAATAAAGTTGAAGAAAACAATGCTGAAAAAAAGTGGAAGAAATAGCAAAAAGCACAGGGATGTGTAAATCGCATTAATAGATCAACTTTCACCAAGTGTTAGTATTATACTTCACAGGACCGTTCATGAAGTATGTGGTCCATTTTCCCTGCTTATTTAGCCCTTTGCCAGCACCTCAGTTCTGCAAACTCTACAGTTGCTATGTTCTCCACCACACATGCTTCTCTGTATCAAAACTACTCACATGATGATATGCAAAGGGAAGCTTCAGTGAGATTTTGACCTTATAACCTTTGCAATCATCAGATTTTTGCAAAGTGGTTTAAAAGTTTTAGTTTATAGAAGTGAAAAGCCATTGTTTTTATTTATGGGGCCAAGATAGTCATGGAAGACAAAGATACCAGAAATCTTTGCTATTATACAGAACTAAAGCAAATCATAATAAGCAATAATCACATTGGCAAGTAATTGGTCACTTACTGAGTGACCAGTTTAGTTAATCTCTAATCACTGGTGTCCTCTTCAGTGGCAGAGATTGGATCATGACAGATGGTTTTCTCTCCCCTCTTGAATCAGAGAACTATCATATTCTTTAGCATGAACACCGCGCTTCCAACGCTTCAATCTTCACCAGCTTCAACACGCACATTGCAAATGCATGAAAGGTCTTATGAGATTAAACTATATTTCTGGCAAAATAGCATAGTCATTCCAAGTTATCACCTCAGCCTGTTTTTACATTAAAGCTTTCATACTCATAGGATATATTGGCTAGCTTAGTTAAATGAAATTGCTATGTATCAGCAAAAAATTCCCCAGAGTTGCAACTATCAGCAAAAAAGCAAGAGTAGAAAAGTGTATGCCACACAAGAGTGATGAGAAATTGTGCTCAAGTGTAGGCTTGCATTACCTTAACTACATATATGGAGCAGTTCAGAAGGCATTACAGTGTTTTTAGCTGGGGTATCCAGTAAGAGAAAGGAGAGGTGGATAACACTAGTGAGCTGGTATCATGTAGCTCACTTCTGTTCCTGCTGTCAATGTAGGGCATTTCTTTGATGTAGGTGACAGTATCTCTTCCCAGCTCATTTATAGTCTTTCAAGAGCTCCTATTTCCCCTCAGGAGTCTCTTATGAAATAGTCTAATCTCACTGAGCGGAACTGAAATATAGACTACACTCCCTTGCTAGAGAATAGGAACAAGGTACACTTTCCCTTTCATTTGGTGCTCATCTCAGACCTGAAGTTGTAAAACCCAATTCAGCATGATACCAATATAAGTACTGAAGGAGCCAGATGAGCATTCATTGGCTCAAGCCTTGTTTCTCAACAAGGACAACTGAATCAAGTACTTAAGTCAAAGCAATGTATCACTGGTTTGTAAATTACTATAGCCCTCAAAGAAGCGTAAAAAAGAGTTGTGACTGTTTCTGAATTAATGCCTCCTGCATTCCTCTGTAGTACTTACAACTTGCTCACAGTTTTGCCCAAACAAAAACCGAATCAAAACATAAATAAGACCACTACCATACAAAAAAGGTCACCACATTCTTATCTAAGAGTCTTCTGGTATATTTCCATTTTTGTCTTAGATTTTTAGACAACACAGAAGTGTCATGTAAGAAACTCTACTCCCTGAACCCTTCATGCAACTATCTTCCAATGCAGCCTTAGCAAACATCTCAGAACAGTTTCACTTGTATGACTTCCTCCCAGTTTACTCAGACACAGCTTGAACTGGTCTTTTTCTCAGCCTTCTTCAAAACCTGAGTTGAAATCGCTTTCCTAGTCATATATATGACAGCAGTTTCCCTGCCCCTTTTCTCACACTACCTATGCTTATTCAGCTTTCTGTTCTGATTTCTCAATCTTAACTGATAGTTTTCTGATTCCTGTCAGCTCACTTCTCTGATGGTACTATTTGACAGTTTTCTGCCTTTACATAAATGGCTCATTTCCTGATTTGTTTTCTCCTTCCATGAAACATTTCTCAATTCACCAAATCCTTTTTGGTCTAAAATCCCCATGCTATAAAGTTCATCCATCAGTGCCATGTTTTGTAGAGATATAGTCTCAGTAGGAGGAGTCAGGAATAATGCAGTCTTAATTAGTAAACCTTTAAACAGTTCAATAAATCCAGCTGCAAAGGAGTGGGTGTACTAATCACAGTTCTCCAGCTGAGACTGTCTTGAACATTACAATTGTTTTCACTTAATGGATGGTAGGTTCATCCATTGATGAAAACTCTTTGGGCTATCTGCAGCTATTTGAATACCTAAGTCTTCCCTACTGTTTTCTAGGTGGAAGACAGAAGGTAGGTTCTGGTCACACCACAGAGAAGCAGATGAAATAGCTCTGCTTCTAGAGAGGGAAGAACTGCTGTATACTTTGGAATTCCATTTGTTTTCACTTAAGCAATTTTTGAAGGACATCTTTCTTGCAAGTCACATCTCTCTAAAAAATAATTCAAATCCTGCATCTGAGAATTCATATTCTAATGTCGTAACAGTTTATCATCTTACAAATATTCCATACTGGTGTTCTATTTTTATTTGTGTAACTGTGATATTTGACAAAAAAAAAGCCCACAAATACTGTTTGCCTATATCCACAGCAAGTAGTTTACAGCCTAGAACCACCATTTTGCTGCCTTCATCCTTCCCGTGTTATAAGACTACCAAAACTATACTGTAAACATAGGTTCATACACCAAAAACAAATTAAGAAGTAGAAATAATTTAGTAAGACAATGAATCTAGGGAGTGGTCAGTCTGCTCAGTATCAGAAGACTGCATTTCATTTCTTAATTCCACTATTGACAGTTTCAGGAGACACTGCCTCAGTTCTGTTTATAATTCTGTTTCTTGAGATGAAAAAAAGACACTACTGAAAAAAATAAAGACACTAGAAGTGAAAAATTATATTAGCAGCATTATGTAAAAATCGCAAACATTTTAGTTCCTCATACAAAAAGTCTTAAGAGTTTAGGCAGACTTCATAAGCTTCAGGTCAAAAATTTCCATCAATTTCTAGAGACTTAGTCTGAACCTAAGGCTGTAAGATCCTAGCAGTTTTTGCACCTTCCAGTAGTCCCTTCCCTTTACCCTAACCACAACAATAAGTATGTGGAAAGAAAAGGCACCATTTATTTTAGAGGCAAGTAACCACTTACTAGGGCATTTCGCAATATTATAAAGCATCTCCATCAGACTATTTTCACTGGTGAACCTTACCTGTTCAGAACCAGTAAACAATCTTCACCATAGAACCAGTACCTGCATTCTGCATAGACTGGACTGTTATCCTTCATCCTCTTGCTCTGAGAGCTTCTCGGTTCATTTCAGCAAGATCAGTATGAGGCAAGGTACTAACAGATGTCAGAAAGACTATTTAAAACTCATTCCTTGGAACTTACTGTTTAAAGTTAAAGCATTGAACTCAGAATCCAGAGAAGAATCCCCAGTCCTTGATAATAACTAATATTGTTACATTTTCTTTAAGCTTTTGATTCAGATTGATTAGAGGGAGATTTCACTTCCTTCTCCTGCTCTATCAAGAGAATAATGGATCTTAGCTAGATCAAATTACACTACAATTTACCATCTTTCAATAATATCTTTAAAACTATTGCTTTGCTGTACAATACTCAGAGCCAAGGCTAATATTCAGGCATAAAATCTATTCTCTGACCTCCAATACTAAACCAAGAAGAGTTCTCAGCAAGATTCCTTTTTAAGCAGGCATCCTTCAAAAATGTGTTCTTCTAACTACCTTGGCCCTGAAGACGCTATTTTCCAGTTTTGCAGATGCTGCTTATTGTTACGCAGTGTCAGTCATACCATATTATGTCATTTTATATAGCAGGTCAGAAGGAACTGTCATGCTCAGAGGTACCTGATATTTTGCCAAATCATTTGGCATATCTCTGATTCTCATCAATTTGAATCACTTGTAGATCATTTCAAAAGAGACAATTATTGGCAGCCATTCAGAAAATGGCATATAGTCTACTGAGTACTTCGCTGGCCTTCTCAATTGCAAGATTACCCCACAAAACAATATTCATGTCAGATTAATACATGTGCAATTTCAGCTTGCATTTACTATCTTCTAACAATACTTTGCAGTTCTTTCTTACAATGAATAGTACTTTATTCTACAGTTTCCCTAGAGGGAGTACAAAATCAGTACTATTAGGAATATCAGATTATAAACCTGAGGCTGAGCGTATAATGCTTGTTAACTGAAGTATTCATTCAACAGCATACATTTTCTAAAGTAAGCATCTCTTTCATTCTTTCAAATACTGAATTCTTACAGTAATTCTAGACCAACTATCATGCTTACATAAAATATTATTTATAGTGAACTCCATAGGAACTATTCCTTTTATGATTACACGCATATGTTTGTGTCACCTTAGTGCATTTCATGCAGAAGCACAATAGCTAAACTGTGCTAAATTAGGATTAGGGTTAAGACCTGGTTATGCAAACAGGAACATTCTTGAAAACTCCATGGGTAGAAAGAAGAGTAAAATAAATTCACAACATGTGTATCCTAACATTGGTCAACACAGAGTTGGTTTTGAGAGATGGCAGATCTCTATGGAGAACACTGCCGTAAAACAAAGTAGAAAGATACAGGGAATTTTCAACTGACTACAGTTCAGCAACACAAAAGCACGTGAAATTAGATTGGAAAAGCATTAATTTTATAGTAAAGAATCAATCTAGTCACTAAGCAGGCTCCTATACAAAAGAAAAATACTGCAAAGCAGTATTGGTTCAAGAGTAAATATATCAAAGGTTAAAGAGCTGTAGCAATTTCACACTGTTAGATGTCACGTGGGTAAAGCAGATGGACTAAAATCTGAAGGCTGGTACATCTGGCACAGCGAGAGTTTGGGGGATATGCTGAATGTTTGCAAATGCCTTCAGACTCAACCAAGAGAAGTCACTGAGGTCCTGGACTGAAATGTCAATGCACTACAGCCTTGTCGTGGCTCCTCTAAGCAGAGGCCTGACATTTCCATGTGTTCTTTTGCATAACTGCTTTCATTAAGCATGACTTCTTCATCTAAATGTCTTGATTTCAGTAAAGCACATTAATAAAGTTAAATGTCCATAAAAATCTTACTTTATTATAACCCATTATTATTAACAGGTCCTGCAAACTAAAAAAAATAGCTAGTAATACAGATTTAGAACAAAGCACATAAGATCGCAATCAAGATTTGGTCTAGAAAGAATAAGGTACTGCATTAGAGGTCTTTGGCCCAAGGAGCTAAAACTTTTAGACTGATGCGATAAACTGTTCTGCACATGCTGATCTACTGGTAGGATAAAGGCTCAAGCCTCAGCTGACTGCAGGGTGATTCTGATCTGAACTGATAATTGTGGAAAAAGACAAAACTGAAAATAAGATCATAATTATGTAGTTGGGTGTTACATAAGCACAGCATAGGCTGATGACTCCTGAAGGTACTAATTATCTCTATTTCAAACAACATCATTATTTGTTTATAAAGTCCGCTTGTTACAGGTATCTTACGGGAATTAATGCTCTAAGTTTTTTTTCTTTTACAATAAAGTAACAATAACTGTTCCATTCAGTGATCATCTTTGTTTCATCCTAGTACTTATTGATCCAGGCAATTATTGTGCTTAAAGTTAAGCAAGTATTTCCCAGAATTAAGCAAGAATATAATTTAGAGACAGTCCTGTGAGACATGGTCAGATAGACACAAGCAGAATCCCCATAGTTCACACAAAAAGGTTCAACAATAATCCTTATAGGAATATTTGCTAAAAATAAACCCACTTCTTACAAAATGCTTCTCTATGCACACACTGAGGACTTTGCAGGACAACAGCAAAGATAAGTTCAGATAAAAACAGTTTGTCAAAGTCCTCTTCAGACATATCCCATACTCTCTTAGACGAGCTTTGTCTCACAGAGCTGATAACATGGTTCTGAATGGGATGCTGTGCTGTGGAGTTAATAAGACAGCACTGCAATGCCCCCTGGTATGGGGAGAGGCAGATGGTCTCAGCATGTTTTCATGCTTGGTCAGGTGTTATTAATTTATGACCAAGAGCGCAGGTGGCTGTCATAAATTACAAGAATGTTTCACAAATCATTCAGCTCTCCAAAGAAGCCAAGTGCCTGAATATGCTTTTATTACGTCTTTAAAAAGTGAAGAAGAGATTGCAGCCAAGTACTAGTTAAAGTAATTGCTAAATTCAGACAATAGCACGCAGAGAAGGGAGAAGCTGGAAGTGCTAAGTCCAGCAGCCTCCACTGTCTCAGTGATTTTCCCATTAAAAATTATATGAAGCTCATATTCTTGATGTACTAAAGCCCTACTTCCAAAGCAATTGCAATTCAGGAATAACAAAATGAAACTGGTACTTTGGTGATGCTGGACTGGAAGTATTTTGAGCCCAGCACTGTGCTGCCAGCAAGCATTACCATTTATTGTTTGAACAAGAAGACTGGCTATGGCCCCTGCTTATGATCAGAGACACACCCATGTAAAGAGAATATTAGTACAAACAAGAGGAGGAGATCACCATCAAAATAGAGACCCTGAGAGAAATGCTGAAAGTGTTATTCATCCGTAGAATAGGGAAGACAGCAAATCTTGGAAGTCAAAAGATAAACTATGAAGAACTCAGCTCCCACTTTGACAGGCGTGCTAATGGGCCACTTTTGTAGAAGTACTGTTTTCAGCAGCCTATAACAGTCTCTCTTGTGCATATCCACACAGAAATAGGAAGCCAAGCTGGAAACTGAATCCTGCCCCAAAGAGCTGGCTCCTATCACTACAATGAACAAAACTCAAAGCCAGCCCTGCCATATGAGTGTGGACCATTTCACTGAAGCATGCATCCATCTTATAGAAAGTAAAGAGGAGAAAGTGGAAGCAGTATTGTGGAAGAAGGTACCATACTACTGAACTTGTGTCTTACACATGTCTGAATACAATTAATGTATGTTGCAATATATTAAAATCATCCTTTGAGTTGCTGGGATTTTGCATAGTTAAAAAAGCTGTGATATTTGCACAAACGATTGAGTGTTTTATCAATATTTCTTGCTCAACAGCACCGGATATTTTAAATTATTTAAAAAAAAAAATCAGCACACTTTGCAGCCTTCATTCAGTTTGTCCTAACTGTTACATATTTTTTCGCTGTATTTTTAATCAACAAAACCCCCAAGGCAAATAAAAATTGAATCCAAATGTTCAGTTTTTAACAAATTGAATCTAAGCTATTAACGCAGAGAGGGCAATGTGTAGAAGGAGAAGGAAGAATCCCAGGGGCTCTCTGGGTAACAGTGTTATCTTACCATGCAACTGATGCCACATTCAAGGAGCTCTAAAACTCCTGAGTTACAAGCCTAACTACTGACACTGATGTGTACTTACACACAACAAATTGTGCAAAACCACAGCAATAAGGTAAAATAAGCTAAAATATCAGAACAAACTGTAAGAAGCAAAAGCGTTGTAATGGCAACGGGACCAGCACAATGAGAAGGCGTTAAAAAGAAGAATATGGAACGCTCACCCCTCTCCAAGGATCTAGACTCCCAGGATAACCAGGATAAACTCCACAACGGAGGGATCTCCAACAAGAGAGCCTTCCTCAGAGGCAGTCAGCCCTTAAATGAGGTCTAAGAAGGGTGCAGCCTGGCTCCACGCCTTCTGGTTACACAGGTGAATTGCCTTCACCTGTGTTCCCAGGGCTGACCAGGTCTTTTCTCCAGGTGCTCAATCAATGGTTCAGGCCATGACTCAGCACTTTCCATACAAATGTAAACTGGAAATATTTTAAGAAAATGAGGACAGACTTCTTGGAATTTAATTATGAACTATTTGGGGGCAGGTGACTGAGGGGAAACAACCAAGCAAACATAGGTACACACAAAACCTCATCAACATTTTTTGGAGACAATTTTTGATAAGGAAAGTGATTTCTCGTTGAGATTTTTCCTGTGACAACTACTACTATTAATAAATGCTAGCGTGTTCCTTCAAAAGATAACATATAAACTATTATAATTATGGAAATAGTTCAGGGGAACAAAAAATAGCTTTGCTGCACAATATTAAAGAACAATCTTAGTATCTGGCTAGTTAAACATCTTAAATATTTACATGGCAATTTTTATAGAAAGCTAAAATGGTCTTACACTTCAGAGTGTACTTCAGACACAGACTGACAAGAGTCCATTGTTACTTGGGGTGGTTTTTCTTCTTTTGTTAGTGGGGGTGGGGGGTTGTTTGGTTAGGGTTGGTTTTGTTTTTATTAAAGTTCACCTTAGATCAGAGTGGAAGGAAAAAAGCAGGAGAGAAAAGAATCAGATTTAACCAGAGCTTTAAAAGGATTCTAAGTTAACATACTCTTATTTTTATTGCAACACTTAAGAAGGAATATGGAAAGAATTATTCCCTCTAAAGATAAGCCTATGTTGTACTGCAAGTACATGTTGTACTAGAAGAGTGCTTGCTCAGCACGTCAGTGACAGACGCTAACACTTCAAAACATTCAGTTAAAGTTAAAAATAAATATAGAAAAGAGAAACCACTGACAATAGGTTCCTCAGAAGGATTAGTATAGTAAACTGTACCCTAACCTCCAACTGCAATGTTCTCTGAAACAACACATTACACTAAACCTCATGTAGAGACACACAGATGGCAGGTTATTGTCTGGTAAGGGTAAGAGAGCCATTACACATTAAGCAAGACAATCTTGTACTCAGTGCAGGAGAGCACTTATGCAAAGGGGACTGAATATTAAAGGACTCCCAGGTTTAAAAAAAACCACCGATGTTCATTTTAATAATTATTTTTTTACTTTATGAAAAATAGGAGTATATCACACAAGCTTACAAAAGGCATTTTCATGTAAACACAATTAAAAAAGGGATACTTCCCTCAAAAATTCCCGGCACTACATGACTATTTGTTTTGGATTCAGAGAACTGCAGTGCTGGCATTTAAAAAAAAAAATCAGTTATCTTTCTGTACTCCACAGTATTATTTTTTCTTATAAATTGTGCTTCGCACTTCTACAGCATTTTGGGGAAAGAATAAAATGAGCTAAATCTACCTCACATTTCAATCCTGGCAGTGTCACTGAGCTTACTTTGTTCCCCAATGAGGCAATGCAACATTTTCTGCCACAAATATACGCATGTTTAAGAAAAAGCATTCCTCCACTACAAAGTCCCTTGAACTAACACAACATTGCTTCCAACAAAGAAATAAGTGGCAGCTTTAAGCCACCACTCAAATGAGTTCCTCTTCATGAAGCTGTTCTGGAAACAATTGTGTGGACATAACTCAGGAGATAGGATAAAAATGAGAACTAAGCAAGCCTATGTCACCATTGAGAAAACCAAATTTACATCAGTGTCAGTGACACAAGAAAGACTGTATTGGTAAATAGATTAATTCCACATTTGCTGGCATAACACCTGTCAAATGTACATCAGAGAAGATATCTGCAGGTGCACATTATCTGCTAACTAACATTAACCAGCAGTGATGTTTGAAGTTAAACAAGTTATACTATTTCATTTACATTCCAGCTGCAATCAGATGACTGATTCCTTCCTCAAGCCAAAGATCTTTAAAGAGGGCACGTTAAACAAAAAAAAACACACAGAACAGAAGAACAACCACATTATCTTTAATGTTACTGACTATTTCTGTCAGCAAGGTTACTCATTAACTGCAGCCCAACAAGAATTGCCTCTATTGTTTATTGCATGGGCTGCCCAAGATTCACTATTCTCTTACAGCATTATGGAATAGTAGAGAGGGACAAAGGTTGAATTACGATGACATCATCTGTTTGAACCACTGTAAATGAGAACTTCTATTTCTTGTTGGCTTGCAACAACAGACTTAACACAGTAAATGTAAGAAAGTAGTAGTGCCAAGGCAGTCACAGTCTTAGCACATATAGAAAAGTAACAAGATGAGGTCATTATAGGGGAGCTAAGAGACGTTCCATGTACGTCAGTGGAAACTATTGCAAGCAAACACTTGAAGCAGGTTTTTCAGTTTGATACAAGAACAGAGAAGAATAATGACATCATTGATGACATCAAGACACAAATTACTCTGAAAAATGAGGAGGGCAGGTTAGAAATGCCTATCATAACCAGATCAAGATCTTCCCTCTTTCCACTGTCTATCTTCTCTACCTATATTGTATTAAAAAGATGAAAACTTTCACTCTTAGCAGTTTTAATTTAGGGCTGTTGTCTCAAAATAACCTCAGACCATATTTCAATGTATTTCCCCATCTTCACCTGTGCCTTTGGATCTCTGTGAGGAAGCACAGCTTGTGCACCAGCTTTGATGTATACAGAAGCTGCATATCATATTGTCAAGGAAAGAAATTACAAATTAGAACATAATCAACCTCCTAGCTTTTCTGACTACTGAATCAGCTGCTTATTCTATAAAAAGCAGCAAAGATTCGTACCTTTTTTAGAAAATAGTGTATGTGTGCATTCCTGTGCTTTGCAAATGCTATAATACCATCTAAAGGAATGAGAAAAATCAGTCAATAGCGTCTGATGTAGCATGGACCATAACATACCTCCTACTATTTAGTACTCTTTGGAAGGTGCAAACCCATCCCACCTTAGCGAATATAAGATTTACACAGCATGCACTTCACCTTGCTTGTAGGTAAGCTCCCATCCTCTGCTACTTTTTCAGCATGGACAACATAGTTCAGATTTATTCTAGGCAGTTACCTGGTTTATCGCTTTAGAAACAAGCTTGTCCATGATCTGACTTGGAGCATTCAAAACAGCCTGCGGCCCACTCACAACTAGGCAGGAACCAGTGTACTGGGAACAGATTGCAGAGGTGTTAAATGACTCTACAAAAAGTGTTTGGGTCTTAAATGGTGGTCACCAACATGAAGTTGGTGGCTGGTCTATTGCTGTCTCCATACTAGGCCACCTAGGACATTCTGACATCCCAGGTGAAGTGTCTTGCCTCCAGCTGTTCCTCATTCTGAACAGGTAATACTTTGGAACTCAAGATTGTTATTCCTGCAATTCACAGGTCTGCAATGCTTGATAATATAGACTCATCATTTGAGGCAGTACTGTCACATTGATCTAGTGCTGCCCCTCAGCAAATGACCCTGACAGACCCTATCTGGCATAGTCCATGACACAAACAATCTGTAAATAAATTCAAGTTGACTACCTTCTTTCCTCAAAAAAGCCAGTTCAGAAAATTGCATGCCAAAGTATTTGAGAAGTCATGTTGATATACTGAGGCAGACACGATTCAAAACTATGTTTCTTGGGCTGCTTTATAAGAAGAGATTAGCTCATACATTCAAAAATATTTGCCTTGCTACAATGTTCTTTGAAAACAATTAAAACCTGTATGCAAAAATATCACACTATTTCTCCTTGTAAGTTACTTTCGCTACCTTGTTTTCAGAACATCATCATTTTTACCATTCTTTCAATACATACTTTTCATCCAAAAGCTGTTAAAAGGGCTCAGCTCTGTTAACATAGGCATTCCTTTATCTGACACCAATAATTTTTACCAGGTCACTGGTTTAATGCCTTTAAGCCCTTTATAAATTAATCATCAGTGCGGTCAAATGATTTTGTCAACTTCATAACAGTATCTGCAGTTTTGAATAACTGGCTCCCAATGGAAGATCTGTTATGAAAAGCTTTTAACAGTTAAAAAAATAAAATTAACTCTTATGGACAGGAAGAGATTTTCAGAATTGCGAGGAGAATGCTATTATCGCTATGCCATACACCCACTTACAGATGACAAGGCCTGGGGAAGCACAGGAGGTAATTACACCAGAGCAAGTAAGGCATTTTCACATCTTAGGAATACATCAGGAGTTACAGATTGCCTTCTTCAGCCTCCCCCTCTGGGCCAAATCCAGAAAAACATTCCAGCCTGAGGTAGTCCCTGCTGATCTTAAGTAACTATATACATTTTTAACATTACACATAGTTTAAATGCTTTATGGATCAAATCACATCACTAGTTTCTGGATGAGAAACAAAAAAAACAAAAAAATCATAAATTCAGACAAATATACAAACATTTAACATTGTACATCTTTATCTGCTTAACACATTTATCTACTTAACATTTTTTTTTTGAATGGGTGTTAAGTAATAGAACTGCAATCACATCCAGAAATCAAATTTCTTCCTACAAGAATTCCATAGAACCCTTAATTCTGTTAAAAAAAAAAAAAGCTGTCCATGTGGGCCTAAAATTGCTAAAACAGTGCTTAGATGAAACAAGTTTGTTGTACTAGGGGTACTCAACCTGTGAAGAACAATTCAAATTACTAAACCTTTCAGCACTCTAGCAGAGTCTGCTTTTCTCTAAAGAATACTACAGAATTTTGGAAGCCAGTGTTAAAACAACACCTGAAAATGCACCATTGCAGGTGGCATATGGAACCCGCTGGTCT
This sequence comes from Aquila spilogaster, assembly GCA_024606505.1. Classification (NCBI taxonomy): domain Eukaryota; kingdom Metazoa; phylum Chordata; class Aves; order Accipitriformes; family Accipitridae; genus Aquila; species Aquila spilogaster. Next base: position 21,733,268 of record JANHGO010000002.1, read on the forward strand.
GCAAGTACTTCTATTTGGGTCAGAAATCACAACCAAAGGGAGCTGCAGATTTCCAGCCCTTGACAACACTGCATCTCCCCAAGGAGGAAGGGTGTGGGCAGGATGGTTGTGTGACCTCAATACACTGAGCTAAGTCACAAGTCCACATTGCAGGACTGCTCCAGGGATGTTGTGATGTTATTAAAGCAAGACAACAGGAGAAACATCGCCAGAAGCACCGCTGCTACGGCTAAGGATTTATGGGAGAGGGAAAATTGAAAGAAATAGAAGCAGCAGTTGGCAGAGAGAATCATGACAGAGGATGTATAACCAGCATGGCAATAAGAAATAAAACGATGTATATAAACAAATCTTCATTATAGAGACAATGACTGAGTGCATGATCTGTATTTTCACAAAATTCCTAAAAGTCAAGGTACAATGTAGTTCAGGTATCAAGGAAACGTACACAGATGTGTCCTGTTTTAACCTTTGTCCAGTGCAACTGTAAAGTACTTTTTCATTTTATCAGCTACAAATTCAGTAACTGTGGAATTGTCTGTAAAGCTACAGAACTCAAGAACAATCAAGAGCAGAAGTAGGAACACTAATTACAGGGACCACTGAGACCCCTTACCACAGTATCTATAAAGCTGTGTAAGAAAAAAATTGTTGCTTTATGTATAGAATAAGATCCATGCAAAAAAAATATTGCCTTCTGCTATAATTGCTCTAAGATTCTGAGCCTGACCAGAGACTATTCATTTCAAGACAGAATGCAATATTGGAAGATATATGAAAGTTTAAGGCGGTTTATCTGATGCACATTCCTAATCCTGCCCTCCTCCACACTCATTCCTACTTCTCTGTTAGTTGACGAGGTGATACAGAATGATCTCCTTCAATTAAAAAAAAAAAAAAAACCAGCACACTTAAACTTGCTGTTGGCAAACAAGTTTTCAAAAAAAACCACACCAAACCTAGAGGCACTCTCAAATGGCATGGGCATTGAATTAGTTTTCTAGTCAGAAGTGTTCTATTTAAGCTTCAAAATTGGAGAGGGGAAAGAGAAG